>WBMV01002673.1:88863-106255 GCA_013396655.1 Campylorhamphus procurvoides | reverse complement strand
CATCAAGGCACGGTACTTCGGGTCCTCGCACAGCCCGATCCAGAGAGCGGGGGAGCCCGGGGGGGAGGGAGAGGAGATGTGCCGCTACATCGATCGCAGCTTTGCCTTTTGGAAGGAGAAGGAGGCCGAGATCTTCAGACTGGAGGAATGATGCCGGGGGGGCTGCGGGGGCCTGTGGGTACCCAGGGCTGCAATAAACACTGTCTGGGTTCTCTTCCAGCTGAGCGAGGTTTCCCGGGGAGGTGGAAAAAGCTGCTGAGCGAGTGGCCCGCCCCGGCACTTCGATCCCCCACCCTCCCTGGGGTCGGGTGTCTCTGCCCCGGCTGCCGCCGCCGGGTGAGATAAGGGGGCTATATTTATACGGGCACCGGCCGTCCCGGCCGGGGGAGGGAGGAGAGGCATCCCGGGGACCCTCGCCTGCAGAGAGGACGGAGGGGGGATGCTGTGGGGGGCTGTACCCCCAAGCACAGCGCCCAGACGACCCCCGCACCAAGGGGAAGGTTTATTAAAGGCTGCAACGCCGCGGTGCGACGGGGATGGGCAGCGGCGACGGCTCTGCCCGAGCGGTGCCTTTAAGAGCAGGGAGCGGTGTCCAGGGGCCGCCTAAAAATAGCGTGTGTGCCCCGTCCCCGCTAATCCCGTGTCGCCCGGCGTGTCCCTGCCCACCACGGGGACCGCGGCCGCTTCCCTCGCGGTGAGAGCGGGAGCGACTGCGCTGGACGGGCTTCAACCCAGCCTCAAATCACCCCCAAAAAGGCCGGTCGCAGCCCCGGCAGGGCTGCTGCAGCGTGGGGAGGCAAAACCACGGCGTGGGAGTGGAGGCGCTGCGGATAACACTTCTGCCGACACTGCTGAGCGTAACTCGGGCTCCGGGAAGGCGAGGGCGGTGCCGGGGCAGGGGTACAGGGAGACGCTATAGCCCTTTCCCGGCAGGGAAACCCTCGCCTTGCTCTGCTCGGGTGCCCACCGGGCCCCACGGCCATCCTCGGCACCATGGTGAGGAACGTGGACGACTTTGACTTCTGCCTGCCTTCGCACGCCCAGGGCGTGCTGGAGGGGCTGCAGCAGCTGCGGACCAACCCTAAGCTGGCCGATGTGACGCTGGTGGCAGGCAGGCAGGAGTTCCCCTGCCACCGCGGCGTTCTGGCCCTCTGCAGCCACTACTTCTATGCCATGTTCTCTGGCGACTTTGCCGAGAGCATTGCGGCGCGCGTGGAGCTGAAGGAGGTGGATCCCAGCGCCCTGGAGATACTGCTCGACTTTGCCTACACAGGGAAGGTCACCATCAACCAGGGCAACGTGGAGGGGCTGATGCGGACCTCCAGCCAGCTCCACTTCCCTGCCATCCAGAAGGTCTGCAGCCGCTACCTCCGGCAGCAGATGGATGCCACTAACTGCCTAGGTATCTGTGAGTTCGGAGAGAGCCACGGCTGCCCTGAGGTTTCCTCCAAGGCTTGGTCTTTCTTGCAGGAGAACTTTGAAGCCGTCTCTCTGCAGGAGGAGTTCCTCCAGCTCTCGAAGGAGAGGTTGGTCGTGTACCTCTCCAATGACCAGCTGCAGGTGCAGGAGGAACGCAGCCTGGTGGAGGCTGTGCTGCGCTGGGTACGCCATGACCCAGGGCCCCGAGCTCAGTTCCTGCCTGAGCTGCTGGAGCTGACCCACCTAGTCTCGCTGCCAGACCAGTACCTGCAGAACCTACTTGCCACTGAGCCTCTTGTCCATGACTCAGATGCCACCAAGGCACTCATCGCCCAGTCCCGCGCTATGGTGGGTACCCCCTGCCCCCAAATCCCACTCTCTGAGCCAGGAGGCAGGAGCCTGATGGTCCTGCCCTGCCCTGCCCTCTACATCAGGGGCAGAGTGACACTGGTGCCCTGAAGAATAGCCCAACCCCACCACAGAAGCTGGAGGAGGTGCTGGTGGTGGTTGGTGGCCGCGTGCTGGAGGATGGTGAAGATGAGGGGAGGGAGTTGGAGATGCCAGCTGCCTCCAGGAACTTTGCATTCTACAACCCCAAAAGTAGTAAGTGCCCACCTCCCCCTCCATTCTCCCCCCATGTTAATTAACTCTCTGTCTACCCCAAAGCCACCTATGGCCAAACTAGTGTTATTTTGGAGGGGCGCTATTTGGGGTGGAGGATGGGGTTGAAACAGGGATGGCTTAAAAAGGGCCATTGCTGGCTGGGGGGTCATTGCTTGACTCTGCTGGATTTCAGAGCGATGGATGGCTCTGCCTGACTTCCCTGATTACAACAAATGGGGCTTTTCCCTGGTGGCTCTGAACAATGATGTGTATGTCACAGGTAGGTGCCAGGGCTGCTGGTGCAGGGTGGGGGTCTCCAAGGAGCAGGAGTGGGTGACAGAGGACAAATGTGAGCACAAGGCACTAGATGGGGCCAGCGGCAAAGTCCTCGACTTACTCCCAGCTTTGGCAAATCTGGACGCTGGCAAGAGGTGCCCAGGGAAAGCTGCACTCAGAGGCAGTGGCCCATCTGACCCATCTCTCCCTAGGCGGCTCCCGGGGGTCCCAGAACGACACGTGGTCAACGACCCAGGCATGGTGCTTCTCCCCCAGGGATGGCATCTGGAAACCCATTGCTTCCATGCTGAGAGCCCGGACAAACCACACCAGTGCTGTCCTCAATGGTGAGATCTACGTCATTGGGGGTAAGGCTGCAAAGGCCCTGCTGTTGCTGCTGGAGTGTGAGTCCCTGGGTGCCCCAGGGAAGCAGGGTGGCTGCAGCATCCCCTCCCTCTGTAGGGACAACAGTCGATGTGGTGGAGGTGGAGCGTTATGACCCTTACAACAAGAGCTGGTGTGCCATCAGCCCAGCCCCCAAGTATGTGAGCAATTTTGCAGCTGCCAGCTGCTTGGGCAAGCTCTACCTAGTGGGCTCCTGTGCTGTCAAGTACAATGCACTCACCCTGCAGTGCTACAACCCCATCCAAGGTGAGAGTGGACCCTGTTACTATGCCCGACCAATGCTGTTCTGGGGAGAGGATGGTGGCAGGGGGGTGACCCCAGGCAGGTGACCCTCTGTGCTTCCAGGCACAGTCCTGTGGGCTGCAGGGAGGTGGTAACAGGGTGTGGTGGTGGCTGTGGCACAGGGGATATGGCTCCAGCAGGAGCACGGCTGCCAGCAGCACAGACCTGAGCTGCAGACATCTGACACAGCCTGGTCAGGAGCTTTGGCAGAGTGGGATCTCTGGGGCATAGAGGTGGGGCATGCTGCCTGCCTTAGGAAGAAACTAACCCCCTGACAATGCTACCTCCCCCATCCCACAGCACCACTACAAACCATGTCCCCATGCCCTCTAGTTTTTATACAAGATCCTCACCTGGGATGGGGCGTGTGGGTGCCAGTCTGCCTGGCTACTCTGCCTCCTCCCTTTCAAATTCCCCCTGAAACAGCTCGGCAATGATTTTTTCAGTCACTGGCACCCTTGCATTGAGAGCCAAGGGTGGGGCATGTTACTAATGCCTGCTCCTTGCAGATTTGTGGAGCGTGATCACATCCCCCTTCATTCCCAAGTACCTCTCGGCCCCACGCTGTGCCACCCTACGTGGGCTCATCTATCTCATTGGGGACAACACCAAGAAGGTCTACGTGTACAACCCAGAGGCCAACATCTGGCAGAAGGTTGTGGGATGTGGGGCCAGTCAGAAGAGGGACTTTCCCCAGGGAGGGGAGGGGGGAAAGATGTACCTACCTGCTCCCTCTGGGTGCCAGCACGCCCTCTCCCTCCTGCACAATCATCCCTTGATGATTGTTATCAATCATCCTCCTGTGGAGCTGAGGATGCCCCAGTCCTTCTTCCCCTGCTCCCTCATCACACCTGCTCTAGGCACCAGGGGCCCCCAAACCTCACAGAGAGGATGGGGCAGGGAGACACATCTGGTGCACTGATGTCCTCTGCAGTGGGGATGGGAGTCCCTGCACATCTCACCCTGCCTCTCAACACAGGTGCAGCTCCTACATATGCTTCACGAGAACGGTGGGATGGTGGCACTGGGCGACAGTCTCTTTGTCACTGGTGGCCACTGGAAGGGCATGGATGGGGACTACCGCGTAGAAATGGAGGTGTATGACTGCACCAAGGACCTCTGGACACGGGAGGGCTCCTTGCCCTGCCTCTGGCTCTTCCACAGCTCCTCTTCCATCTTCATGGACACTTCTAAGTGGACAGAGGCTTTCCAGCATGACCAAGGGTGGTAGGAGAGCCTGTGGCCCTGTGTGGCTACACTCCCCTCTTGTGTCTCCCTGCTGCCTGTTCAGCCCTGTGAGGGGAGATGGAAACGCTTCTGCCAGGCTGGCTGGGGCATCAGGAGCATTTCCCCCCCACCACCAGAGGGAAAAGGTTTTTCCTTATAAACATGCTTTGGCTAATGCTCTCATCTCTTGGTTTGTGGTGTTGGTTTTTTGAACAGCTTTTCCCTGCCCCCTCCAAAACCCTAAAGCTTTTAGGGTATTTCATGGCCTCACAAAGTGTGGTCCATCCCATCAAAGTCAGATGTTGCTGCTTGGGGGCCATGGCCTCTTTCCCCATTCCACTGACATCCAGGATGGGAAAACCCAGGTGGGACCAGGGGAATCTCTTTCCCAGCACCCAAAGCTCTCTGGCCCCTCACTAGCTTAGATTTAAGTGTCAGATCCACCCCAATGCCCAGGGGTCGTTCTGTGACTGACTGGTGCTGGACCAGTAATACAAGAAAGATGGTCAACCCACCTGTCCAAACAACAGGACAGCTTTAGTGTGCTCCACAAAACAGACAGCCCAAAATCTGGGACCAACTCCCAAAGTTCTGGGAATACAGATGCCAGAAACCAGCTGGGGAAGCCTCACAGCCCTGTCCAGGGCTATGCGCAAAATGGTAGATACCACTGCACCAACACACCCACCACACCAGGCCTGTAATTGTGCCTCACCAGAGCAAGGAAACTGTGCAAGGGATCACTGCACAGACTCCCTGGTTCACCTCCCTCACTGCCCCAGCTCCCCCATGGGATGGGAAAGCTGTGTAATCAGAAATTCAAGTGCTTTGGTCCAATCCATTTAGCTTTCATTCTGTCATTTGGCCTTAGGCCAAATTTTCTCTGGAAAACAGCCCACTGACAGTCTGCAGTAACAGCTGGTAGAGGCATTGGGACAGGATGAGATACCAGATATTTATTAGCAACAAGTATCTAAAACCTGAGATGCAGACTCTGTGCTTGTCTGTGCTATCTGAGGAGCAGGCCTGTAGCTCAGCTGCCTGGCAGGTCTATTACTTTTATTTCCCCAAAAAAAACCCATCAGGAGCAAACTCCAGTCACTTTTTCCATACCAACATTGGGGTAAAACTCCACCATGTTCTGCAAGCAGGTACACTGCTGCTCTGCAAGTGGTGTTGGTGTCCCTCAGCTGCAGGCAACCTTACAGACTACCTTCAGAGTCACAAGGTTTGCTTTCCAGCACAAAGAGGACAGCCCACACTGCACCCCATGCCAGTGGCTAGAGCACCACACAGTCTGTATGGTACAGCCTGTCCAGAATTCAGGACTCTCCCAGAGCCTTGCACAAAAGCTCAAGGAAATGGACAGCAGAACTGCCCTGCTTGAAGCAGCAGGCAGAGCTTATGCCCCAGATGCCTCTTGCTGGCATCCCTGCCAAATGGACTTCCTGTGTTTGCCAAGACATTCACAGAGGGTTGACAGGAGATGTTTGCACAGGATGATCCACATTGGCAGCCACTCAGTAAACCCTGCCAGCTGAGTGAGCTACAAGTATTAGAAAAACCCAACTTTATTTACACCGAAGAGCATCCAGCAGGACCCTCCCTCCCTGGGCCACATATTCACACACACAGACCTCTCCTTCTCCTTCCTTGCGCCACAGCTCATCCCTCAGTGCTCTATCCGGACCACCATGACCGTGACGTTGTCGGCTGACCCTCGCTGCACTGCCTTGTTGGCCAGTCTGTTACACGCGGCTTCATAGCGAGCATCTGCTTCTAGCTTCCCTTCTCTCATCTGGATGTTCTTATCCTGTTCAGGTAAGGAAAGATGACACTGGTTTCTTCCAGCCAAGGGAAGTACGAGCAAAGTGTATTTTCCAAGCATGGGGAAGGAAAACAAACACAGACAAGCTTGGGGAGAAGGGACAATATCCTGGCAGAAGACTGTTTGATTCCCCCTGCACTGACAAACCCAGCCCCCACGCTGCCTTCTCCTCACCTCCAGGCAGGACACAATGAAGTTCACAGCTTCTTCTGGTGTAAAGACTTTAAAGAGGCCATCACATGCTATCAGAATGAACCTGGAAATCAAGTGGAGACAGGATCTGAGGCTGAATCTTTGGCTCCCCAGCTACACCAAAATCCATCCAATTTATTTTATGAACACCCACACTTCAATCCAAAGGAAAGATGCCATAAAGCTTATCTGATAATCCCTCAGAACGTACCATTCATGGAGCTGAGGCAATTCAAAATATGGGCCAAAGAACCAGGCAACTAATGTATGACCTAGATCAGGACATCCTGGCAGTCCTACCAACACCAGCAAGATCACATACAACACCCTACTGGAAAGCCCCATTGTTTCTCCAAGAACTCTTTCCTTTGAATCCTTTTCATTCACATAATTTCCCTGTGAAGCAGGTAATGCAAGGAAATAGAGAAACAGTTTAATCCCTCACGTGCATTGCTTTAAACCCTTTACATTACTACACTCCTGAGATATGTGATAATTTAAATACCTAAATTCAAAAGAAAAGCAAGGAGCACAACTGTGAGTGGAAACCTCTGACACAAAGTATTGCCACAGGCTGCAAAAACTTGAAGGGACACAAAGCCCAAGGCAGGGACAGCATCCCTTCTAGGATGGGGGAAACAGCCCACAGTGCATTACTCCCTGCCTGCACATGGAACTGTTATTAACCAGGAGCCCTAACCAGAGTAAATAGACAAGGAAAACTGCAACCAACCCCCAGAGGTGGCCAGCCTGCACATGGCTCTGAAGACAGCATTTCAGACTCAAGAGTATCTTTAGAAATATTTTAGTGGATCCCTTGATATGGAACTCTAATCACAGCAAAAGGAGCAGTACTCGATTACTCTCACCTCCAAGAGCCATACTGACACGAAAGCTCACTGCAGTTTGTCACTGCCAATCATACTCTGGAAAAGTATCTCAAATCTTCAGGTATCAGAGCCAAATGAGATGGTATTTATGGGCACTACAGTTGCTAGAAACAACTCCTAGACAGGATGAACTTCCAAGAACTCAAGCCTTAACCAATTGCTTGAACACTGGTGTGGGAACTTATTCAGAGCACAAAGGACATCTAAAGCTCATGTATGCTACTGATTGCTATGAGGCTGGTTCCTCCAATGGGAGCCTTCACAGTATCCTGGCAGAGCAGGAGCATTATCCCACTGTACTGAAAGGAACAGGAGCACAGAACCATCAGCAGTAAGAGCATCCTCTGATTCTGGGGATCAGTCTGAAGTGCCTTGACCCTAACAGTAGAGCAAACAGGAAAAACTTGTGCTGAGCAGAGCTGGGTCTCAGCCAGGCCCCCCATGTAAACTGTACATGGGCACGATTTACCTGTCGTTGTGTGTGAGTTGGCAGCGTTTGATATCTGGCACAGAGATAACACCGCAGCGTTTGTACTGGCCATCCCCAATGGAACGGGAAACCTCCAGCACTCCTAGGACTCTTCCATCCCTGCACAGGGAAAGAAAACACTGAGAGCCCTCCCCACACATATGTGCCTTGCTGCACTCCCTGATGGGGACACTTCATGATCCATTCAGCTGCCTCATACAAATAGTGACCCACTTCCCCAGCAAGTTCAAATCTTCCCTTCAAAGTCTCCTTCCCTTTCTTCATGTTTGTGTGAAGGAGGAAACGAAGTCAGGAGACTTCAAGCTGTTTTCTCTCTCTCTGCTCTAACTCAAGTCCTGCTTAGCCTAGAAAGCAGAGTAACATGTGAGCTGAACTCACCTAGGCACAGGTTTGAATACACAGATTATTTTTGGCAAGGTATCTATCAAACTGAACTTCAGTAGAACAGAGTGGCAGAGGCAGGAGCAGATCTGAGACAGCAGCCCCTCCTGTGCCTTGCCTATCAGGACACCAATCCCTACAGACTGGCTCAGCTTCAGGCAGTTCCCAGGAGTGAAAACCATGACACTTTCTCCTGATCCCTTGGCCTTTAGTAACCACTGATCACACCAACCAGTTCTGTGAAATCCAAGTTACAATCCTCCTTAGGAATCAGCCCTGGTTTGCTAGACTTTTCCAATTAACCAATTTCCCAATAGAAACAGCTTCCCACACTCCACCTTTCCAATAACTGAGCATCTTCTCCCCAAAAAGGCTCTTCTGTGCCCTCTGGGAATACAGAAGCTCGTTCATCTCACAGTCCAAGCTTGAGATAAAAGCAAGAAGCAAGGCACATCACAGAGAAGAGATCCAATTCTCACACACTTTATGACTTATCTCTTGTGTCCAAAATATTGAACTACAAGCAGTGGGAGCGGCTCCCAGGCAGTCAGGGGCCAGTTCTGAAAAGAGCTAATAGACACTGAGCCATCTCTTCACTGTGTCCAAAGATAGATCAGTGCTAAGCAGAAGCAGCAGCATGTGCTCTTCAGAGACAAGGGGAATAAAGCACTCCAGACAGGGCAGCATGACAGAACTGAGCCCACTCCTCCCAACACCAGACATTTTGCCTCCTCAGGCATGACGATACTTCACCTGCATTGAATCCTCTCTTTGTGAGGATGCCATTAAAACAAGGCAACTTACCTGACATTTCCTCCAGCTTTCTGTATCCGCATACGTTCCTCATATTGAGTGGGGTTGTGCTCCTTGCTGAGGCTTAAGGCTGTATGTTTCTGACTCTCTTCATTGTAACGACACAGAATCGCCTGTGCTGACAAAAGCCCACCATGAGTAAACAATACAACAGCAGTGACAAGAGCATGTGGAGAGAATGGGGTTACACTGGGCTGGTAACTGGTGGCTACTAGTGCTCCTCAGGGCTCAGTCCTAGGTGGGAGGTGCTCTTAAGTACTTCACTTAGTGATCTGAATTCAAGAGTTGAATGTACCATTACCAAGTTTGCTGATGAAGAACAAACAGGGAGTGCTGTTGACTCTCTCGAGAGACAACAGGCCTTGCAGAGGGATCTGGACAGATGGGCCATCGTGCAATCATCAGTGGCATCAAATTTATCAAGTCCAAGTGCCAGATGTTGTGCCCAAGACCAAGTGACACTGAGCACAGGTATAAATTGGGAGAAGGGCCAGGAAGCAGCCCTGCAGGAAGGATCTGGGGGTGCTGGTTGGCAGCAGCTCAGTAGGAACCAACAGCAGCCAGGAGGGCAAACAGTATCCTGGAGGAATCTCACAGAGCATGGCCAGCAGGCCAGGAGAGAGGATGGTCCCACTGTGCTCAGCACTAGTGTGGCCTCGCCTGGAGCCCTGTGGGCCAGGCTGGGCCCCTTAATTAAAGATGGTGGGGAGGTACATGAATGTGCCCAGAGCAGGACAACCACACTGGTGCCAGGGCTGGAAGGCATGTCCTGGGAGAGGGCTGAGGGCTCTGGATTTCTCTGGTTTGGAGAGGAGGCTGAGGGGTGACCTGAGGAGGGGAAGTGGGGAGGGGGATGCTGATCTCATGGGAATGGCTCAAAGCTGTGCCAGGAGGTTCAGACAGGACATTAGGAACTGTTTCTTTACAGAGTGACTAATCAAATACTGCAACAGGCTTCCTGGAGACATGGTTGATACCCCCAGACTGTCAATGTTTAAGAGGCACTTGGACAATGCTGTAACTTTAGGGCAGCCCTGAAATGGTCAGCCAGTTGGACCAGATGATTGTCATAGGCCTCTTCCAACGGAAAGATTCTATTCTAGACACTGTGAGGTATTTAGCATCACCAAGAGAGAGCTTCCACACATAGTTGTTTTATGCTATGGGAGACAACACAGAGGTCCCCTGTGCCCACCCAAAAGAAGACGCTCTGTAGGAACAATGGGAGAGCTCATGGCAAATGGGACATCCCACACAAACACCTTGTCCTTAAGGGCAAATAAAGCTCTAGGCAGAACAAAGATGCCAGCAGTGGGCTACTCCATTCTGCTTACCCGGCTGTCCCCCAGGTTGGCTATGTAGAGAATATTGTCGACAGCTAAGACACAAGTGGCTGTGGAGCCATCCTTCCATGCTGGCTTCCTGAAGGGAACAAAAATTAGATAACCAAGGGGGGAAAAAAGGTTTTTTGAAGAAGTTAGTCACAGAGTGTTCCTGGGGACTCAAGGAAGAGTCATGTGCCAACACACAGCAGGCAGGTAGTACAAATCCTCAGCAGCTGCCTGCAAGCAGCTCAGGAAATTGCTGGTGGTAAACAGCACACTGGACAAGGACAGGGGACCTGCACAGAGCACTGACTTCTGAGTGCACAGCCAATGTCCAGCTGGTGTAAACACTGCCAGACATAGCACCACACCAACCCTTCCTCATACTCAGCTCCCAGGAAACCTCATCTGTGAGCAGAACAGGCTCAGCTCTGATGCCTGTCCAGAAGCTATAGCATCATGAGCAAACAAGCACCCCATGCTCCTCCTTGGGAGGCTCCTCTGCAGCAAAAGAAAGGCACAGCCAGCTCTGCAGCAGAGCTGCCTTCTTTTTTGCTTACATTTGCCTTCCTTTTTAAAACAGAGCCCCTGCCCCCATACCTCAGCCTTCACCAACCCACTTCAGCAGCAACACCACTCACTGTTGTTCTCCTGGTATTTAATTTGCTGTAGTTAAGCTTTTATCTCTAGAGCTCCAGGTAAAAGGAGAAGCATTTCTTAGATTACAGCTGCCAGACTAGTCTTCCACACAAAGAAGCCAAGCTGTGTTGCCACTCTTCACTGAAACTTGCTTAGAGAGACGATTTCCAGAGATATTTTATCCAGTTTTTCCTAACTTTGAAGGTGTGGCTGAATGAATATGACTCATTTCACAATCAATACAGCTATCACTAGTGATCCTTTGCAGTGCCTTTGCCATAAGTCAGGTTTCTGAACAGCAGCTGGTTTGGGAATGACACTGTTGTGACAGACTCAAGAAAGCTTCTTCCTTTTGCCTAGTCAAACTTGTTGTTCTGATCAGGCTTGAGAGACTGAGCCAGTCTGCAACTTACTTAAAATTCAAAGTTTTCAGGGAATCTTGGAATCAAATGCATGAACTGTCTCTCCACTTGTGATAGAGGTGTCACTATGAAATAACAGTAGTAAAAAGAAAAGCAAACCTACAAATGTGTATAGTATTCATAACAAAGCAACTGTATTTTAAACACAATCTACATCTTCCCTAGTTCACAGAGTTGGTATCAGTTCAGGGTAGACTGAGAGCTCAGGGTGCTTGGCACTGCACAACCAGCAGCAAGGCAGGCTGGCATTTACCCCACAAAGGGACATTCTTCATCAACATCTCTGTTTTCGAAAGAGTTGAAGAAAGCAAGACAAACTTACATTGGGAGAGCTAGGTCTTTCAATACAGTGCATTAAAAGTGACCTCAGGGATGTGCTCCAGCCTGGCAAACACAGCTCTAAAGAAAGCTGCACTCAGTGGCCTCTACAAATACCCTCCTGCCACATTCTGAAGCCATCAACAGAGATCCCATCTTAGGCAGTATGGGACAAGTCAATTCAACAACATGTCAAGTCTTTAAATAAAAGGCAAACAAGATTCCCTGGTAAGGACAGAGGTAGTCCTTGGACATGTTTTTCCTCCTTCCTTCACCATGAATGTGCATTTTTAGTCTAAGGTGTCCACCATGGTCTACCACTTTCCACAGAGCAAGACCAGAACATGCCACGATCTAGTTCTAAGAAGCACTCAGCTAGCAGAGTCACAGCTCGACACAATGGAGCTGTGTGGAGGTTTGTCAAAGCACAGACACGACTCAAGGTTTCCTCTGACCTACTCAAAGCTCAGACCTGGGAGATGCATGCTAAGAAATACAAAAGCACAGAAAGCATTTGCACTTACTGGCTGGATGCCTGCTTTAGAAACTCTTCATCTGTGTGTTTGAAGGTGTCCAAAAGGCATCTCTTCACAGTTTTCTCCACACTGACTACCTCACCTGTCAGAGAAAACAACAACTAAGCTCCAACTAAAACATATCTAACCTATTCCAGTCCATCCCTTAGCTCATCCAAAACTCAGTGGATCTCAGTGCATCTCCCAGACTTTGTGCAGAACATCTGGGGCACATCTCGGGGTCACCCTACCAGAAATCTCTGCAGTAGCATGTATGGAGAGTTTATAACATGAACCTCTCCACCACAGGAGTATTGTCACACTAGAAGTGGCACTGCTAAAACTGGCAACATCAGTTCGCAATTGGCTACTTGCACCCTTGTGCCAAAAAGTCTTCTAGCCCTCTCCCCTGGGAGACAGTGCAGTGTTGCAAGCCCACCGGGACTAAAGGATGGCAACTGTAGAACCACACCCAAACAGATCAGTTTCCCTACCCACTGCCACAATGTCAAGGCAGAAAAGGTGATAGCTGTCCTACAGCCCTTATGCCACTCCTCTCACCTTTAGGAAATTTCTTAATCAGGTTTTGGTGCAGATTCTGTGCTGCAAATTTTGAGGCTCGGACTCCCCCGTGGCCATCAAAAACAGCAAAATATGAGACACGTGTGCTGTGAGGGAACAAAAAGTAGCAGAAAGAGGCTAAGAATGACCATTAGCCAGAGTATGGGAAAGAAAATGAAGGGCAGAAGAGCATATAGACCACAACTCGGCATAAAAGCAGCTAAACATTTCACCTCAAGGCCACTGCAACTCCTCAGCACTACAGACATCTACAGTATAACCAATCCTATGGTACTTTTCATGCCTAAACTTGTCCCATATATTCTAAAGTCAAGAAACTTGGGTCACTCAGCACGCAGAGCTCTTGGGACAGTATTTGTTCAGAAGCTAAGTCCAATATGAGGGTGATGCTTGAGAACGTTCCTTTAAATACACACACTCCCACTTACACACACTTAGATGTGTTAATTTGCTAAGAGATTTAGACTTTTCAAATTTAAACTTCTTCAAGCGTTCTCCATTGCCACAGTTTGGGCTTTACACACTGTATAAAACTCAAGGTAAGGCCTGATTGCTTGTAATTAAACTGAGAGTCTCTAAACATCACCACTTACATTTGGGTAACAGAGGCTCAACATCTGGGCCCTCATGATCCTTGTGAAGTCAGTGACTGAACCCACTGAGCACCTCCCAAAGTGAGGCATTTGTATACACTAGCCCTGTTAATTGCCTGGGAACACAACTAGCAACAATTCATCCCAGGTCTCCCTGTAACAAGCCAAAACCAACCACCAAAGCAAAAAGGATCATCTCATGGGTTTAGCTGAAGCAAACTGGAGCTACCCATCCCCATGATGGCTGTTCTGGCAGTTGGGGCCCACTTACATTTGGGAGGGCAGAGGCCGGCATTCCTCGGTGATATCATTTAAGATGACATGTGCATCCTGCATGTCTTCTCTCTCACCTCTTCTCTCTGCCACGTAACCTTTCAGTCCAAGAATGTCCACTGATCCTAAAGGGGAACAAAGCAGACACATGCTTACAAATCAAACTCCTTCATCTCCTCAGCTTAGGCTAAAAAAAAGGACGTTCTCACTTTCAGAACACTGTCCTGGCACTGCAGCCCTGATGCTGCAACAAAACATCTGACATTTTATTTTGTAACATGGGTTTTTACACGCCCCCAGTGTCAGCAGCTCCAAAAGCTGTTAATTTTGGCAGGCAGCTGTAGCCAAGCAGGACTGCTGGGCATGGGACAGAGCTCTTACCAAACAGGGGTGGGGGACAGGGGAAGCATGTGGCACTAAACCTGCACATTAAGTAGAACACAGCTTTAAAGAGGGTGCTAAGTGCAGGAAATCCAGGTCTGCTGTTCCCAGAACATGTCCTTTCTTTTGTACCCTGGAACACATCTTACTCCCAAAGCTAAAACATAACACACAGGCACTTAAATCAAAGGCCCCATATATATCAAGCCTCTCGCTCTCTGGCTTCCTTAGCAGCCAGTAGGGAGATCTGTGGATGTGGCAGAAGAAACTGGTGTGGCTCTAGCCTTCCAGAGGTTCCACACCCAACCCCTCTCCTGACATCACAGGCACTTATCCCGCCAGTGCTGAGGTGCTGCTCAGCTTCTGCTACTTTAGCAGGGAAGGTACAGAGGCTCAGGAAGAAGGCAGAGAGTGCCAAGAAGCTTGAGCTGCTTCCACAAACCTCTGCAGCAATTTGTTCCCTATGAGAGGCTGAAAAGGCAAGCGGACTGAAGAACCAAAGCTTAGCTTTGTTCTGGACTTAGTCCAACGCTAGAAGTACAAATTGAGTACATTTGTTTTCAAACTGTCTGAAAACCTTTACAAACTTTCTTTTCCACAAGTTCTTCCCTGCCATTCTTCTCTTCCTCTTCCTCCAAGGACTTTCTCTTCTGCCCTTTCTCCTGGCTCCCTGCTGATGAGACTTGCTCAGTAGCACTGGAGGCTGAAAGAAAGCAAAAATGCAGATGGCTGAAGCAATCCAGCTCTGTTTCACTTGCATAAATTCAGAAGAAAGTTCTTTTATACTGAAGCACACTCAGGAGTGCAGGCTGACACACTTACACAGCATTAAGTGCCCAGAACAAGAACTGTAACCAACCACAAATGCACACACAGAGCTTCACTCAGTATGTACAACCCACTCACACCACTGCCCAAGCCAGGGAGTGCTGATTTCACCACTTCATACTGTGTAACTCCACCTCAGACATAGGACAGCTGTGTCTGTCTGGCATGCTGCTGATTCTCCCCAAAAAAAACACAGGATTTTTTTCTTAGACATCAGGCCTTTTTTGCAGTTAACTGCTCAGGAAGTTAGTGTTACAGGTTGGAACACTAGTGGTTTATTTATTATTGTTATTATTATTTTTCTCTACAAACTCCGCCCACAACAATGCAAAGCAACACTTTATTACTCTGAATATGCATATTTGTTAGGGGGTTCAAACGACAGTTTACAAATTAAAGCAAGCAGGCAAAACCTGATTGCCATGACATCAGAACCTTGGCCTTTTCCTTCTGGAGATTTAGTCTTATATGATGTAGAGAATTATCTCAGCTCCTCCCAGGTGACAGCAAACAAAAGGCTGCAAGCAGAAAGCCTTGACAGAGCAGCAGTCTGGGTTTGGAGCCATTTTCAGCATGGAACAAGGAGGCAGCCTGTGCCCATAGCAGAAATGCAGCCACAGCAGTGGCAGCATCAGGGCACTCACGTACTTTCCCTTCCAAAACAGGGAGCTTTCAGACAGACAATGGGGGTCCCCAAAAGATAGGGATGTACTTCTGGGAACAGGCCTAACTTTATCTTTTAAGATTCAGAATCCTGATTTAAGCAATTGGGGCACAAACAGATTGCAACGACTGGTGGTTAACCTGGACACCAGGTTAACTTTCTGTGTGTTCAACACAACAGGCTGCATCCTGGTCTGTCCTGAGAAGGGTGGCTCAGCAGAGGCTGGTGACTGACACAGCTCCTTACCTGGGTCACCACTGCTGGCTGGTGGGAGATCATCGAAGAGCAAAGAGCCTCCTTTCCCTGAAGCACAAGAAAAAGGCAAAAAGAACCTTTGTCCCTTTGAGGGAATAATGCTTTATGTACGTCCCTCCTGAGGTACAGTTTACCAAAGTGAGCCAAATTTCTTCTTGTCTTACTAGATGGTCAGGCAAATCCAGGCCTTACATTTGTTTCAGAGAACATTTATACAGAATGTTTTACAGAATACATAGAGAACATCTATAACATCCCAGTTAAAAAAAAAAGCAAACAAAAAAATGCAGCTGGTTTGAACATCAGTATTGATAACCTCAGTGCCTTTATCCTGTCTAACAAAGAACAGGGTTTACACAAGTTTCATCTTGAAGTGATGCTGATGCAGAAGACACAGAAAGCCAAGCTGATGGCAGGAACAGAGCACTCATACCTGAGTCGGCACTGCAGGATGGTGGGAGATCCTCAAAGAGCAGAGGCCCCTCCTGGACGTCTTTCCCTACAAGGCACCAGGGCAGAGTCAGGACCCACTGCAGGCACTCTGGGGCTGGTTTGTGAAAGCCCTGTGCCCCAGAAAGGGTAGGTGGGCTAAACCAGGAGAGCCTGGCCTTCCATCTCTAATATTCACAGCTGCTACACAAGTAAAACAACCCCCCGACTTGAGCTGAGGTGAACTTTTGTCCTGAAAACAGCTTTTTTTTTAAAATTTCTTTTGCTAGCAATCCCCTGCGCTCATGCTAACACCTCTGGGCATCATTGAGGGGGGAAAAGGCTCTAACACGGTCTAAACCCCGCAGAGAACCACACTCCATGCAGAACATGCAGGAACACGGTCTACGGAAAGAGTCCCGGGGGGGAAATAAACCCACCCAACCTCCCCAAACCCGGTGATGTTCCCCAGTGCCCTCAGCCCCGGCCGGGCCGCAGCAGGCCCGGGGCCCACCAGGCCAGGCCCGGGAGGTGTGGAGGGTGAGGAAGACCAGACCAGGCCCGGGCAATGTGTGAGGGTGAGGAGGGCCAGGCCAGGCCCGGGCTGTGTGGGAGGGTGAGGAAGACCAGACCAGGCCCGGGCAATGTGTGAGGGTGACGAGGGCCAGGCCAGGCCGGGGTAATGTGGGAGGGCGAGGAGGGCCAGGCCAGGCCCGGGCAATGTGTGAGGGTGAGGAGAGCCAGGCCAGGCCCGGGCTGTGTGGGAGGTGAGGAGGGCCAGGCCAGGCCCGGGCGATGTGGGAGGAGGGTGAGGAGGGCCATGGGCTCACCCGCGGGGTGGGCGGCACCGCCGGGCTCGGGCAGGTCCCCGAACAGGTCCATGTCCAGCTCCGCACCCGCGGCACGGCCGGAAGGAAACGCGGGGCGGCGGGGCGGGGAAGGAAAGGAAAGGAAAGGCACGGCACGGATGGGCCGCCCATGAGGGCGGGACGGCAGCGATGGCAGTGCCGTGACAGAGGGGAGGTGCTGCACTGACACTGCCCGGGCACTGCCCTAGCAGAAGGGAGGTGCTGCACGGGTACTGCCCCGTGGGCACTCCTGGTGGGCACTGCCCCTTGATGTTGCCCCCTCGGCCCTGCCCCTCGGTACTCCCGGTGGGTCCTGTCCCTTCGGTGTAGCCCCTCGGTGTCGTCCCCCCGGTGTGTCCCCCTCGGTGTTGCCCCCTCAGTGTCGCCCCTCGGTGTCGTCCATCGGTGTGTCCCCTCGGTGTGTACCCCCGGTGTCGCCCCCTCGGTGTTGCCCCCCCCCGGTGTCGCCTCTCGGTGTCGCCCCCCCGGTGTTGTCGCCCTGGTTTCGTCCCTT
>WBMV01002673.1:45934-88761 GCA_013396655.1 Campylorhamphus procurvoides | reverse complement strand
CCCTCGGCACTCCCGGTGGGCACTGTCCCCTCGGTGTGTCCCCCCGGTGTCACCCCCTCGGTGTGTCCCCTCGGTGTGTCCCCCCAGTGTCGCCCCCTCGGTGTTGCCCCCCCGGTGTCGCCCCCCTCCGCAAGGAGCCAGCTCAGCCGCTAGGGTTTGCGTTAAATGCCACATTTATTTTCAGAACCGAACAAGCGCGCACGGACGGCCGGGACCCGCGGTGCCGCCCCCCGGCACAGGGACCCCCCCCGTGTCACCGCTGCCCTGCGGAGTTTCCTTGCCCGTGGGGTTCACAGTCGTGCCTACACCTCTGGTTTGCGTTCCTTGTACCTGGGCTGGAGGGGATTCCCCCACCTGGGCGGAGGGGATGGGTGCCAAGGGTCCTGACCAGGAGCGTGGTGCTGACCACAGTCCGGCTGGTAGGACGGCAAGGGTGGCCCGCGTGCTGGGGACAGCCACAGCAGCAGGTGGCTGGCAGCCTTGTCTCCTTTGGCCCTGACCCCCAGCCGAGCCGCCTGCTCTGCAGGTTTGCTGGCCTCAGGCACGGTTCGGCTCTGGCTGGAGGACACCCTTCCCCTGCTGCACCTCGCCTGTGGCACAGGCAGCACGGCCTGGCCATGGCCAGTGAACTTGTGTCTGGTCCCTGGCAGACATTGGTCCCGTCTCTGCCAGAAGCGGCCTCCACGCTGGAAGAGCCCCCCCTTGCCCCTCAGGCACACACTGTTCCCATCCTTAGCCCCTTACACTGAAATTTGGGATGGTGCCAACCAGTCATTGCCCAGGGCACGGGAGCCAGAATGTCACAGCCCAGGCCCCTGCATTGCCCCAGCTCAGCCCCTCTGTGCCTCTGGACTCGCACCTCTTCCTCCGTAAGGGGCACAAGTTGGCTTCCAGGTCACTAAAATGGATCACAGGGAGGAAAACAGCCCAGTTTGATAGGGAGCTTGTGCTGGGCAGAGGAGCAGCTCCACTGCAGCTCTGGGCTGTAGCAAATGGGGTGAGATGCCCAAGGATCTATGGTGAGACCTGGCAGAACTAGCATGTGCTCAGAAGAATCCCCAAACCCTTTCTGTGATGTGAAACCCAGGCTGAAGGGCACCTGACATGCAGCGAGGGGGCCCGTGCAAGCGTCCACCCACCTGCAATGTCCCTACCTGTCCGTGCCCCCCACAACACAAGTTAACAAGAAGACAGCACCACATCCAACACACACACACGCACGCACACACACCCACCCACCCACACACCCCACAGACAGCGCAGGGAGGTGCAGCAGAGCCAAGGCGCAGCTGTGCTGGACAAGGGACAGCGAAGCTGGAGGGGTGCCTGGGAGATGCTCGCCTTCCCGCCTGGAGTTGTGCTGGATGCCACTGGCCACTCGGGAAGCCCTGAATGAAAACATCTACCCATGGGTGAGAGACAGGAGAAGGAGGGGAGGGAGAGCTGCTGCTGGAGGAGGTGGGAAGCAGTGATGGCTGGAGAAGGTCTTTTCAAGCAGACACCTCTGACACAGGAAGCCCCCAGACTAACGTGCTGATGGAGGCAGAGTTTGGGGGGAGGTGGGTGCTCGCTTCTGCAGCAAGGGAAGAGGAGTGAGAAAACACCAGCTACAACAGAAAAAAGAAGCCCCATCCCCACCCTGACACGCCCAGGCCAGCATCTCCCCTGCCTCTTTGGCCTGCTTTGAGCCTGTCATCCTGTTGGGAGGAGAAGGGATGTGCAAACTCTTTTGGGAAGGGCAATGAGGATCCGATAGGTTGAGATGGTCATTCCTAGCCCTGGCTCTTGGGAATTTTTCCCATTCCACCTGAACCACCACACTCCTTGCAGGGATAGGACCCTTGGAATCCTGCCCTAACTGTGGTAAATCCCTTTGGACAAGACACCCGGGCTGGGACAGTGGAGGTGGCCCACGTGCTTTTGATTGGGATGGCAGGCAGAGCCATCCCCAGAGCTCTCCTTTTCCTTCCAGTAGAACCAAGCTCCAAAGTACAGTGACCCATCTGTATGGATGTGGGTGCCTTGGCCAGCTGAGATGGCGGGCTCCCCCCTTCAAGAGGTAGGTGGGCAGGTAGGAATTGCCTTCTTTGGGTGGGCTGTCCAGCCACCGCTCAGGGAAGAAGTTCTTTAAGCTGCAGGGGAGGGCAAAGGAGATGGTTGGGGAAGGGCAGAGAGCAAGGGCAAGAGCTCCGCTGCCACTGGGCACAATCCAGGGATGTCCTGGGGAAGGTATCTCCAGAACTCCAGCCCACCACCAAGGCTCTCTCCTGTCTGGGGGAGGCATTGGCCAGGGGCCAGGATTCAATTTATGGGATTTTTGTGATGTAAATAGAAATAAATAATTTATAAATATAATCTTAAAGTACTGACACCTGATCTTAGTCTGCTGTCTCTTGCAGAAATACCGGTAAATTAGGAAACCCTAAACTACCACTTTCCCTTCGCCTGGGGGCAATTCCTCCTGCTCTCCCACCTCTGAGCTTTACTGAATTCCCACCTCTATAGATCAAAGACCAGCTTTTAGCCAAAACCACCCTCCTCATTCCCTCCCCTCTGATAGGGACCTTTTTGGAGCGGTAGATGGTTTGATATGAAGGTCACCCATGGGAGGACAGGTAGAAGATGGCATGTGCACAAGGAATCCTGCCCAGGCGGGTCCAGGCTTTTGCAGCTACGAACAGAAGTGAGTTTCCCCTGTGAAGGTGTGAATCGAGACATATCCTTCCATGGAGCAGAGAGCTGGGGCAGCAGATGGTGTGAGAGATCAGACGTTAACATGGGGAGTCTTCAGACAGAATCAGCTATCTTGATCCTGTTGGCAGACGGATGAGGTGGAAGGTGTTTTTCAGGTTAGATTCTCATCTGGGCTGTTCTCCTTCTGGACAGCTTGGATCTGATTTGGAAAAAAGGGACAAAAGGTGTTAAGAGATGTGGATGAGGAGAGGTGTGGACTCCCAGGTTTAGTGTCCTGCCTCTAGCCTGATGCTTGAATCCAGACAGGACTGGAGTGACACAGAATTAAAAGTCTCTTTATCCAGAGATGCACATTTCTTTGCATTCACTCCTATTCCCCTAGACGTGCCACTTTAGATGCTCTCAAGAACTCCATGAGATGGTCTTGCTGAGGAATTAATACATTTAGTGCAGGTAACTTGGTGTGCAGCTGCAGTTCGAGCTGCAGGTTGAGCTCTTGGGGTTAAGAGCCTAAGGCAAAAGGTCCCTATGGCACAGCTGGGTGAGGGACACTGACACACAGCAGGAGCCAAGGAGCCCTGACTTTCATGCTGTTAGACTGTAAGAGTATAAAAGCCCAGGGTTTCCTTTGTTCAGGCTCCCTCCTCGGAGGCACCCAGCTCCAGCTGTTTTTGTGTTATTGCACTGCGATTCAATTATTTTAAGGATTGAATAATTTGAGGTTCTGCTATGGGAAACCTCTGCCTGAGCTGGTAAGGAAACCTTGTCTGACTGTGTGAGTATGGCGAGTCTAGGTTGTGAAGCAAGGCCCCTTTCAGCTCACTAGAACTGCCTGCTGCCAAAGGGGCCTCAGTCCCAGCTCAGGTGGCATAGGTGTGACTTCTGGAGTGGCTCCTGGATGGTCAGACAGGAAGGTTTCTGTAACAGTATCAAAAACTGTGAGATGGTCCCAACAACAGAGACAGGCCAGTGTCCCTGTCACCAGGCATAGATGTTGCTTTGAGCCCAGCACAACAATGCCTCTGTACCAGCTGGGATTTGGCCCTAGACTGAAGCATTTAAATGTGGCAGACCTGAAAACAACATCAATATGTTCCAAGTTTTGCCAGCTGACAGCCCGTCCAGGCACAGCTCTGCACAGGAGATGCTCCCCACACCTGCCTGGGGGCTGCATCAGGGAGAGCACTGGGAGCAGAGTAGGGAGCATGCTTGGCTACCTGCAGAGCCCCTGCAATGGCTTCTCAGCACCCTCCTTCCCCCAGCTGCGCCCAGTACCTTATGGATCCAGCCAGGAGAGGGTTGAAGGCGTAGAGCCAGTCGTGCATGTCTTTGTCACTGCTTGCCTGCAGCAGGATGCCCCGATGCTCCGTGCACACCGCAAATGTATTCGGGGTCTGCCGTGGGAGAGATGGGGCTGAGTCCCTCGCTCAAGGGGGTGCACAGAGCGGGGCTGGCTCCCAGTGCCCTACCTTGAGCATGGCCTGCTGGTCCTCACTGTACTCCACCTGGGCCTTGGAGAGGTTGAGTACGGCCCTCTCAACTGCATCCTTGTCCGAGTTGTAGATGTAGACGTATGGGCGCCGAACCACCACGAAGCGCTTCACCCACCCATTGGTGTGGGGCTCCAGGAAGTGCAGGTAGCCCTTTTTGGAGACGATGGGGCTGCAGAAGGGACCATGGTCAGGGTAGGATACAGACCACGAGGAGGTGTCAGTGGTAGGGCATGGTACTGCCTGCCCACAGGTGCTCCCCTTGCTGGCTGCCCCAGTTGCTCCTACCTGACTCGGATCTCCTGGATGTCAGGCACCAGCAAACGCTGGGGCTCCTTCTCCTCTTCAGGTTGGCGGGCTGGGGACTTCTTCTGCTCTCCTTCTAGCACAGGCTCCAGATCAGGACTCTCTGCCCTGGAGGAAACCTGGGGGGCTCTGGGGAAGGAGGAAAGGCTGGAATGTAGGAAGAGTATGGCTGGGGAACATCCACAGACCAAGACTGTGTCCCAGTGATACAGTTTGCCCTGCTTGGCAAATGCCACTAGAATCTCCCTGCCAGCTTCTTACCTGGCCTCCATGGCATTGTAACGTCCTTCCACCAGTGATGGGCAGGTCGAGGACGGGGTGAGAGTGGTGACCCCAAGAGCTGGCATGGAGGGGTCTCTCATCAAGGTCACGGACATTTCAGACAGCTGTGGAGGAATGGAGATGTTGACTATAGAGTTTCTGAACAAAGCAAGGCAGAGGCAAAGGAGGAGGCTCCTGCTCATAGGGGGAGAAGCAAGACCCCTGGCTGGCGGAGTCCTCTCCTGGCATAGTTCTGAGATCCACAAGTTCTGGGAATACCAGGGCAAGCAGAGAGAGCAGAGACTCTGGAGCAGGGATGACTTGTGCCATAGTGCCCATCTGGCCCCGGCCCAGCCATTCCCCCAGCCACACATCCTTCCTGGATGCAGCAGTTATTACCTTGCTTTCACTGGCGCTAATGCAGACATGGCTGTGGCTGTACTCCCTGTTGAAGGTGTGCGTGAGCAGGCGCAAGCACTGCAGAGAGAAGAGGAGGACAGTGGGCTCAAGGCACCTTCCTCTTCCCACTCCTCTTGGGCTTTCTACTGCCACAGTCCCCAGTTGCCCCGTAGAAGCCACTTTTTGGCTTCATTCCCGCAAGCTGGGGATGCTGCAGGGTGGTACCTTCACGGCCAGTTCCTTCTGCCTCTCACTGGGAGTTTCAGGAGGTGAGGTGCGGCCCTCGGGGGCCCCATCGGCAGAGAGTGGGGAGGAGACGCAGGAGGTGCTTCGGGACTCCGAGTCCTCTCCAGAGCAGGGGGACAGGCTCTCCAGGCCCAGGCGCTGGGTCGTCTCCAGCTTCTCACGCAGCAGCAGGTAGTGCCTTGTCTTCTCCACCTGGGCACAGGCAGCCAGGCTCAGGGGTGGCCCCTCTCCCCCTCCCCAGTCCCCCTTAACCCCATCTTACTCATTAGTTTTGGGTCTGCTGTGATTCAGCTGGCAGCAATGCACTAAAGCACTGGCAGCACAGCCCTACTCGTGCCTCCTCCTGCATCCAGGAGGGCTGTGACATGCATGGTGGGGAACCTCCCCAGCACCAGTAGGGCAAGGGGCTGCTGAGCTGCCAGTTGTACCATTTCAGCATGTTCCTAGCCCAGACTCTTACTTCTTGCAGGAGGCTGAGCTTCTCCAGCTCCCACTGATGGTCAAGGATGAGGCTGTCACTGCGGGGCCGCCAACCAGCCAGGTTCTCCTCTCCCCTCACGTAGGCTACGGAGGTGTCCAGAACGCGCCGGCGCCGTCTCTGCATGCCTGTGGGCACAGACACACAGCTGGGGCAGGGGACAGACACAGAGCCCCCAACACAAAGGCTTGGCTGTGCCTCCAAGACCCGGGTGAACACCTGGGCAGAAGCTTGGCACCCACCTGGGCTGCCAGCATCGGCCACACGGCAGAGGCTGAGCTCATAGACTCCTGTCACACGGTTGCTGTGAGCAAAGTGAGAGGAAGCATTACGGGCTCTGCCCCATACCCACACCCCCATTATTTTACCCTGGTTGCTGGGTGAAAGGAGAGCTCCAGTCCCTGAGTGATGGCTCTCCTGTCCCCAAAGGGCAGGGGCATCCTGGTACCTCTCAGCAGCCCGCAGGCTGCCGCTGCCAAAAAGGTTGCGGATGGAGCGGGAAGCAGGAAGCTTGGCATCCCGGGAGTAGAAAACCATGCAGAAGTCTTTGGTGATGATGGCAGGCTGAGTACAGTTCTCCATCTGCAGAATGGAAGGGGGGAGGCATTAAAGGGAACTGCAAGGTGGCAGCCCAGCAAGTCTCTCCCAGTAGTTTCCACTCCTGGGGTCCCACAGGGCCCTCAAGCTACAAATTGGACTCCACACTGCATAAGCACTGGCTTAAGAGGAGGTCACACTGGCTGCATCCCAATGGCAGGGGAAATACCAGACTTTGTTGGTGTATAATGAGCCCAGCCAAGGTCCTTACCTCGATGTAGGCTGACAGGGTGATATAGATCTTCTCCCGGTACGGGGTGACACGGTTGAGCAGCAGCGAGTTGTGCATGGAGCTATCCCACGCCGCCTCAAACTGGTAGAACGTCCTGCCAAAAAAACCCAGCAGGGCCGGTAAAACAACCCCCCAGAACCCCTGGTGAGCAAGCAAGGCAATGCCATCGTCCCCCCCACAGTGCTGCAGCAGGCCTGCAAGGACATACAGACATGCATGCGTGGTGGGGACAGGTGGGGACAGCCACTCCAGAGGGCACAGGCTCAAAGCAAAGGGCACAAGGCGTGGTGGGAGAGGTCATGGCTCCCTTGAAATGGCCAATGGACTGGGGTTTTGGGGAGGAGAGACCGTGGGAGGAGTGGGGGATCAGCTGGGGTGCAGGCAAGGCAGAGCAGGCTGGGAAGGCAAAGGAGAGCAAAGGAGGGTTCATGCCCCATCCCCGTGCTCAGAGCAGGGGGCTGCCAGTGCACCCGGGCCACTCCCCACCCTCCAGCCTGAGGCACAGAGCACTGCTCAGCCCCTTGCCAGGAGTGGCTACTGCCATTTGGGTAACAGTGGCCAGAAGGGAAAGGAGGGAAGATGCTCAGCACTGGGAGGGTGCTACCAGCCCACCTCTTGGCGTGCAGCGTCCCCCCACCAGCAAGGTCCCTTTTCTCAGGGCTGCTCCTGCCTGCCAGCCCTGGGCCCCAGCAAGAAGCTGGGGACCATGATGTAGTGGCCGGCCCTCGTCAGGCTGTCTCCCCTGGCTCTTGGTCTGCCCTCATCACCAACCCCATTCTCACCCTGCTGCCTCAGGCCCCTCGCTGTGTCTTCCATGGCTCCCAGGCTGGAAGAAGGAGCAGGGGACATGCGGTCCCACTCCTCTATGCCTATGGGGTCCTGGAGAGGACAGCACAGCCCCCAGAGCAAGAGTGGCAGCTGCCCTCCTTGGGCAGAGCAACCAAGGATGAGGGAAGCAGGAGATCCCCATTTCACCCCCTACTGCACTCCAGGGCTCCCTCCCAGGCCAGCCTTGGCTTTATGATACACCACTCCCCAAAGCCACACAGAGCTGTCGCAGCCCCAGCTCTCGCCCAAGCATCCTCTGGAAGCCATGGCTCAGCCATGTCTCACTTCAGCATATCTCCAAAGCAGCATCCAGGTGGCTGAGGAGCAATTTTAACAACAGCTGGGGCAGCCAGCGGGAGCAAGGAGAGGTTCTTAACTGTAATTTCCCTCACATTGGAAGAAGAGGGAGAGTGATGCTTTCAGAAGGTGTATAAAATACATAAAACCCCCTGGCGTGAGACAGCCAAGGTGAAGAATTGCTTTGCAGACACAGGTCACTTGAGAAGAGAGCACTCCCCAAGGAGGAGGAGGAGGAGGAAGAGAGGAACCTCAGGGGAGGGGAGAAAGAGCAAAACGCAGAGGGAGGAGGCAAAGGGTAAAGAGAGAAAAGCAGGTGGGACCAGACCAAGCAGGTGCACGTGAAATACCTAGTGTCATTTCCCAGCGAAATGCTATAAGTGGAAGGCAACCCAAGGACAAACACACACACATACACACACAGAAAAATGACAGGTCAGAAGAGCCCCTTTTGAAGGGACCCAACCCATATTAGCACTGTGGCCAAGGGAGCTCCTGCCTAGCTGGACCCCAGATGGGAACCTAAAAGGAGCTCGGCGAAGGCAGAGTCTTACCTGCCTGGGCAGAAACCCTCAGCCTCCCACCTTCCTCATCGTCCAGCAGCTGGGAAGCAAGCACATGTGCTCCCTATGCCCTTAACTGCCCTCCTGCCATCACAGGGCAAAGAGCTCCCACCCAGCACAATCCCCTGGGACAGTGCCTGTTGTGGAAGAATAGCCATCCCACCACCATCCACACAGCAGATGATTTCTGGGCCCATCCCTTGGTCCATCACTGTGCTGAGAGACCATGGGCAACCTCTCTTGCAGTGGGGGGCTGGATCCGTGCTGTATTCCTTCCCTTGCACCCTGGGAGGGGATAGGGTGCTGCTGGAGGGACAGCTCTGCCCTTCCACACCTCTGAGCAGGATCAGCCTCGAGTTGCTGTAAGGAGGACAGCCTCCCAGGCACAAAGTTATGGAGCCCACCAGAATTCAGAGCATCCTATCCCTTGTCTCCCAGACATATCCTCCTCTTCTTCTGTCACGGGGCACAGTGGTGAGACACCTCCTCCTCTGGGTGCTTGGCAATGCTCCCATCCAGAAGCTGGTGGCATATCCCCAGCTCTGGTACCTCTCACCCACACCCCACAAGCCAGGCTCTCCCAGCAGCCCCAGCTAAAGCCTGCAGTCCCAGAACACTGCTGCCCCTTTACACAGTGGCACAACAGTCTGTGCCATGGTATGGGTGTGCGCACCCACTGTCACCCCTGTGTACAGACACACACTGCCTGTATGCCACACCTACACCCACAGGACAACTGTGTATGGAGTGGTCAGCTGCTGCCACACAAACTGCCATCGTCACTGAGTGCCCAGGAGACGGTAGGACATGCCCCAAAATTCCCTTTGTCCACATCAGCCCTGCAGCTACTCCAAGCGGCATCGGTGGCCAAGCTGGGGGTGGGGCAGGAGACAACAAGGGTCTGGCACGCTCGATCTCATATGCCAGAGAGATGGGAGAGTAACGAAGTTGAAAAGCAAGAATAAAACCAAAAACAGGCAATGGGGATGCAGGCGTGCGAGGGGGAGCAGCAGCCAGCCAGAGCGTGGCCCAAACAGACAGCAAAAGGGGCCAAGTGAGCAAGAGGTGCCAGGGCAGGAGGGAGGAGGGATGGGGCATGTGGAGGGATGAAGGGCTGGATGTCCAAGTGCTGCCTCTGGCGGGAGTGAGCGTGCCGAGGCAAAGGGGTAGAAAGAAAGAAAGGAGAGAAGAAGAGGGGGTGGAAAAAAACCCAATGGAAACAAATAATACCTAGGCATATCCGAATCAAGAAACTGCCTGCGAAAACACAAAACAATCACATGGTTAGTGTGGGCTCGGATGGGCAGCAGCAGCTGAGGAAAACGAGGGGGGACACCAGGCACTGCCCCCCCGCGCCTCCTCTCTGGGCGCTTGATGCAGGAATGGATGGGTGCTGGGGAGAGAGCTGGACCGCTCCCCCAGCCTCCTTCTGAGTGGCTCCGGGGGGCTGGGAAGGCTGCAGAGGGGGAGTTAGAGCTGCTCCAGGTGATGGAGGCTGTGTGGCACAAGGCAGCAAAGCGGGGAGCGCAAGCGGCTGGGAGGAGGATGAAGTGGGCACTGTCTCTGCCTGCTGCCTTCCTTCTGCCTGTCCTCACAGCTGCAGGGCGAAGCATTCGTATCTCCATGTGGGGTGGAAAAGGGGGGCACTGTGCCCTGCAGGCAGCTGGCTGCACCTTCCTACCCCTGCCCAACCATGGGCATGGGCTCCATGGGATGGGTATGGGACGGATATGGTGTACACCCCAGCCTGTTCTCCAGAATTGGGGCTGCCCCTGAGGCACAGACTCTCTGAGCGCGCAGATGCAAAATCCAAGCCCCCTGTCTCCATGCTCCTCTCCACATCCCAAGCACCCCCTCAGCCCGAGCTATATCTCCTTGTCCTGCAGAACCTGCGGGGTGGAAGGCAAAGCAGGAGGCACATCAGTTCTGCCAGGCTACCCTAGACATGCTGAAAATCCCATCTGGCTGCATCTGGGATGAATTGGCCAGATCAGAAGCTGACAAAAAGCAGCACAGCCCGAGAGCCCATGGGTCCCACAGCCACCCAGCTGCCAGCAAAAAAGACATCGTTGCTCCACTTGTCCAGGCCTTCCTCTCCTGACCATCTGTGTCTGGCCTTCTTCTGTATCCTCAAGGCTGTGACAAAGTCTCCTGGTCTGACACTTGCAGACACACTGACTCTATGACTTGGCTCTGCTGCCCAGGTACTCTGTGCGGGTTGCTCTGCCATGGCCAGGAGCCACCCTGAGAGTGCTCAGGGTAGCACCTCCCATCCAGAACCCCATCATTTGCCCCCAAAACACCTTCCCTTGAGACGGGACTCCTTGGTGCAGTGGTGACCACAAAGAAAATGAGGGAAGAAGTGGTCCCCATTCCTCACCAGATGTTCCTACACCAGCAACCACGATGTGCACGGCCAAGGACCAGTCCTGATGCTCCTGATGCTGGCAGCAGCCATTCCTGTTTTGTTGCAGCTGCCACACCCACACATTCTGGCCAGAGACCCCCACCAGTCCCCTGAGTTTCACCAGTAGCCCTGGTGCAGAGGAGAGCTCTACCCTCTGCACCCACTGCTCCCCACGCCACCGAAGGACCCAGCCACGGAGATCTTAGAGACAAAAATCTTTCAGTCCCGCTGTTTCACACCCTGCCAAACCTACAGTGGGGACACCTCTGAGCAACCTGGTCTAGTGGAAGGTGTCCCTGCCTGTAGTAGGGGGTATCGAATGAGATGATCTTTAAGGTCTCTTTCAACCCAAACCACTCTGTGGCTCTATGACTCTGACACAGCCCCCTGGGACAGGCTTTACCCTGATCGGAAAAGCTTTCCTGCATCACTTCCACACAGACAGGGACCTGCCATGGGCACCAAGTAGCCTTTCCAGCAAGTTTGCTGGGACACAGGACAAATAACCTTTGTTCAGGTCCCCTCCAGCCATGGAGTTGGGACGTCCTCCCAGCACAGGCACCGACTGGCGCTCTGTGCCACGCAGTTACAGCTGGTACCAGAGAGCAGGACCCACACACAAATTCCCTGCAGTGCCCTCCCCAGCACAGCGAGTCCTTAGGGAGGAAGAGGAAGGGGGCTGGCAGCCCTGAACACCAAGACCCTCTGCAGCTCCAGAAAACCCCTGCGCTAAGGCAGCAATGGGTCAGCAGGACTCTGTGGAGGAGCCAAGAACCTTCCAGGAGAGAGAAGGGCGGCTCCTCACCCCCCTCCATCCCTCACCATAGCAGAGGAAGAGCAAGAAAGAAAGCATCACATACCGGTCATCCTGGGAGGGGTGGATGTACCCAGAGGAGAGGATGTTCAGGGACAGGATGTTGGGGTCAATGAGTGACTCGTCTGCTTCTGGAGTGTTCCGAATTCGACCTGCAAATACAGTACAGGGACGCCTCTCAGATGACAGACAATGGCCCACTGAGGGTCCCCATGAAGGCAGGGGAAGACTGCCTGCCTGCAGCACCCCTATCAGAGACAGTAGTTGCCCAGCACTTGGCCAGGCAGCTGCCACTTTGCTGTTGCAGGGCAGGAGGGGAGAGGAGCCATAAAGCCCCGCATGGAAACATGGGAACATGGGAAGGTGGAACAGTCCAAGAAGATGCCTTGGAGCTTGGTGGGGCTGGAGGCTGATTTGGCTTACCCACAACCAGCTCCCGCACTTCCTTCCAGCGGATGAGGCTGCCTGTTTCATGCACCAAGGTGACAGTGATTCTCCTCTGGATGCCCTGAGATCCGTGAGGCCAGAGAGGAAGGGACAGTGGTTAACAGAGGTCCCAGCCAGAGCCAGAGCCAAGACAGTATCTTAGGCAGAGAGTACCTGGTGGAGGAGGAAGGTCCCATGGCATGGCATGCCTCCACGGTGGTCCACGACAGCAGGGATGTAGCTGGAAGAGAGGATCATGGCATGACACAGAGTCCTTGCCAGCCTGCCCAGAGGTGCTGAACACTGGGCAAATCCCACTGCCTTCCTCTCTTCTCCTTCCCACTCCCCTTCCCTGCAGGACTTACTCGCCATTGGCCTCCAGCTCACAGATCTCAAAGAAGACCATCAGGTCATACTTGCACTGGCAAGGGCCGGCACTGGGCCGAGTCATGGTGCTCAGCTTCGTTGCAGGCACTGCAGTGGGTTGGAAAGAGAACTAAGAGGCTGAGCCTGCCACTGGCATTTAGAGTGAGGCACATGATGGCAGGGAAAGGGCAGAGCAGGCAAGGACTGTGGGAACACATGCAGAGATGGCAACAAGAGCCGAATCCCAGTGACCGTGCCCATCACTGGCATGCCTTCTCCCTTGCCCAACATAGGGCAGCAGGGTGTCAGCATGAGGCTGGCCTCACCCATCCCCAAGAGGCACACCACGTGCCTGCAGTCTTGACATGAACACATCCCAAACCACCCAGTGCTGCCCCAGGGACTGCTTGGGGACAAGCAGAAGGTTCCCCCAGTGCTGGTGTGGTGACTGCACAGCCAAACCCCCACAACTGGAGTCTCAGCAATCAGAGCACAGGGGGTACCCTGACACCCCTGTGGGATGGTGGGGCTGGGTGGACATCTAGCCACCCAGGACAAAGAGCCTTCTCCCTGTGAGGTGAGACGGGGGCTTTGCATCTGCTGAGTATTGCAGAAAGGAGTGTCTAGGGCTTTTGGGTTCTCTGGCCCACAGAACACTTTCTGGTGCCTCTGTGGTCCTAACTGGTCCCTCTGGGGAACGGGACCCTGCACCAGCACGGGGACTATAGGTGGGCACAGGAGTAGGAGGCCAGGTTCCCTACCTGGTTTGGAGAGTGGCATCACACGGGGGAAATGGCGTCGGGATGGCCTCAGTGGGCTGCAGAGAGAACCGGCTTGGTTAAAGCATCCCCAGGGACTCCCAAACCTGGCCAACCCCACCTATGCCTTGGGGACATCCTTTCTCAAGTCCCCAGGCAGCCCACTGCATCTGGAGCCCCTGGGGCAGCCAGGTGCTGGGGCTGGCCCAGGTGTGCCCACCTCAGGACGTCCTTGCAGAGAGGTGGGAAGGGGTGCTGCTGGTAGTGTCCAAACACCTCAAACACAATTGGCTGGCTCTTGATGTATTCGATGAAGGATTTGGTCACCTCCACAGCGATCTGGAAGAGAAAGAGCTGCTAGTGGCACAGTTTACTGGGAAAGGGGCTGGAGCCAGAAACAGCACCCTTGGGAGCGTGTAAGCCTGTCAGTCCCCTCCATTCAGGGATGCTCTCCCCACCAAGACCACTGCTGTGAAATCCCAGCCTTTTTGAGAGGACAGCAGTGGCTTTTGGCATCTCCCTTGCATGCCCACCATGTCTAAGGTTGGCTTAGCTGGGTAGCTGTGAAGTGCTGGGAAAATAAGGAGGAACCTGCTCCCCTGGGGAGAAGATCCAGCCAATGGCCCTGAAGAGACCTCAGCAGCCACAGAGGCAAAGGGGTGGAAGGAGAGAGCTACGCACATTTTGGACATGATAGAAGCCCAGTGGTGGTCCTCGTCCTGTGTTCTTCAAGGGTTCTGTCGAAAAGGCCTCATCGTGGCGATGGATGAAGCTGTGGAGGGAAGGAAGGTGACATGGGGGCTGTGGGATGGGGATGTGCCAGAGTGGGAGGTGAAGGCAGGGACCAGGACAAGAGTCTCCACCCCCTGGGACTGCCGCCCTCATCCTTGGCTGCCACAGGACTCCCTGAAACTGCTGGAAGTCTCTCCCTGCCTTTTGCCAGCAATCGAATGAGGGCACTGGCAAATTCCACAGCCCTTGATTTTGCCTCCCTGTTCCCAAAGGGCTCAGAGTTGGGGGCTAGGGCTTCCTGACATTCACCACCAGCTCCCAGGTGATGGCTAGACCACAGTGGGAGATGCAGGGCTGGGGGGCATTGGAATCTCACTTGAACTGACAGAAGATGTCTGCGTATTCTGCAGAGATGCTGGAGGCTTGCAGGACTGTCACACGGAAAGTGAAGATGCTGCCCAGCTTCAGGTGGTCCAGAGCCACCTCCAGCGGTCCATCTGGCACAGGCTTCTCTGGGCTGTCCAGGAGAAGGTCCTCTGGGGTCACTGCAGGGAGGGGGAGGCCCTTAGCAAGGCAGGGTGTCAGCCCCCTCAGTGTCTGCCAACAGCCCGACAGTGGGGCAGTAGGCTGTTGATGGTGGGGTGGGTGCAAGAGACTGGGTTCTGGGCCAGGGGACCGCTCCCAAACTTCTTGTCACACCTCCTCACCTGCACAGGTGTTGTTGTTGACTTCATCAGCAGAGGGACCCAAGTCGCTGACCTGCCCCTGGCCTTCAACAATGCGCAGCTCCTCCTGAGAGGTCCCCGAGCGAGACATCCCCACAGATGGGCACGACTCTGACTGGAACTGTGATGGAAATGGGGCTCAGGGATGCTGGTGGTCCCTGAGGTGGTCCTGCTTGCACCATTGCCAGTGACCCAAACACCAGGGCACCTCCAGCTTTCCCCTCCCATCCCATGGCAGACCCCCTGGACACAGGCGAGAGTGGGGTGCCTGAGTGGGTGCCCAAGGTCTGGGGTCTCCCTCGTGGTCCCTTTCCTATGATGCCTGCACCTGTGAGAGTCTAGGGGTCCCTGTGGGAAGCATCGTGGTGGCAGGCAGGGGTCTGGGGTCCCTGGGCACCTACTGAGAGCTGGTCCCAATATACCTTCTCGAAGTGCTGGTCATCAAAGGAGATCTTGGCTGTCCCTGATTGCCGCACACCAGAGCCATAGTCAGGGGCTTCTTCATCAGCTGGTGGAGGGAGGGGGGTGAGCCAGCACCGGGGGTGCAGGGGATGCAAGGGACACATTTTGGGAGGGTTCCATCCTACCTGAGATGGCCTGGACAGCCACACGCAGGAAGCCCTTCACCTCACCCTTCTCGCTGACGATGGCCACGCGGTGGACCAGGGGCACCGGGTAGAGGAGGTTGCTCAGGTAGACGAAGGCCCTGCCAGAGAAGAGGGGGGACACACAACAAAGGGGGGGGAATGGTCACTGCTCCCACCTGCAGGTCTCCAGGCACAGCTGGCGTAGCCGGCAGCGGCCGGGATCCCAGGTCACTGCTCAGGGCACGACCGCGGTGCTGCAAAGCAAAACTAAAGAGAAGGCAGCCAGGGCCAGGCGACAGGTGGGGGGCAGCGGGCAGGCAGCGTGCCATGGGCAGGAGGGAGGGTGGGCAGGAGGGCGGCACATGCCGCAGGCAGCACCACAGAGCACACTAAGGCTTATGGACCTCTCCGTCTGTCACCTCCATGGCAGGCAGGAGTGGAGGGGATTGCACTGGTGCCACCATGAAGCTGGAGGGCAAGAGGACCTTCTCCGTGGTGGAGAGCTGGAGGACTTGGGCAGGAGGTGCTGCGACACAACTAGGGGGTGGCTGCAGAGTCACTGCGGGAAGGACAGGGGCGAGGCAGGGGGAAGGATGGGTGACGAGGGAGATGGAGGCTGTCAGGAGCGAAAAGAGGTGAGTGGAGGAGGTCCTGGACAGAGGCCAAAAGCCTTCAGAGATGAACTTGCTGGGCATTCCTGGCCCTGCCTCTGCTCACAGTGCCACAGGACCATTGGGAGGGAGGCTGCCTGGCGTGACTGGCAAGTATGGGTGGTCTGTGTCCCCCCTTTCCATTGCTTCACACACATGGCTTCGGGGTCCTGAACCACGTGCCAGCATGTCACAGGGATGGACAGCATGCCTGGCAGGTCTGACCCTCCCTGCTGTCCTCCGCAGCATCCAGGTCACCAGCGCTACCACAGAGAGGTGCTAGGGTCCAACATGATGGCTGCACCATGTCTCTGCCAACACCTCCTGCCAGGCCACAGCTCTCTGTTTCTCAAGCACTTTGGGTCCTTTTGCTGCCTCCCTCCACCTCACTGCCATCTGTCCAATGGTCCTCTGGCTCTGGCCACGGTGGCAGAAAAGTCACCTTTGGTGCTGAGCTCCCTGCCAAGAGGACTGGCAGCACTGTTGTCAGCAAGAGGGCGTGTGAGGTGCCCGGCACCTTTCCCTGGGGCACCCACCAGTGTCTTGACACGCAGTGTTGTTGGGTAGTGTGGGGTAGGATGGTGCTGGGGCTGGCCAGAACACCTCTTCTTCAGGAGGCTTCCACGATGGTTGCAACTCCATGCGGCTGGCAGTGCTGCTCAGGGCATTCCCAACCTCACAGGAATCTTCTCAGACATTCAACGGTACCCCAGAGTGTCCAGGGGGCTCTTGCAGCCCTACATTTGCACCTCAATCCCCAAAGTCCAGAGGTTCTCCCTTTTCTGATGACTCTCACTGACCTCCAACTGTTGCTTGAGGATTTTTCCATCCTAAGTGCCTCCAAGGTCTCAAGTTGTGGAAGCAGGTGATGCCAAATGAATGTCTCCTGATGGGCCCATCTCACCACAATCTCTTCTCAGATGCTACCAGAGACAAGTTGCTGGACCATGTCAGGGCTTCCTGGTGGGACAACATGCCTAGGGAAGCTCTCAGAAGCGCAGGGATTTGGGTTTGGCTGCCCACCCGAAATCACAGGGCAGTTGGTGTGGAAGCCAAGGGGTGGAGAGGGAAGGGAAAAGTGGGAGGGAAGTGGGGCAGGCAGGGAGGAGGGGGACAAGTGTTTCACTAGAGGAAGGAGGGCAGGGACACTAACCACAAGATTGGTGAGGTGCAAAGATGGCATGCTCAGACCAAAGAAAAGCCTTTCCAAAGGAAGATAAAAGTGAAATAACTCTAATTTTCGCTAAAGCTTTGAAGAGATAGAGCCATCAGCTAAAAAATTAATAAAAAACCCCTTAAAATAATCAAAATGAAAAAAATAGAAGAAAAAAAAAAGAAAGGGGAAAAAAAATCAAAAAAAAAGACAAGGATCCAATCATAAACCAATCCAAGCACACTTCACAAGAAATGTGGCCGGCAGAGCTGCTGTGTGGGAGCCAAACCCAGGGCAGACTCAAAAGAAGTTGGAAGATGCTGAGCTCTGGGGAACATGCCCCCGGCACAGAATGGGGCTGCTGCCACAGGGCCTTGTTTGGTATTTTGAGGTGCCCTTGACAGTTTTGGGGTTGTTTTGAATATTTTTTTTAATGAGGAAAAAAGGAAAAAATAAAAGGAGAAGAACCCAGCTCTTTCGGTCTGAGGCTGCAGGACTCTTACCCCACACCTCCACCCTCTCTGCCTCCTCTGGTCCCTCCTTCCCACCACGCAGCCTGGCCCTGGCACACCAAGGAAGTGGAGCTCCAGCTTACCCCATTCAGGGAGCCCCAGCCTTGGAAAGAAGCTCTGGGACCAGCTCCTGGCACGCACACTGCCTTGGGAAAACCCCAGAGAGAGCTGGCAGCACCACATCCCATTCTAGGGATGGGCACATGGCTCCAGGTTTGGTGGCACAGCCAGTTTTGGGGCAGCTGGTGGGCTTCTCCAGGTCAAAACCCATGGAGCCCAATGGGGTCTCCCAGCCAACAGATAGGGGAAATCAAAGCTCTTGTCTTTGGCTGGAGCCAAAGGAGTTGGAGCTTGCACCCATGCATTCATGACTTCCCTGGACATCCCTTGTGCCAAGTTGGCAGGTATGGCCCCAAGCTAAGCACTGGGTACAAGCAGCAAGAGCAAATGCCACTTTTGGCACTCCCTCCTGCACCTGGCTCTCCACTCATCCCCCTCAGCTTCATTCCCTCAACTGCCTGGGGACATCTGAGCCTCCACATTTGGGGGGCTCATGCTGACCAACCATGGATGGCCCAGAGAGAGCCGGGGGCACACAGGGTTTTGAAGTACCTGCGTGTCCCCGGCAAGTGGCACCTCAGGGCCACCCCGAGCCAGGTGGGAGGTGGCTCTTCCTGGGACAGAAACACCCAGGACCAAGACCCCCATGCTCCTCCAGCTCCTCCAGCAATGGAGATGCAGCAGAGCTCCCCTTCTCAGGGGCTCCCCAAAGAGGGACCTGCCTAAAGGCAGGCATTACCCACCTTGTCTTGCCATCCCTCGCCACCGCTGTGCTCCTCACAGCCCTACCTCAGTGGGTACCTCATCACCCTGCCAGGTGCCTGGGCTTGGTGGCAATTTCAGCTGGCCACCCCCTGCACCTCCGGGACGCCCCGGAGGTGGGAGTCGTGTCCAAAAGCAGTTCCCTCATGCGAAAGAGCTAGGTCCTTCCCGGCATGCTCTCCTAAAACCTCACCAACCTTCCTACTAAACTGAACAGGGGGAAGCGGTCGTAAAACGGATCCCGGCCATCACACAGCGGGCACTCCGGAAAGATGTCTTCCTCCAGGTCCTCCTCCTCCTCCTCCTCCTCCTCCTCCTGCCCCTGGTGCTGCTCGTCAGCAGGCTCGGTGATGTCGGAGTCGGGGTTCGAGAAGGTAGGGGAGGGGGTGAGATCAGCCATGCGCTCGCTCATGCATGTGTTGAAAAGAGGAGAGCTGTTGCAGCCAGAGATATCTGAACTAAGGTTAGTACAACAAGATAGAAGACAGGTTAACACCAGCTGTTCCAAACAGAAAGAACAGGAAATTTGCTTTTTTTTTTTCCTGGTTGGGTTTTTGGGGTGGGTTTTTGGTCTGCTTAAACCAAGGGACACCGGGAACAAAGACCTGCCCATGTGGTGCACCTCTAAAGCCACCGATGGCTGCAGAAAAAAAAAGCAACCCAAGGAACGGGTGCAAATGTTGGGGACTCCCCTCGCTGGCTTTGCAGGCAACACAGGGACAGAGCAGATAGCACAAGGCTCACCACCACCTCCCCTGCTGGAGGGAATCTCTCCTTGTGTTGCAGCACGGGGGGAATGCCTCCAGGCCATACAGCTCAGCCCCCTTATCTGCTGGGCAAGTCCCCTTTTCTGGGGTGGCCCATCTTCATTGCTGGCCCTGCACCCTCCCAACTGGCGTGCAGGAAGCACAAGGAGACACATGGCACACAATGTACAGACACATGCTCAGACACCAGTGTGTGTGCACGGGGATATGTGCCCACTGGGGTGGAGGTTGCAATGGCACAGGCTCTCAGCCTGCTAGACAGCCACGACTCCTGCAAACCACCAAGCCCAGAGCCCATGACTCCCAGCACTGGGTCAGAGCAGGCAGCAGAAGCATTGCCAGCAGCTCGTGGGTCCCTTGGGGTCCCGGCAGCCAGTGTGGAGGACAGCCATCACAGGTAAGACAGGCACTGGTGTCCCATAGGGGGATGAATGCCCTGCACGTGGTGGACGGTGTTAGCAGCGTGTCCTTCTGCAGGACCTTCTGTGCGTCCCAGCCACACTTCAAAGGAGCCAAAGCTCTCACCTGCCGACCAGCCTGAACCAGGGGAAGCGGTCGTAGAAAGGATCTCCACCAGTCACCACATTGTCACAGTCCTCGATGATGCTGGAAGGCACTTCTGCTGCTCGGTCATACATCTCACGCATCAGGTCCAGGCGCTGCCTGCAGGGAGAGGACAGAGAAGACAGCAGTCAAACAAAGGGCTGTGGGCACCCAAGCCCTCCTGGCACAGCCACCACTTGCCCACCTCAGCTTCTCCAGGGTCCAGTAATGTGTTGCCCCATTCTTCTGGTCCTGCACCTCTACAGCCACAATGGTCCGGGGGAATGGCCGCTTCTCCCGGTCCTTGGCAGCATCAGGAGGCAGCAGGTCAGGAGGGAGAGGAGAGTACAGTGTGTCTGTGAGGAGCACAAACTGGAACTGGACCTGGAGAGAAGCAAAGGGGATGGTGAGCCACCTGGGAGGGCAGAGGGTTCTGTGTGGTGCCCCTGATAACCCCTTCCTCAGCACCTCCCAGCTGCCCATTCTCATGGCCTCTGCTGTGGGTGCTGCAGCAAGCCAGAGATGAGCCCAGCCACCCACCTTCTTCTTCAGCTCCACACTGATGGCATTAGCCTCCTTGAGGAAGATGGCATTGCCCCAGAGCAGGTCACGGAGGGAGGTGAACTGGTACCACTTCCACTTCCTAAAGGCCCAAAGGGCCAGCTCGAACTCCCGCTCTGTCCATTGCACTGTGGGGAATGGAGGGACAGTCACCCCACTGCCAGGACACTGATGCCCAGGGAACCTGCAATCTTCGAGCTCCCACAGAGAGCATAAAAACCTTGTAGTGGTACACAGCCCTCACCCTCATCCTCAGGTTCTTCCTCTTCCTCGTTTGCCTCAGGATAATACCTAGAGTCCATCTGCTTCTGTAAAGCCTCCAGTTTGCTCTCATAGTCCTGGGGGAAGCAGAAGGAGGGGTGATGCAACCCACTGATGTGGCCTTATTCCAGGCTGCCAAATCATACTACGCTCCCTTGCAGGAACTCAGCCTCCTCCCTCCTCTGCCTCTGTGTCTGTGAGGACAACTCCAGCAACAACAGGTTTGCCCTTGTCTTTAGAACACCCAGAGCCACCCCATGCAGGTATCTGCCAGGACTTCACCCGTGCCTGTGCAGCCTGAGAAGGATCCAGGTCCTGACCACCTACCAGCCTCTGCTGCTCCAGAAGGTAGTTCGCCTCTTCCCGCTCCCTCCGATACTGGTCCTCCAGCTCCTGGAGCCTAGGTGGAAATGGGGAAGAAGAGGATGACTAACCTGGAGGTGGACACCCAACCCCCTACCAAGCCCTGCTTGTGCCCTCACCGCTGCTCCATCTCCTGTTTCATGTCGATGCCCTGCTTCTCCAGCAGCTCTCTCTGGGCAAACGCCCAGTCCACGGGCTCTGCGGGGGTCTCAGCACATGGGGTCCTCTCCCGCTCCTGCCGAGCCTGCTCGGGGTGGTTGAAGCGGAAGACATGGCTTTTCCCCATGATGATACGGTTTCCTACAGGTGTGTGTGTTGTGGAAGGAAGGCGTGGGTTTAGCATGGCACAAGGGCATGGTCCCTGCTGGGAGGGAAGGAGGGAGGCAGGTGGGTTGAAGCAGCACTGGCGTGCCAGCCCCAGGGACCCACCTGAGCGCAGGATGCTGGGCTCTGTCACCTTTTTACCATTCACATAGGTGTCAGCTCCTTCACAGGGCTCCAAGGTCACTATCACTAAGGAGAGGGGAGAGAGGAGTGAAAGTAAGGTGAGACGCAGCCAGAGCCTCCAAAAGGCAACTCCATCCTCCCCAGGCTCATCTCCCAGAGCCCCTTCATCCCCAGGTTCCTGCCATTTTGGAGAGTGGGCTCTGCTCCATGTCTTAGGCAAGGGAATCATCTACAGACTGCTCAGCCAGGATCTCTGTGCCTTGCACGAGCTCCTCTCCCAGCCATGAGGGCTGTAGCTCACTCTGGAAGCACGGAGATGCCAGAGCCATGCAGGAAAGCCCCACTAATTTGAGAAGGGCAGGACCCCTGGCTGGGGGCAAGTTCTGGTGACATGCAGAGGGACGGGTCCCCGGGGAAGTGGAGCCCCTCCAGACAAGCAGTACCTTCACCACTGGTTTTGGTGTCGCTGCGGAACAGGCAGTGCTCTTCTTTAATGAAGTGCCCGCTGAGAACGATGTCCTGCCTCTTCTCAGCATCTTCCCGGCCAACCCTGTGGGGGTAACTCAGCTCAACCCTTCCTCAAAGCAGCCCCTCCTGAGTCTCCCCTCATCCTTGGGGCTGACAGGAACAATTCTTGGTGGCACAGTAGGACCAACATCCCAAAGGAGATTCCCAGGCAAATACATATGGCCATGTCACTTTGGGGATGCCCTGGGAGCAGCAGCCAGCCTGGGGACAGCTGTCACTCTGCTGACCAACTGGGGCAGTCAGGCACTGAGATATAGGCAAGGCTTCTACTGCTCCATGGGACCTGGCCCTCACCTTGTTATCCCATCCTTGATGTAGTAGAGAAGACACTCGGACATGAGCGGATCCTCATTCAGGTTGACCAAGTGCGGTGTCTGGGAGAGACAAGAAAGGAGTCATTGCAAGGCACCCTGTCTACCCCAGCATGGAGGGATGCTCCTGAGGGTGGTGGGAGCTCAGTAGCACTGCAGACTGCCTCGGCACCTGCTCTCCTGCCCTCTGTAACTCCAGGACAACATGCCCAGAAGGTACTTTTCTAGGGGACTGCAGACAACCAAGCAGCTGGGACGAAGATGCCCTCCTTCCTTATGCCTACTTGCTTTTCTCCTCCCAGGGTTGAGCCCTGGGCATACTTCCCCTGGCCACCTTTGAAAATTCATGTTCCAAACAGGCCTAACACGGAGCCAAATATTTCCCATGGGGAGTGGAGTCCCTGATACAGCTCAGAGTCTCCTGGGGCAGGATCCTTCTTACCTATACTGCACATTACAGAACCATAGGATGGTTTGCGTTGGAAGGGACTTTAAAGCTCATCTCATTCCATCACCTGGCCATGGGCAGGGACACCTTCCACCAGACCAGATTGCTCCAAGCCCCACCCAACCTGGTCTTGAACGCTTGCAGGGATGGGGCAGCCACAGCTTCTCTGGGATTCAACCTGTGCCACTGCCTTACCACCCTGACCGAGAAGAATTTCTTCCTAATATTCAGTTTAACGCTGCCCTCTGTCAGGTCAATAAGGAAATGCCCATTTTCCTTCACTGATAGTACAAGGACAGGTAAAGCACCTGAAAGAGCAAGTCTGAGAGGTTCAACCACAAGCAGTGGAGAATCTGAAGCTGTATCTGCAGTCTGAATTTCACTCCCCGGTCTTCTTCCAAACAGTTCCCTCCCCTCCTTTTCTTCCCCTGGTTTACAAAACACTTTGTTCTTGACAAGAGAGCAATTTTTCCTCCAGTCACAGATCCCTCTGCCTGCAGCCAGCTTAGCTGCTGGGATTGTACCTTCAGAAAACACAGGAAGACCCAGGAGTGTGAGTGGGTGAAGTCCTGAATTTCCCAGACAGAAGAATAGTGACTGTAAGGAACACTGCATCAGCCTGCTGAGACCCAGCATGCAGAGGGGTCCCCTCATGGTGTCAGAGACTCACTCCAAACAGGAAAGCAAATATGGAGGGAAATGTGGGCTCTTCTCCATGGTGGCTGACAGAAGTTGGCTGTAACATTTAACCTCTAGCCCCTCTGGACAGACACACAGCCCTGGGGTCTGAGGCTCCTTCACTTGCAAGTTTTTGTCCAGATTTGCAAAGCTGGTGACCTTCTGCTGAGCTCCTGGAGCCGTGACCACCCCAGCCATGGCACACAGTGGGACAGCATAGTTCTGTCCTGCAATGCCCATAACAAAATGGGGTTTGCATACTATTAGCAGTAACTTTCCTTGCCAGCCACTGGAGAAGTCAGAAGAGTTTCCACCCACCAGACAGATGAAGAGCAAGGAGGCACCAAGACCACCACAGCAAAGCCCCACCTTCAAGACTAACCTGCTTTGGGGAATAAACCCCTACACTTCCTACCCAAAGATCTGGGGTCCTAACAGGCAGTGGCTGGGACAAGAAACAAAGACGACAGTGTACATATTTATCCTAAAAATGAAGCTGGTGCATATAAGGGGAATGTTCTGAAGTCTTTGTCACCACTTCAGCTGGGGACACACAAAGAGGTTTAGCCAAGCCAAATGCTACAGGCAATAAAGCAATGGAATGTTTTCCCACCTGCATTTCTTAGCAAGGATTTGCTCATTTTAGGGGCAGCAGTTTTAAATATCCCAAAGTATAGATTTTCATAAGCTGACACTGAAGTCCAACACAGTGATCATCAGCAAATACCTCCACAAAAGGGGGCAACACCCCAGCAATGGGGGCTGGACATTTAGCCATGTATTTCTAGCCATGTCTGTACCCAGCAGGTTCAATGCTGGGACTTCCCCAAGAGGTTTCAGAGCTAAAAAAAGGCTAGAGAAGTATGTGGGGCTGGCCAGCTGTGACAAGTAGGATGGGAGCTGCAGGAGTACAAACTAGTCCCCAGGAAGAAGAGAATAATAGGTTGATCCTACCTTTTTAGGAGAGAAAACACCCAAGGTGCCTCCATCCTCCCTCATGGCCACCCCCATTTCAGCCAGCAACGCTTCCCTGAAGGAGCAAGGGAAAGAAGAGCCTGTCAAAGCCACATGTGCCCCTGGGGTCAGCACTGGGATGGAACCTGATCCCAGGGATTTGTCCCATGGATTGCAGACACAGAACTTGCTTAAGCTCTCTTCATAATTTAGGTGGGTTTGTAAGAGCAGCCCACCTCTGGGAAGGATAATATAGTGGGCACGGGGGTGTCCAGGTGGCAGCCCAGGGTATGGCTGGACATTCAAACTGCCCGGCTGCCGCAGGAACTGAACTGCTTGAGCAAAGTGCAGAAGGAATGCCATCCTGTCCCATCCCATCCTGTCCCATATCCCCCCAACCCACCCACCCACCTCTCCATCCGGATTGCTTCTGTCCTCCGCAGCTTCTCCTCCCATGTCTCATTCAGCTCTGCAATGATCTTCTCTGTTTCCTGGCAAAATGTGGGTTGAGCAGGGGGTTAGTGTATCCCATGGGCAGCACATGTGCCCACTCTGCCCAGTTCTGCCCAAACATGCTCCAGTGGGACACTGGTCCCAGTTTCAGGCTGGTTTATACAAGCTGCAGCAGCGTTTCACCCACACTTTTCTATCGACCCCATCTTCAAAGAGCGAGGCACAAAGACCAGCCTCTTCATTCTCTTCCTGCCAGCCTGCTCCTGCATCATGCTGAGCCAGGAGCATGCATCCCAAGCCAGGAGTGCCCATCCCAAGCCTAGAGGACCTGTCCCACAGGGCAAAGGCAGCCATCACCCTGTCACCCTGAAGGAAGGATGGCAGCACCAGGCATACCTACGACACCAAACCCTCTCCTGTCTGGCAGTTTGGGCAAACTCTGAGTCTGTCTGCTCTGCACGAGCACACACGAGCATTGCTTTCCCTGAGCATCAGTTTCCATCATAAGTTTCCAGAAAATACCAAGCCCTTTGCAAACCACAGAGCAATAAGCCGAGCCCTTCGTGCTGCAGGGCAGGGGCCTCTTACTTTGAGTCTTTCAATTGCCTCTTCACTGCCTGGAGCAAACATGATGCGCTCGTGGAGGCTGGCAACGGAGGCAGCACGGCTGGATAAGGCAGACAGGGAGGAAGAGGGGCTGATCCCAGCAATAGCATTGGTCACTGTGGAAAGATTGTCATGGCGGTGACTCAGCTCTGCCCCTCTAGCATCATTATTGTTCTCAAGGTCGGACACATCTATGGGCAGGGAGGGATGGGCCGGGCAAAGACACACGGAAAGGAAGAGAGAGAAAGACAGAGACAAGAAAAGCTGTTGGGAAAAAAAGAAAAAGAGTGGCCAGTGTGCCAAGAAGAAAGCCAAGAATTACAAGGAAAAGGCACAGGCAACAGCACAGCAGCACAGACAGCAGCAGGGCAAGGGCACATGCTCTCTCCCCTCAGGACACAGGGCTATTTTGTGAAGCAGCTGCTGGAAGCAGCCTTCCCAAGCTCCCAGGGACACTTTTTTGCAACACCAGATCCTATAGCAATCAGGTCTGGGATTAAATGTCCTCCCCAAGCATGTGCCACTGTCCCTGCCATCCTCCCCACCTGATACAGCCTGGATGGTTTTCCCTGCCCAGATGCCCTAGATGTTGGATCCAGGGGTAGAGAATGAGAAGGGAAGGGGATGAGAGGTGGTAGCCCTCCACCCTACAAAAAGGGGTCAGGTGGACAGAGCAGGACAAGTGGCAGGATTCCCTCAGAGGATCTGCTCACAGGAAGCCCTTGGCCCACTAGAGCAACACCTTGGCCAGTCAGCCAGAGACTGAAGCCAGGGTTACAGGCAGCAGTGCTTGCAGCCCAGCATCCCAGGAGTCAGCTGCAGCAGCTTAGGACCCAGGTATGGAGATGCTCCTCCAGCCCTGAGGAGTTGCAGGGTCTCAGCACACTGTGCCAGAAGTGGTTAGGGCACAGGTTAGCAGGTGCAGCATTAGCCACCCATCTCCATCAGCCCACATCCAGGGAAACTGAGCCAGGAAGGGACAGCCAGGCCCTCGTCTCCTCAGCAGGCTTGCCATAGCCTGGCTGCACTGCCTGACCCGGGGTGGGATGGGGACACAGTGCTTGTCCATGGGCAAAATCCTCAGGCCATCAGCACCCACTCCTTCATCAGGAGAGCAACAAGCCATCCCACTCGAGTGCCGTGCCAGGTGCCAGTTCCACTGAGACACAGCACNCATCCTGTCCCATCCCATCCTGTCCCATATCCCCCCAACCCACCCACCCACCTCTCCATCCGGATTGCTTCTGTCCTCCGCAGCTTCTCCTCCCATGTCTCATTCAGCTCTGCAATGATCTTCTCTGTTTCCTGGCAAAATGTGGGTTGAGCAGGGGGTTAGTGTATCCCATGGGCAGCACATGTGCCCACTCTGCCCAGTTCTGCCCAAACATGCTCCAGTGGGACACTGGTCCCAGTTTCAGGCTGGTTTATACAAGCTGCAGCAGCGTTTCACCCACACTTTTCTATCGACCCCATCTTCAAAGAGCGAGGCACAAAGACCAGCCTCTTCATTCTCTTCCTGCCAGCCTGCTCCTGCATCATGCTGAGCCAGGAGCATGCATCCCAAGCCAGGAGTGCCCATCCCAAGCCTAGAGGACCTGTCCCACAGGGCAAAGGCAGCCATCACCCTGTCACCCTGAAGGAAGGATGGCAGCACCAGGCATACCTACGACACCAAACCCTCTCCTGTCTGGCAGTTTGGGCAAACTCTGAGTCTGTCTGCTCTGCACGAGCACACACGAGCATTGCTTTCCCTGAGCATCAGTTTCCATCATAAGTTTCCAGAAAATACCAAGCCCTTTGCAAACCACAGAGCAATAAGCCGAGCCCTTCGTGCTGCAGGGCAGGGGCCTCTTACTTTGAGTCTTTCAATTGCCTCTTCACTGCCTGGAGCAAACATGATGCGCTCGTGGAGGCTGGCAACGGAGGCAGCACGGCTGGATAAGGCAGACAGGGAGGAAGAGGGGCTGATCCCAGCAATAGCATTGGTCACTGTGGAAAGATTGTCATGGCGGTGACTCAGCTCTGCCCCTCTAGCATCATTATTGTTCTCAAGGTCGGACACATCTATGGGCAGGGAGGGATGGGCCGGGCAAAGACACACGGAAAGGAAGAGAGAGAAAGACAGAGACAAGAAAAGCTGTTGGGAAAAAAAGAAAAAGAGTGGCCAGTGTGCCAAGAAGAAAGCCAAGAATTACAAGGAAAAGGCACAGGCAACAGCACAGCAGCACAGACAGCAGCAGGGCAAGGGCACATGCTCTCTCCCCTCAGGACACAGGGCTATTTTGTGAAGCAGCTGCTGGAAGCAGCCTTCCCAAGCTCCCAGGGACACTTTTTTGCAACACCAGATCCTATAGCAATCAGGTCTGGGATTAAATGTCCTCCCCAAGCATGTGCCACTGTCCCTGCCATCCTCCCCACCTGATACAGCCTGGATGGTTTTCCCTGCCCAGATGCCCTAGATGTTGGATCCAGGGGTAGAGAATGAGAAGGGAAGGGGATGAGAGGTGGTAGCCCTCCACCCTACAAAAAGGGGTCAGGTGGACAGAGCAGGACAAGTGGCAGGATTCCCTCAGAGGATCTGCTCACAGGAAGCCCTTGGCCCACTAGAGCAACACCTTGGCCAGTCAGCCAGAGACTGAAGCCAGGGTTACAGGCAGCAGTGCTTGCAGCCCAGCATCCCAGGAGTCAGCTGCAGCAGCTTAGGACCCAGGTATGGAGATGCTCCTCCAGCCCTGAGGAGTTGCAGGGTCTCAGCACACTGTGCCAGAAGTGGTTAGGGCACAGGTTAGCAGGTGCAGCATTAGCCACCCATCTCCATCAGCCCACATCCAGGGAAACTGAGCCAGGAAGGGACAGCCAGGCCCTCGTCTCCTCAGCAGGCTTGCCATAGCCTGGCTGCACTGCCTGACCCGGGGTGGGATGGGGACACAGTGCTTGTCCATGGGCAAAATCCTCAGGCCATCAGCACCCACTCCTTCATCAGGAGAGCAACAAGCCATCCCACTCGAGTGCCGTGCCAGGTGCCAGTTCCACTGAGACACAGCACCAGCGGAAGCAGCAGCAGCAGCAGCAGCAGAGAAAACATCATGACAGCACAGAGGAAGGGGTTCCTGTGAGGACCGGTCCCCTGGCATGGCTGAGTGGGAGGACATTGGTCCCTTGAGTGCTATCGCAAGCCCAGGTGCTAATCACGACTTTGCCACTATCCCTTCTGCCTGGGGATGGCCAGCCTGTGGGCACATGCCACTCCATCAGCAGGGGCTGGCTGCAGGAGCCCCTCCCCATGCTGCACGAGTGCCCCTGGGCACAGCCTATGCCTCCCAAAAGCCATGAAGCAACAGAGAGTACCAGTGATGGGGAATACACACATTTGGATCCTCCTGCAGCAGGATGGGCTAAGAGAGAAAGAGAGGGCAGGGAGCAGGGGTAAGACAGAAAGAACAGACCAAGAGGGGGTTCATCTCTGTTGGATATCTGACAGCATAGGGAGGAGAATCCATGGGTGCATGCAGCCCCAGAAACACCTTCCTGGCACCTCTACTGGGTGCTGAATGCTGAAGATGGTGGGTGGAGAGGAAGAAGGGAAGGTTTGCTGGGTGGAAAGCAGCTCCTCCTGCGACAGAAGGGGATTGGGGACTGCGAACAAACACGCTCAGGGGCTTGTCAGAGGCAGCATGATGCCACCACGGCAGGATGGAGCAGGATGCAGGGCAGGCATGGGGACATTGACCCCACAGGCTGGAGTGACCTCAGCCCATCACTGCCAGGAACCACTGGGAGAGCACACACAAGATACCTACTGTCAATGATGTCCCCAAGACCCTGGGCATAAAGAAGGTCTCGCAGACGTGCCACCTCATCCTTCAGCTCCCGGATGAGCTTGTTGTTGGGGTCCTCATTGATGACAGCGTTGCAGCGGATCTGCTTGGCACGGTCAGCATACCTAGGGAAGGCAAGGTTGTGAGCAGCAGAGAGGAGCAAAACTCCAGCTGCTGGGCAAGCAGGAGTGCCACAGAGCCCCTCCAGCAAGGGATTCTTTGGAGGAGGCCAGTGCTGGGACAATAGTTTGCATCTTGTCTGGGGTGGCAGGTTTCCCCCACAGCAAACCCCTAGCCAGTGATGCCACAAAGGTGAGGAGAACATGTGGCAGTGTCTGAGCTTCAGAGTACCCCCTGCCCTTGCTCAATGCAGGTGGGACAAGGGTACTTCTTTCTACCTGAGGGTGCTGAGGGTCTCATCATAGTTGATGTCAGCAGGACTGAGAGCAGCGACCATGGCAGTCCTGGAGTTGCCCCCTGTGCAGAAAGATACACCCACATCAGGGAGATGCTGGTCCCTGTGCCAGCTGCCACCCTCTGCTCAGCATCCATGCCCACCACCAGACTGCACCCACCACTGGTCCTCACCCAGGTTCTCCCGCAGCAGCCAGGTCAGCACCGAGTCCCGGTAAGGGATGAAATCCGTCTTTTTCTTCTTTTTGTTCTGGGTGGTGGAGAGAGAAGGGAAGGGCTGTCAGGCTGACTGCTCTCTTCAAAGAGGTGACAGCTGGTCCCCAGCCATGGGGACTTGGGAGGGTAATGTCTCTGTCTGGCTACTGTAACCCTGGGCATCTTTGCTCAGGTCCACAGGTCCTGCCTGTGAAATGCCCTGGGCTGGGGCAGATGTTTAAGGCTGGGCACTGAAACCCACAGGATAAGGAGGGTGAGGAGGATGTTGAAGGCTCTGCCAGCCCCTGGGAGAAGCATGGCTTGGGTCCAGGCACAGTCTCACCCCCAAACCACCCTGCAAACCACTCCCACCCAACTGTGCTGAAAAACAACCCCCCTTTCCCCACCTGGCCAGGGCACCTACCTTGTTTGGCCCCGAATCCTGCAAAGGAAGTGGAAAGACTGTTTAAGGGAGCTGCTTCCCTTCTCAGTGCCCACCACAGCTCTCTGGCCCCAAGTAGAGCGCGGCATGCACAGGTCCCACTGGAGACAGCAGCCTCACCAGCTCATTCCAGCCACAGGGCTGGGAGATACCTGCCCATCCCTGGGAGGTGGAGTGCTCCATCCCTTGGAGCTGAGCCCACCCCTGCGGGGCCATTTCCCCTCAGTACCACTGCTTGTCTGTGCTCTGGCTACCTACCATTTCAGCCAGGGCAGAGATGACTTTCCCCAGAGTTGTCAAGGACTTGTTGATGTTTGCTCCTTCCTGAGGAGGAAAGGAAAAGCCCAGTTGCTCAGGCCCCATTTCAGAGCTGCATTAAAGCCCAGGAGAAGGGGGAATTCCCAGTATGGGGTGGGGAAAGAGCAGCTGGTCTTAGTGGATAGCCAGCATTTCCCAGCTGAAACTCGGACGCTGGTGAAACTGGCAGTAGGCAGCTTTCAAAGACAACCCTATCAAGGATTTTGGCAGTGCAGACGGCAAGGAACCAGTGGGCAATGGAAGGAGAAGTCTCGGCTGGGGATGAGGGGGCAGGACATGGTGTCCCCATTGGCAGAAGCAGACCTCACATCACCTCTTACCTTTAGCCTTGTGCCCTTGGCGCCCGTGGAGTCGGCTCGCTCGCTCCCAGCCAGGTCCACCAAGCTGATTTTGCTGACCTGGAAGCAGAGAAGAGGCTGTCAGCCCTGTGAGCACAGCAAACCTTGCCCAGCATGAAGCCAAGACCTCTTGCAGGGTAGCAGTGCCTTGAGGGCAGTGGTGTGCCCTGTGGAGTCACTGATGCAGGATTTGGCCAGGAGCAGGGCTAATATCATTGTAGGCAAGGCTGGAGGCCATCAGCTGCCAAATATCTTGTCCAGGAGCTGGTCCCTCAAGGAACCATGAGCGCAACCCTCCTGTTCCAATCCTCCATCAGTCCACACCACCTAGTTCCAAGTGCTGATGGTAGCACAAAAAGGCCTTGCTTGGTCCATGTGGGTTCTCCAAGTCTTCCAGGCCCTGCCCTCACCTTCTCAGTGGTGATGTCTGTCTCGGCGTCATGTCGCTTCTGTGTGAAGATGATGTTGAACACGGCATGGGAGCGGCTGCTGGTCTCATTCATGTTGGTAGCAGCCACTGTGCTGCAGGGAGAGGAGCACAGGGAGGTGTGACACTCTGTGGGGGACACTAAAATGCCTGTTGACAGTGCTAGGGCTCATGCCAGGACAGGGCACATGATGGGAAGGCAAGCCTGAAGGACAAGAGAGGGCTCTGGAAGGAGACATGCACAAGTCTAGGCTTTCTCCTGCTGACTCCAGTGCATTTTGAGAGCAGGAAGGAGATAAGGTAAAAGGAAGTGGAAAGTATCCAATGCTTAGAGAGAAGGGAACTGCCCTGTCCAGAGCAGCTGGACTGGCAAAGCAAGAAGTGAAGCAGGACCTTCTAAAAGTGTCTGCAAGCCTTCCAAATTCTGCCCATCTCCTTCCCCAACTCACCGGGCCTTATTCCCAGAGTCCATGAGGTCCTGGATGTCATTGTAGGAGGTCACAGCCAGCTTGGAAAGGTCTTCAACATACGGGCCCATAAGGGGATGCTCCCTTACCCGTAGGTTCCCCTTGTTCTTGGGGTTCAGCAGGTCCCTCACACGCTCACAGTAAATCTCCATGTAGCTCACCTAGAGCAGAAGGCACGGGCAGGGCTAGTAGAATTGACCTCCTACCTGCCCACCCCACATGCAAGGGGCCCTCCCAGAGAGGGTACACCAGCACAGCTTGCAGATGGGTGGGAGGCTGGATGTGGGCTGCAGAGGCAGGGGGGTGCCTACCTCCACAGAGTAGGACATGTTGTCATTCGTTGTGTCATTGATGCGAGAGAAAAGGTCCTCGCACAGCTGAAGAGAGAAGAGCCAGGCTCAGCCCGCCACCAGCAGGATGCTTCTGCCTGGGGTGTCCAGCCCATAGAGATTTCTACTTTCTCACTCCAAAAAATAGAGCCAGTGAGCAGTGGGATGGTTCCCGGGGAGCTGGGAGAGCCTCCCATGCTGATCAGCATCCCCAGGGGCCCTTTGTGTCCTGCTGGGCCAGCACATGGGTAAGCAGCTCAGCACCTGGACTACTGCTGCTCCTAAACACTGGCCTTGTGTGGCCAGACCATAGTCCATCCAGTCTCAGAAGAGTCTGGATGACCCTTCTTGGCTCCTCACTCTCCACCAGAGCCACAATGGCTTGCTGTCATGGTGGTGCTGTATTAGACCTTGGCAAAACTTGGCCCCTCTCCCACTCTGCTGCCCTCTTTCCTCCCAGCTCTGCTTTTCCTTTGAGTACCCCTCTGGCACCAGGGGGACAGGTAGCTTTTCCCAGGCATACCTGCGGGATGATGCCTTGCTGGTCCTTCTCCTGCTTCCCCATCATGGTGTAGGATTTTCCAGCTCCCGTCTGCCCATAGGCGAAGATGCACACATTGTAGCCTTCAAAGGCGTGTTGCAGCATCTCCTCACCAATGTCCCGGTACACTTGCTTCTGGGATGCATAGTTGATGTCTGCAGGCTGCAGAGAATAGGGGTATATTGAGAAATTTGGCAAGGAGGCCCTCCTGCTCTCCCCAGCCCAGCACTCCAGGTGGGCTCAGATCTCCCAGTGCTTACCGTAGTGTGGGACCAGTAGGAATAGTCAAAGCTGAAGCTTTTTGGTGTCTCTTTAGGCTGCTTCGGGTTCAGAATAGCTGAGGACAAACAGATGGGAACATGAGGCCACCAGCCACCCATGGTACCCCTGCCTTCCACAGCCCATGCAGGAGGGGTGAGGGGTGATGAGGTTCAGTACAAAACAGTCCTGGAAAGTGGACTGCGAACATTCCAGCTCTGCCGAGAGGTCCAGAACCCCCAGACCCCAACAATAAAAGTAGAGGAGGTGGACACCATGGCCAGCAGAGCACAGGGAAGAGGGCAGAGCCTTGCCCAAACATCCTGCTGGACACGGTGAGAGGGACATGGGCTTCCTTGGCTTCCTTGCTTTTGTGGCACCTGTCCATGGGAGCCCAGCAATGGCACAGAAGGGTCACAGCCTTCCTTACCCCACACCTGGGGGGCCGTGCCCAAAGCCCCCATGCTGACACTGTCGGATGGGAGCAGCTGAAACCCCATTGCAGCTCCCCGAGGGCCCCCCCAGCTCCTGCTTCTCCAAGTGCCCAGCCCCAGCAGGGTGATTAATGCCTCGTGTCACAGCACCAGCAGAAACAAGAGCCTGCTTTTCTCATCCCCTGATGAAAAGGACGTTGCCATGGAAATTGGAGCCTGCATCACTGCTCTTCCTTGCTTGATGCCTTTTTTTTTTTTTCCTCATGGAGAGCATTTTCAGTGGGTTTTTTTCTAAAACAACAGATGCGTCAGAAGAAACCCAAATCAGTGGGTAATCACGAGATCCAGCCACCAGCCATATTAGGTGACATTGGAGTGACCTTGCAGGCCTGCACAGCGTAGCTCCCATGCCCACAGCCCCAGCTGTTCCCTGCCACCACTGAGGATGAGGAGGATATAAGCCCTGAGGCCAACAGAGCTCCCTCTATCCCAAACTGCCTTGCCCTGCCCTGAAGCTGGCATTCAGCCAGGGCTTCCACTCACTTGAGATTCCAGCTGGGACCTTCCTGAGCAGCCCCAGGCACGGGTGCAGCCTGATACCATGGTGTCAGATACACAGGTATATGGTGCTATGGATACGGATGTTTTCTGCTCCAAATTCCACCTCCGTTGCCACAAAGGATGCTCCCTTGGTAAGGATCTGCCACTTCTGGCCTGACGTAAGCCCAGCCCTGCACACAACAGCACCAGGGCAGGCAGGGGGAAGATGGGAACTGGAGTCAGGATCCAGCCCCAGCCATGAAACCACAGCACAGTGCTGCTCTGACCCTACTCGCTGTGGACAAAAGCCCAGCTGCAGCACCAAAGAGGGGCAGCCACAGGCTCCCTGCCTGCCCACCCAGTTCAGGGTGCTTGGATGCTCTGGATGGCTGCTGTATCCCAGGCAAACCTCATTACCAGGAGAAAGGGCTGGGAACTGATAACTGCCAATCCTGCAGCTGCAAATGTGGATGTGGAGGTCCCTGGAAGAGCAGGTCTTTCTGGGCAGTGTGGGCAGCCACAGGGGCTGCCCATCCCTGATCCCTGCCAATGCCTGGTTGTTTTGCTGAGGGCATTGTGAAGAGAAGCAGGTGTAGAGGCTATGCAAGAAGTGGGATGGGGCATCCCTAATGGCTCCTGGCATTCAACCTGGCAGCTCTGCCATCCCACCCAGTCACCTGCGCTCAGCTTGGGTCTGCCTCTGCCCTGTAGAGGTGACCCTCACCACAGCAAAGAGGAGCAAAAATGAGTCCTGGAGCTGGCAGGATGGGGGACAAGGTGGCTGTTCTGCATCCCAGTGCCAGCCCCTGCTGGGCACAGGGCAGATGAGCAGCTGAGGATGGCACCAAGCGGCTCCAGGCATCCCAGCTGCAGCTGCCCAGCTGCAGACACTGGGACATGGGGGACAAGGGAGAACCCTGAGAGCAGAAATCTCCTGCCCTGAGCTGAAATGCTCTCCCCATGCCCCACTCATTCCCATTTATTTGCCTGCAGGCAGATGGATGCTGCTGGTGGAATTTTTCCTCTCCTGTGACCAGGCATCCAGGGCTTTTGCAAAGCTGCTGCAAAAGGTTTATGCTCTGGGCAAATGGGATTAAACAGGCAAGGAGGGGCATGGGGGTGAAGACAGACATACAAACAAGGGGGCAGGAGGGAAGAAAACTTCTGGAGACGTCCCTTGCCTTATCCTGAGGAGCCAGCACCATGGCAAAGCACAGTGAGTGTGCAGGAACCAAGGAGAGAATCCAGAATCCACAGCAGAGAAAATAATCACCAGATTTTAAAGCCAGCAGAGGCATGGCTCAAGCCAGAGAATGTTACTGGCCTTGTGGGATCAAAGCCAGGGGTCCTGTCCTCACCATCCTGGTGGGAGTTGCCAGGAGAGGGGCTGGGAGTGTTGGTGCCCAAGATGGTCCCCATAGAGTGGGGGACACAATGGGAACAAAGGAGCAGTGTTGGCAGCCAGGTGGGTCGTTGTGGCAGCTGAAAGTTTGCAGGGAAAAGGACAGCAGAGAAAGGCTGACCACTTCCCACCCTGGTTCCTGGCCCCCCCTGGCCCCCACAGGGCTCAGTGCATTAGGCAGGAGAAGAACCTGTGCCCCCACCCTGGAACATGCAGGGGTCAATGCAAATAATCCTGTGAAGGGGAAAAATTGCTTTCGCTCCCTGCAAATGTTTATTTTTTGCTTCTCTGCAAGGAGCTGGGGGTGGTGAGACAGTCCTGCTCTGCTGGCACTTATTGGCATTCTTCTGCCTCCTCCAGATGCAGGAGAAACAGGCCTCTGAGCCTCCCACATGCTGCTCCCCAGTCCCATGGCCAAGGGGAATAGCCAGCAGTTTGTCCATTCATGAAGAAAATCCTTGCTGTCAGCAAAAGGCTCCTGCTCTCAACCCTGCTGCTCTCCCTGGCTCAGGCAAGGGCAGGGGGTGGGGGGCCAGGGGCACAGCCAGGGGATGCAGCATGAGCAGGGGTGGGTGGCTCTGAACAAACACGGCCATGGTGGTGGGGGATGCCTAATGCTCCCGACTGGGACTGGGGCACAGCAGGTCCCCCCAGCCATCAGAACCAGAACAGGGGACATCTAGCCTGTCTGTGCCCTGACCCCAGGCAGGTGGGAAGCTCCTGGGGGGCCGGGAGGCTTCCTCACCACAAATGCAGAAGCTCTGCACCCCAGGCAGAAAGAGAACCCCTGCCTAATCAGGAAGGGAGAATCCTCACAGGATGCCAGCAGACAATGCCCCAGGGACCTGCCCACCCATGCCCCCGAGGCGTGGGGTGAGCAGGCAGCCTGGAGGGGTTCCAGAGTCTCCGGGCACCCCTGGGTGCCCTGCTCTGCCCATCCCTGGGGTTGTCATGGCAGCCTGCCGGCGCACGGCGCGGGTGGTTGGCACCAGTCTTTCACCCACCACCGGTGACGCAGGCAGCCCCGGGCGGGCAGGCAGGGAGTTATTTTAGATGCTGTCCCATCTGGAAGCTTCCAGAGCCAAAGAGGGATTCAGCTGCCATTCCCAAAAGCCAGAAGCTGTTATTTAAAGAGTGGCAAAGGCTGGACAGGCTTCTTGACAGGACAGACAGTCACAAGTCCCCGTGCTACATCCTCCACCCCAAACACACAATTCCCTTAGCAAACTCCGCTCCTGCCCCTCCATCCTGCTGTGGTTGCAGCTCCACGAGGTCCACAGAGGCAGGAATGAGTCCTGGCACTCTGCAGTGTGTGGTACTTGGAGAAGCAGTGCTGTCAGAAGGCACTTACTGGCCCACGCATGGCTTCAAGGCCAGGTTGGATGTGCCTCTGCACAGGCTGGTCTGGTGGAAGGTGTCCCTGCCCATGGCAGGAGGTTGGAATAAGATGGTCATTAAGGTCCCTTCCAAGCCAAATCATGCTGTGATTCTTTGATTGCTCCCTCATCACCTACCAGTCAATGCTGACCCATTCACTGTCCCGGGGCTCAGTGCCATGCAGGTCCCATCACTGCCATTTTAACAGCAGGACTGCATTTCTCTACGGGAAAGGTGACATCCTCCCCACATTCCCTTCTCCAAACAACTCCAGGTGCTGCAGGCATCAGCACCAAGGATCCCAGCAGCCCAGCACTCGCTGCCACAGCCAGACCCCCCATGCTTCTCCCCAGGCAGTACTCAAAACCCCTCTCCCCCAGGGCACTCACTAGTGGTGCTTCCCGACATCTGGATAATGCATTTGGATTCCCGGCTCATCTCCCGGGAATTGAAGGGCCGGACACGCACTGCCACCTTCACTGATGCTCCCGCCATCACGCTGGCCAGAGGTGGGCCCTGCTACCAGGGAGCAGTGGCTGTCCTGCGAGGAGAGAAGGAAAGCGGGTTAGGAAAGCTTGTATCTGCATCCCAATTCAGAGCTTGCAGCTGTGCAGGATGAATGGAAAGCCTGTGCAAGGAAACCTCCCAGGAATACTGCTTTGCCTGTGCCCAGAAGATGACATTTTGTTTTATCTCTCAATCTGTCCACATTTTTCCTCTCCCTCTCCCCATCATATCTCAGGTCAGGACCCCCAGCTCAATGCCAGGACAGCACCTGCAGCCTCCATCACCCTGTGGCATCATCACTGGGTGCTCACAGCAGAGGACAGGGCCACGTAGGCACCGTTAACATCAGCATAACCCCAAGGAGAGGATTTCCACCCCAGGGTGCCAATGGCAATGAACAGATAGCTCCACATCTGCAAGCAAGCCCACAGGCCCCTGCCCATCACCTGAGACTCCTGCCTCCACTCCAACCACAGCAAAGTAGGAGCTAGGCAGCAGGACAGGGGGAGCTGGGGAGGAAAGCAGTGGCATTTCATTGAGAAAGGAGGCAGCTGTTAAACACAGCCACTGGCATGTGGCTCCCATTCAGCTCTCACAAAGCAGATGTGTGGTGTCAGCATGAGCTGCCCTGGCTGGGAAGCTGGTGGCTGTTGCGCTCAGCTGAAGTTCCCAGTTCATTGTCATTTTTCCACTCCTTTTGCTAATAAATTATTGATCACAAATCCCACAAGACGAAACAAACTGCTTGCCAACATCTCCCAGAGTAGTCACCCATCTCAGAACTGGTGTCCAGGTGCTCTGCAGTCCATCTCACCTTCGCCAAGTTACAATAAAGCCTCACTAGCATTTGCCACAAAATGATGCTGGGATCCTTTCTTTGACTACTGCATCCTTTGGGATCCTTTCAGGACTGACAAAATCTATCCCTGCCTTCTAACATCCATCCTTCCTCCTGTCTGTCCCTGCTCCCTGGCTCCCCATGCTGAGCCTGCTGGTGGAAGAGGAGATCAGGACCCCTCAGTATGGGCTGGAACTGGCTCCGCTGGCATGCCACCTGCAAGGGTGTCTGCAAAATCCCCAAAACTTTTCAAGATTGGGTTTTCCCTCGCTGCAGGAGGAAGGAGATCAGGAATGAATGAGCTTGTGAGCAAGAAATGGCACAGCTCTGGTTACATGAGCCATGATCAGAAGGAAATGGAGCAATAAGGGTGGATCCTCAACATAAGATGGGCTTTCCCACAGTGGAAATGAAAAATACAGCTGATTTTGTGGAATAGAGGTGGGGAAAGGGGAAGAAAAAAACAAATCCATAGAATGGAAAGTGTCCCAAGAGAAGGGGATGGCTTTAAAACTACCTGAGGTTTGACAGCTCTGGTTTCATTTCCAAGGGGGTGAGAGGAAACCAAAACCAGGCATAGTCATGGCGCAGTGGAAAAATTTGCAGCAAGAAAGTGTTTCAAGCTCATAACTGCCTTTCAGAAACTCTTTGCCTACTTGAAAAGCAAGCCAACATGCCCAACAACAGGAGGAAGACAAAGCTTTTTCTGTTGGAGTTCCCTAACTCTCCTCTCACTGCCCCACTGGGATGGCTCTGGAGCTCTCATTGTGCTCAGACAGAAATTACACCCATAAATTCCACCAGTTCCAGAGTTCATGCATTTGGTCTCAGGTTTTCTTGAGGTTGGATTATTTTGAGCAGGTGTTTAATACCACCCTTGAGTTCCTAAGACAGTAAGTGGGCTGCTATGTGCCAGCAGCCTCTGCCTCCCCACTCAGATGGGGGAAAGGAAAAATTTAACAGGAGTGCTTTGCCCAAGGAGAATGAAAAAGTTGGGTTTTTTTCCCATGGATCAATGGGATATATTCCTAGATGGACGGGTTGCAACTTCATGAAGCCATTGGTTCAAGTTGTGGCACCACTTGGGGACAATGGATCCACTACTGGGCTAAACTCCATCAACACCTGACAAGTGTCAAATGTTTCCTTCTCCTCCTGAGCCAAGAAGCTCCCTTCCACCAGCTCTGTAGCCTCTCCAGCTACTAAGGCTCTGAAGAGGTGGATCAATTCCCTGGGCTTCTGCCTGCTGCATAGCCACCAGAACAGTACACCCATCAGTGACTCCACCATCACAGCCCAGGAGGGGCTGCTGCCTACCACAGGCTGCTTCATCCCCTGCCCTTATTCCCTCCCACCCCTGCTCCTCCAGCCCTATCACTTCCCATGAAGAAGCTCCGGTTTCTCTTTCGTCCCACTTTTCCATGTCTCATCTTGCTGTGTAGCCTCCATTGGTGTTGCTTACCCTCCTCAGGGTAAGGGGCAGGGACCTGCTCAACCCCACATTCCATACCCCCATAGCCTACCCTCCATGGCCATGAGAAGCCCCCTCCTCACCAGCAGCCATCCACATGTCCACATCCCAGTGTATTCCCATCTGAAACCCAGTGGCATGGGTTCCTTTCCCTGCCAGTATTCCCTGCTGCAGAGCCCCAAGCTTGGCTCTATTTTCTACTCCATCCATTTCCTTCCTCAGGCTGCTCCCCTCTGCACCTCTGCAGCTCTCCAGTCCCATCTCTGCAATGGCAGCACAAGGACTCCAGGTAACACTAGGGCACCACCAACAGACACCTGCCCAGCTGCTTTCCAAGTCCCCGTCCCCCAGCTCATTTTCCTGGCTCAGGGGAGGAATTCAGCCTGCACCCACATAACAGGAGCACCATGAGCCATGGTGTCACTGGTTTTGGGTGCTCAGAATCCTGCAGAGAGAGGGGTTGGGCTGCAATGGGCAGGGGCAGGCAGCCCCCCACCCCGAGCCCAGCCAGCTCACTCTGTCTGGGGACAACCAGGCACTGCCTGTTTAATCCACTGCCATCGAGAGAAATTCAATAAGCCATGACCAGACTTTTGCTGGGAGCAGGCCAGCACCACAGCCCCACTCCCTGCCTCCTCCTCACTGCTTCCCCCAGTTACCCTACACATAAAGGAGGTGGCAGAGGAGAACAGTCAAGTCCCTGGGGCCATGGAGCCAGGGGGCACATCTGGACATGTCCCCCAACCCTGCAGAGCATCTCTTCCTCCCATTCCTGTGTAGCCTACTGGCTCTACCCATCCCTACAGTACACTGGTCACTCCCAGTGAGGAGCCATGATTAACTGGATCAGCCAAGAATAATTGGGCAGAGATTAGCTAATGAAAGCTCTCTTAAGTCCAAGGGCTACCAACTGGTGACCAGTGGGACAATGAGCATTGTCGCCAAGTGCCACCCACAGCAAGCTCTTCCCCAAAGGATGCTAAGGAACATACCATGCTGCCAGCCCCCCAGCTCCAGCACATGACAAGCTGCCTGTGCCCAAGAAAATCCAAGGTGAGTTTCCCTTTGTCTATGGCGAGGGTGGACACCCCATCTGGCTGCACCGCTGTGTTCTCAGTGGCTGCCAGGCTTTGTTGTAGAGAGCCCTTCCCCTGCATCCCTCATTGGGGCCCCTGAATTCTGAGTACAACGACGAGGCTCTGCCCTGCCTCTAGGGCAGCAGGGGACATGGTGCCAGATGACACGCACCGTCAATGCCTGCCAGTCGAGCTGGGGGCGCTCCCCTCTCACCTCCCACCCCGCACGGGGCAAGGGGCCATGACAGTGCAGTTTTCTCCAGAGCAGCACCTGCGGCAGGGAATCAGCTCAGAGGACAGGCCAGGACAGAGGCAAGTGCTCCCCATACCCTGATGAAATCCAGTTCCCTGCTTCCCTGACACCATCACACGCATCCTGCCCTGTACCTCCTCACCTGCCGGCCACCTCAGTGGGGGACACAGCTCCAGGACAGGGTTTGCAGCTCCCTGAGAACTGCCATGCAGATTCAGTTTGCAGGTAGCAAATGTAAGGACGCAGATGAGGGCTTTTGCTCCTCATCCCTGCTGCAAAGGCAAGTAACCCCACCTCCCATCCCTGCTCTTTTCATCCTCACACCCTCGAACCCACGGCAGGGAAGAGCTGCACGGAAAGGCAGAAAGCTCTGGTGGGTGACAAGGATGGCTGGACATGGAGAAAGGCAGGCAGCCAGGGAGAGGGCGGACACCAGGTTCCCACTCTCCCCAGGTTTGGGGGACCACAGCTCTGGCCACACGCAGGGAGGCAGGGGGTGGTGGCAGGATCTATGCTAGCGCCAGCTGCCACCTCCCAGACAAAATGGAGGTCAGTGGCAGCATGCAGAGATGGCAGAGCCACCACACCCCTGGCCGTACCCAGAGGAGGGAGGGGTCTGCTGCCTTGCCTGCCCCACCAGTGACACAGAGGCCACCTGCAAGGGGCTGCTCTGGGCATTGGGGCATGGAAGGACGGCTGGCTGTGAGGTGTTAGGGATGATGCTCGGCTGGTTCCTTGCCCTCCCTGAGCCCCGCTGCTGTCTCATGGGACCTGAGCAGGCATGAGAGCCCAGCTCACAGGGGGTCTTCAGAATCTGTGGAAGGGGTCACTGCTCCATGAGGGAGGAAGAGGGGGATGAGGAGGACGCAGAGGAGGAAGACAATGGGGCAGGTGCAGAGCCACTCCCTGGGATCCTGAATGACCAAGCATGGAGCTCTGCACCAGCCTCAGGCACCGGGACCAGCCCCTCCAAAAGCCCACAGCGACACTGCGGCCCTTGTCCAGCACAAGGTCAGCGGCAGCTGCTCGTCCTTGGGGGGTAAGAACCGCAGCATCGCAGCACCATTGCCAGCCACCTCTTGGCAAGAGCCCCAACTGGGGCATCAACCACTCCCTCCAGCGCTGTCTTAACTCTGAAGCATAATGATGATGACGCAAGATGGCTCAGCTGCATGCCCAGAGCCACCTGCCCCAGAGGCGAGAGCGGGGCTGTGTCTGAGGCGACAAGAGGTTCCCGCGCCCTCAGCCATGGGCTTCGGGGTTGGCATCCTCTCTTCCGCGCTCCGATAGAGAGGCATCATCCCATCCCCGGGCAGGACCCCCCCACNAGCGGCGCGGTGCGGTGCGGTGCAGTGCGGTGCGGGGCCGTGCGATGCGGTGCTGCGCCGGTGGGAGTGCGGGTGGCGGCGGTCCCGCCCCTGCCGTCCCCGCCCCAAGCCCTGGTTGGCCGCCTTCGCCTCCGCCGCCGCCCGAAGGGGGTCGGGGGGGACCGGGAGGGCCGGCGCGAGGATGGAGCGGTGATGTCAGCGCATCCCCCGGCCCCGGGCGCGCTGCGGAACCGCCGCAGGGGCGGGGCGGGACGGGGCGGGGTCTGGCGGGACCCGGCAGCCGTCGCCTGGCCACCGGGNGCAGCACCATTGCCAGCCACCTCTTGGCAAGAGCCCCAACTGGGGCATCAACCACTCCCTCCAGCGCTGTCTTAACTCTGAAGCATAATGATGATGACGCAAGATGGCTCAGCTGCATGCCCAGAGCCACCTGCCCCAGAGGCGAGAGCGGGGCTGTGTCTGAGGCGACAAGAGGTTCCCGCGCCCTCAGCCATGGGCTTCGGGGTTGGCATCCTCTCTTCCGCGCTCCGATAGAGAGGCATCATCCCATCCCCGGGCAGGACCCCCCCACCCCCCAGAATGGATCCTTCTGGAAGACGGGGCGGCACCCTCCGGTCACCGCGCTGAGGATCCCAGTTCCTCCCACACAAACTTCGCGCATCTCGGGGCCACTCAAAATGGCCGGCAGCCCCCCCATCCCTCATCCCACGGGGTGCGCATCCTGCTCCCCCCGCGCCCAGCCACCCCACCCCGGGGCAGCCCCGGGCTCACCGGCCGCATCCTGCCGCCCG
>WBMV01002673.1:33067-45787 GCA_013396655.1 Campylorhamphus procurvoides | reverse complement strand
TACCCCGGTACCTTAGTACATCAGTACCCCAGTATCCCGGTACCTCGGCACCCCGATATCCCGGTACCTTGGCACCCCGATATCCCGGTACCCCGGTACCTCGGTATCCCAGTATTCCGGTACCTCAATATCCTGTCACCCCAGTACCCCGGTATCCCAGTACCCCAATATCCCGGTACCCCGGTATCCCGGTATGTCGGTACCTCAGTACATCGGTACCCTGGTATCCCGGTACCCTGGTACCATGGTATCCCGGTAAACCGGTAACCTAGTACCCCCGTATCCCGGTACCCCGGTACCCTGGTACCTCGGTACCCCAATATCCCGGGACCCCGGTATCCCGGGACCCCGGATCCCCCTACCCCCGTACCGAGGCGCGGTACCCCGGGATGCGGCCCCTGTCACGCCTTCCCACGCCCCCAGCCGGCACCGCTCGCTCGCTCCTCCGGCCGTGGGGACCCCGCCCGCAGCCCCGAGCCCGGCCGCTCCTGCCCATCTGCGCCGGCAATTCAGAGAGGATTATTCCTTCGCTGCCAGCTGTTTCCAGCAGGGCGGCCCCGAGGACACGCATCCCGCCACAGCGGTGCCCCAAATCTCCCGAGAGGACAGGCAGCTGACAGGTCTTCTTCACCCGCCCAGGCTGATTGTGGACTTCCATCATCCATGCGGGGCCGGACACACCTGCCCCCCGGCTCCTCTCAGTGATAGTCATCCAGCTGCTGGGCAGATGTGTTCTCACCCGGCACCATTGCCAGACCCACGCCCCTGTCCCAAATGTCTTCAGCACCCACTGCTGGTGCCAGCTCTGCCGGCGTGGGGGAATTCTCACCCCTACGCTGTCATCCCCAGACAAAGCTTTGCTCACTGAAGGTGAGCATCCACTTGTGGACCTGCCAGAACTGGCAGCGGGCAGTTTGTTTGCAGTTCAGAGCGTAGAAAGCAGAGAATGTGCCAGAGGCTGGGCATGATGCAGCGGGCTGTGGGCACATGTGGTAGGCGACAGCATATTGAGCTTCCATGAGGAGCCTGTGGAATCATCAGGATACACTGGGATGTTTGCAATCCAGGCTGAGCCCACAGAGCACAGCTTGCTGTGGCAAGGACTGTGACCATATCCCCCTCCACAGCTCTGCCCTGGCACACACCATCCCACTGGCCAGCCTCCTCTGGTACTGTCACCCAGCCAGAGATCCCTCTGCAAGGCATGCCCCTGGTCAGGGAGGCCTGGTCGACAGAAGCTCTGTGCTGCAGGAAGAGTTATGACTGTGGCAGCTGTGTCAGATCAGTCCCAGCACAACCATCCTGTGACACAGGACCTAAGTGCCCAGAGCAGCGATTCCACCTGCTAGGGTACTGTTGGGAACCATCAGCCATGGTGTCCCAGGGACCATGGAGCCAGGGTCTGCCTGGGTGCTTGGCAGTCCCAGAAGCTGTCATGCCTGGGGAGCAGTATTTCCCACCCCCAGCAGTAAGGAGGTATGCCCCAAAATGAGGGGCCCAAGACAGCAAGAATAGCACTGGTGACATATTAACTGGGCAGAGGAGGCACCCATGGGTAGAGTCCAGACTGGCGGGGGGAGCGCTGAAGTCCAGGTCAGAGTCCACAGGGACACTGGACACTGCTGGTGTAGGATGCCCTGGGCTCCAGTTCTGGCTGCAGCCTCCATTGCTCCTCTCGTCCGGGCTCAGTTTCTGGGGATGGCACGGCGTGCCATGTCCACCAGCCTGCTCCATGTCCCCCCACCCCAGGGACTACTCCAGCCCCTGGTTGTCCCAGAGAGGCTGCTGCTCGGGCCAGGGCCCAGCAACGTGCCCTCCCGCATCCAGGCTGCAGGTGGACGGCAACTCCTGGGCCACATGCACCCCGAAGTGCTGCAGGTGAGCTGCCCCAGCCCAGCCTTCTTACCCTCCCCTTCACTCCCTCACCCCCAGGAGGGCTTGGAAAAGCTCTGTTGGGGCAAGAAGAACAGTAGCAGTGCTGATCAGTGCCCTGCCACTGCAGGTCATGGATGAGATCAAGGCAGGCATTCAGTATGCCTTCCAGACACAGAACCAGCTGACCTTGGCCATCAGTGGCAGTGGCCACTGTGCCATGGAAGCCGCCCTCGTCAACCTGCTTGAGTGTGGTGATACCATACTGGTGGCCATCAATGGCATCTGGGGACAACGTGCTGCTGACATTGCCAGGAGGCTGGGTATGCTGGGGGCAGCCAGATGGCATGGCACGGCAGAGGGGACTGGTTTTGTGGGCAGGATGCTAGAATGTGAGCCCTGGCTTGCTGTCCCAGTCCTGGTGGCAGTGACAAGTGACATGGCTTCCACAGCTGAAGAGCAGTCCAGGTTGTTTCCAGGGTAATGTCCCTCCTTTCCAGGGTAATGTCCCTCCATTTACAGTGGTTTATGGCTTTTCCACTGGACAAATCTGCAGGATGCCAGACCCTGGCAGATGGCTGTATTCCTGGTGTGACTGATTTCCCTGTGGAGCAGGTGACAGTGGGAAGTATGCCCAAACCTCACCCTTCTCTGCCCAAATTCCTCCCAGGAGCCAAAGTCTATGAGCTGCAGAAACCCCCGGGAGAGTACTTCACTCCACAGGACATTGAGAAGGTGAGTGCTGGCCACTGTGCAAGGCAAGTGGGCATGAGCTGACCTCCAGTGCCATCACCTTCCCTCTGTGTCGTGCAGGGTCTAGTGCAGCACAAGCCCTCAGTGCTCTTCATCACCCACGGGGAGTCCTCCACAGGTGTGCTGCAGCCACTGGAGGGGCTGGGAGAGCTGTGCCACCGGTCAGTGCATGCTGGACACCCGCAGTCATACGAAGTCACCACTGGGGGTTTGGGCCTGGAAATTCACATGGGCTCCTCCCTGGCTCTGGGGGACTGGAAGTGGTTGATGCCAGTGAGACATGGGGATGAGGATGCCAGGGCTGCAGGCAGCGGGGTGGCAAGAGGAGGTGGCAGGGACAACAAGCTGAGCTCTGTCCTCCCACAGTCATGGCTGTCTGCTGCTTGTGGATGCGGTGGCATCACTTGGGGGAGCCCCCATCTTCATGGACAAGCAGGGTAAGAGCCACGGTGCTGTCATGGGCACCCAGGGGACAAGGGGGCTCCTGCCTGCGCCAGGGGGATGTGGCAGTGGGACCAGCCCCCTTGCACACATTTTAGGCTAACAGCACTAGAAACTGGTCCAGCTGCAGCCAGAGAGCCTGTTCCCCTCGAGGGATCATCAGTGCCAGGGAGTTCCTCAAAGCAGCCCAAACACAAGCAACATCTGTAGCATGTGCTACCCTTGTGCTTCCCACCCACCACGCACAGCTGGGCTGGGGGAACTCAGCATTTTCCCACTGGGAGCCTCCAATCCCTAAGGAATTCCCTTCCTTCTTGGGCAGAGATTGATGTCCTATACTCGGGGTCCCAGAAAGTCCTCAACAGTCCCCCTGGCACTGCCCCCATCTCATTCAGTGAGCGAGCCAGGTAAGAGCAGCCCGGTACCACTGGGGTGGAAGGCGACTGGGCTGGGGGAGGCAGTCCCCTCCTTCCTTTGCCATCCATCTGGTCCAGTCCTGCTCTGTGGAGAGCATGCCCAGCAGGCAGAGTCCAATCCATCACTGGGCAGCGACTGGGCACTGGAACCAGTCTCTCCACTTTAGAGAGCACAGGACTGATCCCACCTTGGGACTGGTAGGGTCAAGGTCCAGCCTCTCCCCAGCACTCTGATTCACCAGGAAGAAGCTGCTGAGCAGGAAGACAAAGCCCAAATCCTTCTACCTGGATATGGACTGCTTGGCAAACTACTGGGGCTGCGATGGGGAGCCACGGAGGTGAGGGCAGGCTCTCTGGTCCCAGATGGCTGCAGCTGTCCCCCACCCAGCCTTTGCCCTGGCTCAGGGGCTGCCTGCCCTTCAGGGCTCAGCCCCTGCCTGCCCATCACCCTGTCTGCTGGTCAGGGGATGGGGAGGGAGGATGCTGTGCCTCTGTGTCCCATATTGCAAGTGAGGGGCTGCTCTGCTGCAGCCAGGCTGAACCAGTCTGGGTGCCCCTTGGGTTTTGCAGGTACCACCACACGGCACCCATCAACAGCTTCTTCAGCCTGCGGGAAGGCTTGGCCATGCTGGCAGAGATAGTGAGTGACACCAGGCGGGTAGGGGGGCAGCAGCAGTGCCAGGTGAGTGCCAGGAGATGCCTGTCAGCAGCAGAGACCTTCTCTCTCCTCTCTGCCTGCAGGGTCTGGAGAGCTCTTGGGAGCAACACCAGGCCAACTGTGCCAGGCTGTGCCAGGGGCTGCTCAACCTGGGGCTTGAGCCCTTTGTGAAGGAGGAGGTGGGTGAAGGGAAAGCCCACCACCATGGGGTAGGGACAGCATGAGGACACAGCTCAATGTGGCTGGAGATATGCTTGGGCAGCTTTTGATACGAGAGAAAAAACTCGCCCCTTAGCAATGCTCTCTCCTGGCAGTCTGCTGGGCTCACCAGGGGACAGGGCCTTGGGATTGAACCCAGTTTCTCTCTTCCCCAGAAGGTGAGACTTCCCACCATCACCACTGTCAGAGTGCCTGAGGGCTATAACTGGAAGGACATCACGGCTTTTCTGATGGACAAGCATGCCATAGAGATTGCTGGAGGCCTGGGCCCCACGGTGGGCAAGGTGGGTAAAATCCTCTCCTTCTGCTGCCCGTGGCTGGGCACTGAACTCCATGATTCACTGCCACTCTCTGGCTGCCCACAGTGTGTGGCTGGCTTCATCCCATCCCTCGCAGCAATGCATAGCAGCATAACCACACACAATCACCTGCCTAATTGAATAACCATGCATGTAATTAGCCATGACATATCTTTAGAGGAACTGGGTGCTAAATAGGAGCAAGCAGGGAGCTGTGCACACCCACTCACACCTGGCTGTGTGTCCCCTACATCCGCAGGGGACCCTGCAACCTGCCACCAGCCACAGGGAGACGGTGCCGAGGAGGCACGGAGGCAGAGGTGGGTGCTGCAGGAACGTGTTTGCCCTTTTCCTCCCAGGTCCTGCGCATTGGCCTCATGGGCTGCAACTCAACCCGTGAAAACGTGAACCGAGTGCTTCGAGCCCTGCAAGATGCCCTCAGCAGCTGCCACCGCAGCAGGCTGTGAGCACACCTGCCTGGGTGGTGCCCAGGAGAGGCAGTGCAGCAATTCCCTCTGTGTGGCTGCAGAGGGACTCTGCTGCCTCCCTGGGATGCTGTCAGGAGACACGGTAACACCCAGCAAGCCAAGCAGGAGTGATAAGGAGAAGTTGTAATGGCAGGGTACACGGAGGAGAAAGCTGCACTCAGCAGATGTGAGACGTCTCAAAACCCCTTCTCCCATCATCCCAACGGCCTGGCCCTCCAGACCTTCCCTTTCCCCAGCCATTCCCCTTCCCCAGCTATTCCCCTTCTCCAGCTCTTCTCCTTCCCCAGTTCTTCCCCTTCCCCAGGGCATGGCAGACCCTCAGCAAGATGATACAAGGGCTGGATGCAGTATCTGACCAGAGGTCCTTTCCTCTCCCACCACCACCAACATAAGCAGATTCTGCACCAGAGCTCTGCAGATTCTCTACCCTGGGATGAAACACCTGGTGCCCAGCTCTACAAGGGCAGCCAAGAGGCTGTACATCCCCCTCAGCCTCAGCAGACATGAGCTCACTCCCTGGTACCACCTTTCCTCAATAAAGCAACATGGCAGAATGCTGATTCCAGGCCCCTTGCACCTCGCTCTCCTTGAACTCCCTCCCAGAGTTTTGAGACACTCCAATGGGGCAGCAGCAGAGTTCCACTCAGCTCTGCTGGGGGATTTCTCGCTGGATCTTGGAGAGGAGCTGGGACATTGCTGAGCGGCGTGCACTGTCCTGGATCCGGTACACCTGAAACTAAGTGGAAGCAGGTAGAAAGTGAGGGGAGAGGCTGCTGGAGGGGCCTCTGGGGTGGCCAATTCCAGCACATCCCAAGCTGCACAGCCCAGGTGGTTTCTGGGGATGCCTCACAAGACCAGCAGGAGGTCTGGGGTTACCTGGCTGAGCAGGATGTCGAAGTAGGCTGTGTTCCAGTAGGACCCATCCTTGTTGGGGAGCTGCAGAAGAGTTCGGGTGGTGGGGTCTGCCTGCCAGCTGTCAGTGCTTCCAGGGTAGCCAAAATGGAAGCGGAGGAAGCGTTGGGGATCCCAGGCAAAGCTCTCTACTTTACGGTAGAGGGAGGCAAAGTCTGTAGCCACTCCTTGGAAGAGGTTCTCCTCTGGGTTCAGGAAGTGGGGCAGGTGCTGGATGGCCAGGCAGCGGAGAAGGATCACCAAGAGCCGATAGACAGAGCCCTCAAGGTCCTGCCAGTCCTCCAGGGAGGGGAAGAGCTCCATGCTCCACAGCAGCACCATCTGTGGGGAGGGAGAGGAGAACACAGGATCAGGCACAAAGGCTGATCCCACAAAGGCCACCCCTTCATGCCCTGCAGGTCACCATGCAATGACTTGTGGGGCTGAATCCACGTGGGTGACGCAAAAGACACTTTTCTGAAGGTCAGATGTATACTGTACCCTTTTTCTTTAAAAGAAACCCCAACCAACCAAAAAAAACCCAACCCACATCAAAGAGTGCAACATAAAGCAAAACACACAGGATTTGGGTTACTTGGAACTGAAGCCATTCTCTCAGCAGAAAACATCTTTGCTTCCTTCTCTACCCATGGCCCAGAGAGGTGTCACAAGGAAGGGCACACCTGGATTGTGTCACCAAGTGTTGTCCCCAGCATGGTCCCTTTCCTAACCAGCATCACCAGCTGGCATGGGTCCAGAGTGCTGAAAACAGGTTGGGTGGGGAAAGAAGGGTTTTTGTCAGCCGAAATGCCACCCTCAGCCCTGTGCAGACACCTCCCACCACAGCAGGGTATGGGGGCAGCTTGCAGCATGGCAGCACAGTGATGCTGTCCCCAGCAGACATAGACAGCCTGTGCCAGAGAATACCTAGCATGGGCTGGTGACCCCGAAATCCTGCAGGCACTCGCCCTTGTTGATTGGAATTTTCTGCAGGGGAGCAGCCTTGGCTCTGCTTGCCCAGAGGGCCACAGTCCCCACCAGCAGAACACACCTACCTTCAGGCAGTTGAAAGTGAGACTGCTTTTCCCACTCTGCTCTCCCCAGTCCTGGTCACGGAGCTGGTCGAGCAGACGAAGGCTGTCCAGACGGGATCCCTTCAGTGTGCTCACTGTATGTAGCAGCTTCAGGATGGGGAGGTGAGTGGAGGATCTGGAAAGTGGAGTCTGGTGAGAGGGAGGATAGAGATATGCATCCTCCCAGACTGGGGACAGTATACCTGCAGTGATATGGCGTGTGTGGGGGACTCTCCCAGCCATATGCATGGCCCCAGGCATGCAGCATCTTGGATCCACCTCCTGCACTCACCTCTGGCAAAGCAGAATTTGGGACGTTTGCAGTGAGATGGGAATGCTGCTGGAATGGGAACTCAGCCCCTCCATGATACTGGGTAGCTGTGCTGGCAGGTGAGATACATGTCACTCCAGCCCTGTTCTCTCCTGCAGCCTGCCCTGGGAGGCAGCTCATCACCCTGCTGCTGCCAGATGCCTAGGCTTGTTTCTGAAGCCCAAGCAGGGATCTGAGAGCTGCCATCCTCTACATGGTCAGGGTTCAGCTCCTGCAAATAATTTCAGGGCGCTCCTTCAGATATATTCCCTCTCTTTCCTTGAGCTGCCTGAAACTTGGCTGAGGTTGTTTCCCCAACACTGGGAAGTGGGTTTGGGCATCATGAGTAGGTGACTACAACCCCTGCTGATACGTCCCCACCCTTTCCTATCCTCTTTTTGCCTACACCCAGAAGTGCTGCCAGGCAGGGGGGATCGAAGGCACAGGACCACATCACTATGCATACAGCCAAGTGCTCACCTCCAGCAGTGGGGAGAGGCAGGGACAAAGTGGGACTCTTCTGTGGCCTTCCAGAGGCTGCCTTCAGGGAAGCCTCTGTCACTCTGCTGCCCCTGAAGCTGGAAGGGCTCCTGATGCCTCCTCACCACTGGGACAATGTCAAAGCGAATGGTCTTCCAGCCACCACGGATCATCAGGGAGAGCTTCATGGCATCTTCCTGCAGTTTTTCAGCACTTACGTCACCTGGATGTGGAGGGTTTGGCAGCAGTGAGGAGGTTAACACAGCCGGTCCCACAGGCTGAACCAGATATGTGCTGCAACGCCTGTGTCCACAGCCCAGCCCACTCAACTCCTCCCTATCCAGTGCTGCAGTTTGGCCTCAGTTCCCCAGCTAAAATCCTGTCCCAGCACCCTGGGGTGGTTTATGGGAAGCAGCATTGCTCCAGCAGGGCTCAAGGTCAGGCACAGCCGTAAGTCTTGAGCAGTCAAATCAGGCTATGCTTCTGGGTGGCTGAACAGGGCCAAGTGAAACAATGTGGTCCAAGGAAAATGGGCAAGGAAAGTTCTCAGGCTATGGGAGTAGAGGAAGATGAAGGCCTCTGGCTTGGCTGTGGAAAAAGGAGGGAATGGTAGGCTTGCTGGGGCTGGGTTAAGAGACTTCCACACCTACTGGTCCTCTCACATCACCTTTTCATCAGGGCTGAGCTTTACTTCAAGAAGCATTTTTGGAGCACGAAGAAACTGATGGAACCATTATGGGCATTCTCAGGGACCCTTCCTACCCTGTCTTTCCTGAGGATGCTGGTGCTGGCTGGGGCCCATGTATTCACAGAGTCAGATCCATGCCCCAAGATCCTAGTCCAGCTCTAATGCACTCCCAGCTCACCCTCCAAAGAGCCTCCTCCAGGGATCAGGGGGCACTCGGAGGCCAGCAGGTGGGGGGAAAACAAAGTTAGGATGAGCCAAGCAGGACTGGCTAAACCCTTCACCCACGAAGAAGGCTGCCATCAGTCCCAAGTGAAGTTGCCTGAGGAAGACTCTGTTGCCATGGGATGACAGGGAGGAGTTTGCATTTTCTCTTCCTTAGCTGAGGGGAAAGCCTATCCCAGCACATGTCAGGGTGCTCACTCACCTGCTCACACAGGCATTGGGTGGGCCACAAGCCCAGGGACTTATGTCCCAGTGTGCACAGGGACCACCACCAAGAGGCAGCTCCCAGCTGGGAAGTGACCCACCAGCATACGCACCTGGCTGAAGCAGGAAGCAGCGCTGGCAGTGCACGATGGCTGAAACAAGGAGCTGTTTCAAGTGCTGGAGAACTTTGCTTGGAACCAGACACCTTGCACCACCTCCATGCTCCGTTGCACCCAGGACACCAATCCAGTCCTCCAAATCGGTCCGTGGAGAGGGCACTTCCAGATGGCAGGTGTTCAGCCCTGGAGGGTGCCCACCTGGGGTATCCCTGCATGGCAGCACCTGCAGGGTATCGCTGTTGATCCGCAGAGGCACCTCTATAGTGACAGCATCCTCAGAGGCACAGAGAGCAAACTCAAAGGCTTCCAGATTCCTGTTGTAGTCCACGAGGAACCGGGGCTCCCTGGCATGGACATCCTCCAACAGGGTCAGCAGGATGTTCTCAGCCTGCTGGAAATGCTCCAGCCTCTGTCTCTCGCGGTCCATGATCACCCTGAGGTAGCTGTGCCACAGGGAAGTGTTGGCTTCCATGGTAGCTCTGCTGCCGTTGTGAGCCTGCTCCGAGCAGGAGTGAAAATACGTGGGCAGGGAGGGCAGAGAGGGAAGGGTGGAGGGAAGCCACAGCCGGGCGTTGACAAGCACCGGTGCTGGGCGACTCCCAGGAAGAGCTACTGGAAGCAGCGGGTCCTACGGGGGCAGACCCAGAGCGGGGGATTGAGTCACACCGTGGCCCCCGCCCGGCACTGCAGAAGGGTGACAGCGAGTGCTCAGCTGATGGGTCGTGCCAGGATAGCGCTATCGTCTCCCGCACCTCTCTTGGCACAGGGCCTGCATGCCGGCAGTGTGAGAAAATCTCTTTTATTCAATTTAGTTAAGATACAAATATCTGTGAGACAAAGTTTAGCAGAAAAGGAAAGTTTCTATTTCAGCACCTGCTGGGTTCTCATGCCATGAAGGTCCGAAAAGCACACCCCCACCCCAAAATCATGCTTTTTACGTGTCCCAAGGGTCCCACCTTATTAGCACAATGAGAAGAGTGGATCTGCCCTTCTGACTGGGTTTGATGTGTCTCCTGTGCAGGGTCTCCTGGTCAGAATGACCACTTTCCTCTGCACACAAAGGACCTGCCACGTGGTGGGGGGCTTGTTTTGGCTATACCTTTATCTACTTTCATAACTCCCTTTTCCCGAATGCAAATTGTCCCTGGCACCAGCCCCAGACAGGACCTGGTGCCTTACAGCTCCTGCGGTATGCCTAAAGAAAAATAATTCCTGAGTTAATGAACTATTTGCTTGTAATAAAACCATGCTCTTTCATTTCTCACAGGCAGCATCTCTTCACAGTCAGTAGCATGTGAAGGCGACCCCAGCTTAGGTTCCAGCTCAGGTTCCCCNGGGCGGTGCGGGAGTGGCAGGGGCGGTCCCTGTGGTCGGGGGCGGTGCGGGAGCGGTGCGTGAGCGGCAGGGTCTGTCCCTGCGATCGGGGGCGGTGCGAGAGTGGCAGGGGCGGTGCGTGAGCGGTAGGGGCGGTGTCCGCGGTGGTCCCTGTGGTCGGGGGGGGTGCGGGAGTGGTAGGGTCTGTCCCTGCGATCGGGGGCGGTGCGAGAGTGGCAGGGGCGGTGCGTGAGCGGTAGGGGCGGTGTCCGCGGTCGGGGGCGGTGCGGGGCGGTGCGGGAGCGCAGGTCCATCNAGGGGAAAGCCTATCCCAGCACATGTCAGGGTGCTCACTCACCTGCTCACACAGGCATTGGGTGGGCCACAAGCCCAGGGACTTATGTCCCAGTGTGCACAGGGACCACCACCAAGAGGCAGCTCCCAGCTGGGAAGTGACCCACCAGCATACGCACCTGGCTGAAGCAGGAAGCAGCGCTGGCAGTGCACGATGGCTGAAACAAGGAGCTGTTTCAAGTGCTGGAGAACTTTGCTTGGAACCAGACACCTTGCACCACCTCCATGCTCCGTTGCACCCAGGACACCAATCCAGTCCTCCAAATCGGTCCGTGGAGAGGGCACTTCCAGATGGCAGGTGTTCAGCCCTGGAGGGTGCCCACCTGGGGTATCCCTGCATGGCAGCACCTGCAGGGTATCGCTGTTGATCCGCAGAGGCACCTCTATAGTGACAGCATCCTCAGAGGCACAGAGAGCAAACTCAAAGGCTTCCAGATTCCTGTTGTAGTCCACGAGGAACCGGGGCTCCCTGGCATGGACATCCTCCAACAGGGTCAGCAGGATGTTCTCAGCCTGCTGGAAATGCTCCAGCCTCTGTCTCTCGCGGTCCATGATCACCCTGAGGTAGCTGTGCCACAGGGAAGTGTTGGCTTCCATGGTAGCTCTGCTGCCGTTGTGAGCCTGCTCCGAGCAGGAGTGAAAATACGTGGGCAGGGAGGGCAGAGAGGGAAGGGTGGAGGGAAGCCACAGCCGGGCGTTGACAAGCACCGGTGCTGGGCGACTCCCAGGAAGAGCTACTGGAAGCAGCGGGTCCTACGGGGGCAGACCCAGAGCGGGGGATTGAGTCACACCGTGGCCCCCGCCCGGCACTGCAGAAGGGTGACAGCGAGTGCTCAGCTGATGGGTCGTGCCAGGATAGCGCTATCGTCTCCCGCACCTCTCTTGGCACAGGGCCTGCATGCCGGCAGTGTGAGAAAATCTCTTTTATTCAATTTAGTTAAGATACAAATATCTGTGAGACAAAGTTTAGCAGAAAAGGAAAGTTTCTATTTCAGCACCTGCTGGGTTCTCATGCCATGAAGGTCCGAAAAGCACACCCCCACCCCAAAATCATGCTTTTTACGTGTCCCAAGGGTCCCACCTTATTAGCACAATGAGAAGAGTGGATCTGCCCTTCTGACTGGGTTTGATGTGTCTCCTGTGCAGGGTCTCCTGGTCAGAATGACCACTTTCCTCTGCACACAAAGGACCTGCCACGTGGTGGGGGGCTTGTTTTGGCTATACCTTTATCTACTTTCATAACTCCCTTTTCCCGAATGCAAATTGTCCCTGGCACCAGCCCCAGACAGGACCTGGTGCCTTACAGCTCCTGCGGTATGCCTAAAGAAAAATAATTCCTGAGTTAATGAACTATTTGCTTGTAATAAAACCATGCTCTTTCATTTCTCACAGGCAGCATCTCTTCACAGTCAGTAGCATGTGAAGGCGACCCCAGCTTAGGTTCCAGCTCAGGTTCCCCAGTGCAGCCTGTGCGACCACCACAGGAGCTGGGCACAACCTCGTGCTGGAGCTGCGGTGCTGTGCGGGGGCTGCAGGACCCTGTGCCCTCCTCGCCGGTGCTCAGAGCAGTCCCGCGGGTCCAGCGCATCCCTGTCAACCTGTCCCCAGATCAGATTCCATCAGGTTCCAGCCCTCGAGGTGCGGGCAGCCCCCAGCACCGCCCCGCACAGAGGGCCCGCCCCGCCGCACAGGAGCGCCCTGCCCGGGGCAAGGTTTCCTGCTGCCGGGCTGCGGGGGAATCGCCCCGAAGGACTCGCAAAACTCCGCTGCCGACTCCAAATCCGTCGTGGGCGACGGTGCGGGAGCGGCAGGGGAGGTCGGTGCGGTCCGGAGGAGGTGCGGGAGCAGCAGGAGCGGTTTCGAGGTCGCGGGCAATGCGGGAGCGGCAGGGGCGGTCCGTTCGGTGCGGGGGCGGTGCG
>WBMV01002673.1:1039-32995 GCA_013396655.1 Campylorhamphus procurvoides | reverse complement strand
ATCGGGGGCGGTGCGAGAGTGGCAGGGGCGGTGCGTGAGCGGTAGGGGCGGTGTCCGCGGTCGGGGGCGGTGCGGGGCGGTGCGGGAGCGCAGGTCCATCCCACCACACCGAGCTGTCCGCGGCGGGCTCAGCCCCGCTGCAGGGACAGGGCCGGGACTGACCGTGCCCTCCCACCTGCCCCCGAGTGTCCCCATCGCCCCCAAATCGTGGGGCGAGGGTTTTCGGGCACGTCCCCTGTCTGCATTCCCTGCCCTTCCCGAGGCAGCACTCCAGGGCTCCACGGGCCTGGAGCAGGAGCTCGTAGCGATTGTGGCTGGAAGGCTGGGCTCTCCCGGGAATGCAGCGTGGTTCAGCCATCCCAGGGGTCCCTGAAAACTGATCCTGCCCTCGGAAGGGAAGGGAATGGGGACATGGAGAAGGGTCCGTGGTAGCAGGGACCCCTGTGGCACGGGAGCCCGAGCCGAGCATGGGGCCCGCTTATGGGGAGGGGAAGGAGCGTGCCATGGGGCTCATGGCCAGGCCCCCACCTCCTGCGACTCAGGACCCGTTATACTGCCCGGATGAGTTTTCTGGATCCCCCAAGGATTGTTTCCAGTTCTTTTGCCTCGCTCAGTCCCCCGTGACTGAGGAGCTAACCTGTAGTTACGGATCTGTTCCTCACGGCCCTTCCTCCAGCCGACTGAAGGAGCTCTGTCTGCCTTACAAGAGAGCACAAGGCTCAGACCCTGCAGAGCATCCTTGAGCACCTGCAGTTCGAGCAGTGGAGGTGAGCAGTCACCTGCATGGGGCTTCTCACTGCTGGAAGGCTGGGGGTGCTCAGGGCCAGGAGGCCTCAGCCAGACTTTAAAAGCTGGGGGTGCTCAGGGTGCTCAGCCAGACTTTAAAAGCCTGACAGTGAGTGACAGGCTCTGCATCTCTTTACCTGAGCCCTGCACTCCAGGTTTCACGCCACCTGAGCAGGGGGTGCTTAGTCCCCCACACTGACTGTCCCAACCAGGGCTGAGTGTGCAGCTCTTACCCTCTTCCCTCAGGTGGGGAAAATAAGCTGACTGTCATCCCAGAGAGAGACTGAAAGTGACAGAGTTCCTGCTGCCAAAGTGAGGCTCCTGTGGGTTTCACTCTCCCCATCAGAGTGGTCTGGGCTTATCCTGAAGGATGCTGAACCGAGCCAGGCAGGAGACATGACTGTTCCATGCACTGATATGGGAAAAAAGAAGGTAGAGAGATGCACTTTTCTGGGGGTGGTGGGTCATGGCTTGTTGATGACAGGGTTGCTAGATACCCTAGGGCCATTATTTTGTCATGGATGGAGTCCATGCTGTGGCAGCAGCCAGGATATTCCTTCTGTCAGTGCCTGACAGGGATGCTGGAGGAGGCCATCGGGGTCATGCAGAAGCTAAACTGAGAGCAGCAGTGGTACTATAAGGTAAGGCTGGGCAGGGCAGGGAGACATGTAGGTCCCCCCAAGATGTCTTGGTGCTAGTAGGGTAGCCATTCCCTCCTGGCACGGTGTTGGCTCACCCCACAGTGTGACCCTTCTCCCATCAATGGTAGAGCTCTGATGCCAGGAGGAGTGAGTGTGATATGATCCCCTTTGGCACCTGCATTTTTCAGATGCCACAAGCAAGAGGCTGGTGCTGCAAAATGCTGCCCTCTGCCTCTTCCTGCATGCCAGCACTTTTCCCCTTTGCCCTTTCTCCCTTCATCCTTTTCCCTCCACCTTCCTGTTCCTCCTTATTTCTTCCTCTTTTCCCCCTTCCCCTTCTTCACCCTTCCACTTTCCCCTTTCCCCTTCCCATTCCCTCCTCTCCCCTGCAGGCAAGGGACCAGGGGCAGACCCTGGAGAAGCAGCTTCCTGGCTGCTGCCAGGCACAGTTGGGAGAAGAAAGAGTGATGCTGCATGGTGGCACATCTGGCAACACAGCTGACTAGCCAGCAGAGGTGGGAACAGCTGGAAGTTCTTCCAGAATTCTGGGCAGGAGGGAGCAGAGCTGGCATAGGGAGGGAGTCATGCAGCTCAGGTGGTGGGGGACAGCAGAAACTCCATCCCATGTGGATGGGTGCCTGAGCCCTGGCTGGGGCTGTGCTGCATGAAGTGAGCTGTAGGGCAGGCATGGTGCACAGCAGGGCAGTCAGGACAGCATTAAGACCCCCAAACCCTGCAATCGGCCCAAACTGAGCATATTTCTGTGGTGGGCAAGACAACAGGAAAAAAAGTCCTAGTGAGAAGGTCAGTTAGACCATGAAATACATGGCTGGAGCGTGCCATGCTCTGTCTGGACAAGACACCAGAGGCTGGCTGTGAGTGCCCTGGTGCTGGCAGAGGGCTTGGGCTGAATGAGCTAGTTGCTTCTTTTCCATCTCAGCATTTTATGGTTCTATGAATTTTTTCTCTGTTAGAAACAGGGCAGAGAAAACAACCCAAAAATAACAGCAAGGGTAAGCAAGAGAGAGGAAAATACCCAGGGGCATAGGAACACTTGGCACAGAAGGGATGGGCAAGCGACTGCAACAAGCCCCCAGTGTCCCTCATTCAGCTCACCTCTCTGTAGAATGCTGCTCTGCCCTGGACCCTGCAAGGTGCCATTGTCACCCAGCAGAAAGACACTGGGGGAACTGAGTTGGTAGATGGAGGAACTGGTGGGGGACAGGGACATTGGAGATAGGTGTTGCTCTGCCTCAGCACCCCAACAAAACACTGGCCCCAGTGCTGGCACTTCTGCACCCCAGGAGCCTCCAGAGTGGCATGGCCCCTGGCAAAATGGCTGGGATGGGGAGTGCGGACAAAGGCAGGGAAGGTAGAGAGGAAGAGAGAGTAATTTAACATGACAGGCTGTTTATTTTGGCAAAAGGGGTCTCTTTTCAGCAGGTTTCAAAGCTTGGCCCCAGGGCTGGAGGGAACTATACAGAGGGGAAAGAAGGGGTGAGAGGTGTGGGGTTCAGTGGGGCACCCAGACTGAGGAGAGTCCCATCTGTTTGTCCATGGGGCACCACTCCAGTTGTGCTTGCATTCTCCAGTGGGGTGTCATTCTGCAGGGTGCCCCCATGGGCATCTGTGCACTCCTGCACGCACGTGCTTGCCTGCATGCACCAGCACACGTTCGCACGCTCCCCCTGCCCCTGCTGCTTCCTTCAGGCCAGGGCTCAGCTGGAGTCTTGGCTTCCCCCAGTGACATTTCAAAAGAGGCTGTTTATTAAAAAAAAAAAAAAAAAGGAAAAAATTGCTAGGAAAGAAATAATGATTATAATCACATTAAGAGCTTTGGCTGTAAAAACCCTGCGAGGGCGCAGGGAAGGAGCTGGGGCTGCTCTCAGCAGGGAGTGCAGGGGGCAGTTTTCCTGCCTTGTGCGCTTTTATTTTCCAGTCCAGGTCCAACAACACCTCCCCTCCTCCCCTTTTCCTCCTCTTTATCCTGGGAAATGAAAACAATTTATTTAATGATGGATCGTTCCTTTCTCTGGTCACTGACCTTCTGCGTGAATTTCTGCTGAGCTCGGCGGAAAACACGAAGCTGGGTTGTGGATCACATCTGTGGCTGGGGGAGGGGGGAAGAGCTCACCCTCATCCTTCCCAAAATCGAGAACAACCGTTCTGGGGAGCACGGTGGGACTGGGGGAGAGGGTCCCCACCACAGTGGGAAGCTTGGCTGTGCAGCTGCTGTCCCTCCAAACTGGGGACTTTAGGGGCAGATATGGAGGCTGCTGTAGCCTCCAGAGTCCTTTCATTCCATCTGCTTCTCTCCTGGAACACCCCCAGGGGTTTCTGGGATCCACTGCCTTCCCCCTGACCTGTCCTGGGGTGCAGTACCAAGGTGGGAGTGGGGAACAAAGGAGTGGCCTCCATCCTGCCAACAGTCTTTGCTGCCCAGTGGGGCTCTCCTGGCTCAGTGTCTGTGGAAAGTGGTTTTTGGAGCTGATCAGGGATGAGGCCAGGGAGGTATGTGGGGCTGCATGGGTCTCCCAGCAATGGCCAGCAATGCATCCACTGTAGCAGGCAGTCTGGCCTCTTGCTTTGCTGGTTTCTGCTCCCTGGGGAGGGGAATGCTGGGGGAGTGAGGGAAAGGGGCAGGGTTACAGCCACCTTTGGTTCAGAGGGCTGTCAGCACCCAGCATACATCACCCCCGGGTCCCAGGCATGGGTGCAGCCCTGCATCCCTGCCAGTCCTGCTCAACTCCCTGCTCAACCCTCAGCTGACCTGCGTAGCTGGGATGGAGAAATCCAGCAACCAACCCCCTCCCCTCTGGCCCTTCATCTGCCATGGCGTGTTGCTCAAAGCATGGTTCTTGTAAAAATGCATAAATATTTACACAAGAATAATTTAAAAAACATGGTCTGTCAAATAATCAAAGCAGAGCAACATCCGAAGAGCTTTCAGCTGGATTGGGAAATCCGGTGTTGCTTTTCAATGCCCTGCTGCAATGCTGGAGGTGCTCATGGCCAGCCCCAGCCCTTTGGGATGTTGGACTTGCTGATGTGAGTTCCCAGCAAGTTTGAGGTCTTCATAACGTGGTCCTGTGGTGGCAGGTGGCTTTCACTTGCATCAACCCGGCTGCCTGCTGCAGAAGCCAGAGTCAGAGATGGGACCTCACCATGGTTTCAGCCTCCTGTCTTGTTTTCAGCACTATCTCCTGCACTAGGACTGCAGCAGGAGCCAGAGATATCCCTGGGTGAAGTGCTGCATCCCTGTCCTCCTCTGAGCTGCGTGGTGAGGCCGTGGACTGGTGTGGAGGGTGGCAGGATTGCAGCTGAGCTGGTGGGTAGGGTGACCCCTGGTGCTATGCGGTGGCGAGGGTACTCCCTGATAGCATCCCCATCCAGAGCTGGCAGCACCCTCAGCATTTCAAAAGCTTGCCTTTGCAGTGCTGGGGTGAGAGCCTTGGGCCAGGGCTTCCCCCAGGGAACAGGATTTGTGTTCATCTCAATGATCCCACCTCCCTGTTTGCACTGGTGTCAGCAGTTGCCAGCAGAGTCACAGCTCCTCTCCTGTGTCCTGATGGCACCATGTCCACCAAGCACTACCGAGCAGCCCTGAACTGGTGCTCCCCAGGGGAACACCACTTGGATCCTCCCAGTCCCATGTTCTTCTGCTTGCTCTGGGGCTTCCCTGGCTGGGGCAAGTTAGGAGACACAACTGCCACCCAGTGATGTCTCTGCCACTGTAGCTTAGATGACACATGGTCACCTGATACCTAGCAACATGGTCCAGGAGGGGTTCCGGGGTGGCAGGAGAAGGTGCAGGGAAGGGGTACTCCCTGTTCCCACAGCCCTGTAGAGCAGAAAGAGGCATTGCTGGGGGCTGAGAGTGCACAGGGAGCGGGAACTGGGTGTTGCAGTAACCTCCATCCTCCTGGCTGCTCTCCAGCCCCTTCCCACCACCCACATCTGTGTGTGCGATCTGTGTTGCTACATTCTTTGAGCCTGGGCCAGATAAAGAGTTCAAACCCTTCCATTAAATGTCAGCTACCCTCAAATTCTCATACACCACCCTGGGCTACCTGGCTGCCTCTCCCACCCTGGAAGGGGGCTCTTGGGACCAGTTCTCTCCAATGGGAGGTGATGCTTGTGCTGCACACATGGTCAGCATCCCCAGAGAACACTCTCTGGGCTTGGCCCAGTTAGCTGGAAGGGAGAGCCAAATCCAAACCATGTGCTGACCTGCAGCCCCCTCTGCCTGAAAACATCCATGCTGAATGAACTTTGGGTCATTAATAGCTCCCCAGGTCTCTTCCACACATCCTGTCCCCCAAGCACAGGGTCTGGCTGGGGTGGAGGGTGGGTAGGGTTTTTTGCTCTTTTCCAATGGTTTTCTAGGACTGCCTTTTGTAAGAGGTAGTGGGTGACCACAGAGCTCTGAGTGGCAGCTGGGAGGAACCAAGGGTCAGCTGCCTGTGGATTTGGGACAAGCCTGAAACTGTGATGCCAGGTAGAGACAGGCTTGGGGTCACCAGAAGGACCTCTGCCCCTATCCCTCACTTCTGGAGGCAGCATACACCTTTCCCTGTGGCACAGATTTGCAGTGGGGAGCTGGTTCTGTAGCATGTCTGGTGCCAACCAGCCTCCTCAATCCCCTCGCTGGGTGCCTGTGGAGTCTGTGAGGAAGCACCAAGTCCAAGCACCCTGGGACCTATTAGAGGGTGCTTTGCTGGGGGCCATCCTTGGCTTTAGGTGGCAGGGAAGCTGGAATGAGCATTGAGATGCTCCTAGGACCTACACGGTCTTCTCCACAGCCTGACAGCCCCCTTAGGATGGGTGTGCTGGGTCCTGGCCCCATTTTGAGGGCCACCAAGAAGCTGAACACTGCAAAGGTGATGGCAGGTGGAGGAAAGAGGCATCCATTACTGGAGAGGGAGCGGGTGGTGGAGGACGGAGTTTTGCCAGATGGTGTGGGGAATGGGCTGCTTTTCCCCATGCTCCCCCCAGCATTTTCAGCACAGAGCCCAGCTTCGCACCAGTTCCAGCTCCGGGCCCAGAGGAAATGTCTGCATCTGGGGCCCACAGCTGTTCTTGCTCAGTTTACTGCTTCCAATTTAGTGTTCTGGGGAGTTGGGCTGGGATGACCTGGGGGGAGCATTGTGATGCTTTCCTGTGAGAAGCCTGCCTGGAAGAAAATCCTCCCCTCATGCTTGTGATGGTTGCCCTTCCCCTCTCACGAGGGAAAACCCACCGTGAGAATGCTTGTGGCAGGTTGGTTACACAATGTCCCTGTGCTCCTTCAAAGCTGAGCTTGCAGCAGGGCCAGGACATAGGACTTTTGGGAGTGTGGGGCTCATTCTCACAGGTGCAAGGTGATAGATGGTGACAGCCAGAAGACTGCCCACCAGTCACTCCCCAAAAAGAGATGGGTCTCGGCTGGAACCCCCAAGCTACAGTTGGGCTGCGTGGGAAGGATGGCAGTGCCCCTGCTGCTTTCCCTCACAGCGTCCCCTGGGGCTGGGGCCAGGGCAGGGGTGTGCAGCCTAATGCCTTCCAGAAGATCAGCGGGGGAATGGCCAGGGAGGGTAATTCATATCAAACCCATAAAACCTTTATTAGTGTCCCGGGGGAGAAATCCGGATGTGGCTGTTTATTTATTTTGGATTTCGATTTTTTTTCCCCCCTCTTTTAACATTCTCTTCCAAGAGATTTTTAAAGGGACAGGGTCACCTCTCCAGGATCGGCAGTGGGGCTCAGCCAGGGCTGCCTGCCTTGGGGACATTTGGTCCTGGAGCACTGGTGCTGGCTGAGGTGCATCCCAGGGATCAGGCTGATCTTGGGGTCCAGCCTTGGGACCACTCTGAGGGGGAAGAGGACCTGGAACTGCCAGGGGCAGTGGATACTGTGCTTCCCCAGAGCCCCACAGTGTTGCTGCATGCCTGCTTTCCACTTTTTGCCCTCCACCCTTCACCCCACGCCTTTGTGTCCTTAACTACAGAGGGATGACGATCCCTATGCCAGGAGTGCGTGGGTGAGCATTTTGGGAGCACCCTCGTGCCAGTGGCAGAGTGGGGCCTCCAGTGAGGCAGACTTTCCGTGGCAGTGTCCATGGCTGGTCCTCACCCAGCCCTGATGCTGTTCACTCCTTGCAAAATTTATTCCTTGGCCCCTTTTCAGGTGTACCTCACAATCCTGACAGCAGAGGATTTTTGTACAGTGGGGATGTGGAATACCATGGAAAACCTCTGGAGCTGGGAATGGATTCCCACACTGTGCCAGCACCAGAGGTGGATGATGGGCCTCCCTGGGTTTTCTGGGGATGGATGGGGATCTCCCTCACATCCTCCCAGCACCTTGTATGCTTTTGCCGTGGGACAAATTGGGCAAAAGGAAGTGGGAAAGGACCTCGACCCCCCCATGCCCCCAAAATCCAGCAGGTTCCCTCACCCCAGCACCTGTCCACACGTAGCACCCCTCATTAATTGATAATTAATCAGAACCATCATGCTTTGGTGGGGTCTTTCACTTTCCACTTTCCTGGGAGCTCAGCCTCTCCCCATAAAATGAATTCCCGATGATAAATGTAGGGTGGGTGTGTTTGTTTTGCTTGGTTTTTTTTTTTCCTCCGTTAGACAAAGAAGCCCTTGAGCCTGGAGCGTAACCTAAAACACGGCATTCCTGAAAAGAATTTCCAGATAATATTTTTAGTACCTGAAAAAAAAATAAAAAGAAAAGAAACAAGAAAAAAGGGAGGGAGCAAAAAAAAAAAAAAGGGAAATTACGCAGTTTTCTTTTTCTCTCACTCTTTTTTTCCTCATCCAGTCCTCTGCTTTAAAGAGAGCAGAGGGCACCGCTGGTGGGGGGAGTGGCTGCGCATGGAGGGGGGCTCTGTGCCCACGCGTGGCTTTGGGTGGGAGCTGCTCTTCCCAAAAAGGGGGGGCGTGGGAGGAGAGGGGGAGTCCCCCGCTTGCTGTGGTGCCCTCCGTGTCGACCCCCCCATCATCTTCCTCCTCCNGGCTGGCCGTGCCCGGGCTATGCAAATTAACCCTGTGGGGGCGTGGCCAGCGGTGTGAGGGCGGTGCGCGCGCGGTGGGGCCCGCACTGTACGCTCGGGCTGCGCTGGGGGCGGTCGGTCCTGCCGCTCCGCTCCGGGCAGCCCCTGCCTTGTCTTTCCCTTCCTTTCCCCTGCCATTTCCCTTCCCTTCCCCTCTCCTTCGCTCTCCCCGCCATGCCTCAGGGGCTGGCGCCTCCGTGAGAGGCGAGCGGTGCTGCCGGCGGCCATGCGGGCCCTGGCAGGCTGGGCCGTGCTGCTGGCCCTGGGCGAGTGGCTGTGGGCCGGGGCTGAGGTGCCCCTCGGCGATTTCTACCCCTTCGGGCCGGCCCAGGGCGACGCCGCCACGCGGAAACAGGACGACGGTGGCTCCGAGCTCCGGCCTCTCTCCATCCCTTTCCCCTTCTTTGGAGCGGGGCACACTGGTCTCTATGTGAGTAATTTCTGCTTATTTCCTCTTGTTTCCTTCTGTTTTCTGCCTCTTGTTTCCTCCTATTTGCTTCCTCTTATTTATTTCATCCTCTACTCTCTTATTCCCATTCTCCTATTTAGTTCCTCCCCTGCCTTCCCCCTGAATCTGAGTGTCCTTGGGGGCCCTCAGGTGGTCCCCACTTAACTGCAAGCAGCAGAGGAGTAGTGGTGTGCTCTCTGTGTGAGTAATTCCTGCTTATTTCCTCTTGTTTCCTTCTGTTTTCTGCCTCTTGTTTCCTCCTATTTGCTTCCTCTTATTTATTTCATCCTCTACTCTCTTATTCCCATTCTCCTATTTATTTCCTCCCCTGCCTTTCCCCTGTGAGTGTCTTTGGGGGCCCTCAGGTGGTCCCCACTTCACTGGAAGCAGCAAAGGAGTAGTGGTGTGCCAAGGGCAATGCAGAGGGCCCCAGGCTGAGGAAGTGTGTGGGCCCTCTGGATCAATGGGGGGCCCCCAGCGAGGGTCCTGGCCCCTCTGTGTTGGGAATCCTGGGCAAAGCACTCACCTGCAGTGGGAAGCCTGGACTTAGCCCTGGCTGGAGCCAGCAGTACCTGCATACCCACACCTTGTGAGACTGGCCCAGTGACAACCAGAACGTTCTCAGCAACAGGGATCTGAGCACATCTGGTGGGTAAGGGCTTGGAGTTGGTGTGCTGCAGCCCTGACATGGTGGTCGCTGGCTGGTGGCCCTTGCTGGAGGGAGGGTGTTGGTGGTGGTGGGGATCTGAATGTAATGCAAAATAAACGTGGCCGCCTTTTGGGCTGTCCTCTTTGCACGTTCCACTCCCTTGCCTGTGCCCACTGGGCTCCTGGGACTACTGGTGACATACTCCATTTCAGCACCCAGCCCACCTACAGGAGACTGTGGCCAAGAGAGCTTGAATCATACCTGATCCATTTTATCCCCCACAACTGTGGCTGTTGGGCAGAAGGGTAACCCCAAGTACCTGTTGTCCATGGAGTCTTTTGGGTGGTGCTACCTTGTGTTCTGGAGCGAGATGTGGGCTTCCTATGCAAGTTCCCACCTGGCACGGTGAATCCTTTGGCTTCCTGGTCCATTCTCCCTGGTTTGCTCTGAACTGACTGATGGTTCAGACCCAGCTGATGGAGGAGAGGGCTGAGCATCACCTTGGTGCCATCCTGCAGCTGGGCTTATGTACCATCCACTGTCTTGGCTCAGCACAGTGGGTGCTTAGTTCTACCTGGTGGTGTTTTCCCCCTGATCAGAATGCCAGCCCTCCCACCAAATGGTAGGGACCCGGGCTTGGGGTGTGGACTATTGTGGGAGAATAGAAGAGGCTGGGAGAAGCCAGGTGACATGATGGTTGTCCCATACAGGACCTGCAGTGCAGCTCTAGGTCTTGGAGGGGCTGCAGGGTTCAGAGGGCAGTACATTCCCTTCCCCTGAGCCAAGACCCTCCTTGGCTCTGCAGAGGGCCAGCTTTCCTGCCCCCAGTGTGAGAGTCCATGTGGCAGGGGCCCTCCTCCCCAGGGAGCTGCTGTCTAGGGCGACTGACACAGGGCTGGGCTCACCTGGAAATCTCTGTCCTCGAGGGCTGTCTCTAACTACCCCCTCCTCTTTCACAAAACCCAGCAACAACAAAAAAGGCCCTTCTTGGCTCTGGTTCTCTCCCATCTTGCTTTAATCAAGGGAAGAATGTTCCTCTGAAGGCATAGTGGGGTTACGGAGGCTTTGGGAAAACAGAATCCTCTTTTCCTTAGTCACAGTGAGGACTGCCTAGTGTTTGAATGGAGGGGCTGAGGAACCCTCCTCGAGGACTGGGGACCTTCCCCAGAGGCTGCACAAGGCCATCACAGCTCAGCCTCACCCCCCTGCCTGGGTGTGCTGGCAGCTGTGATGAAGACATGCTAGCTTCCACATGGGTCTGGGGATGCTGCCTCTTGGTTCCTTGAGTGTGACACCATTGCCAGCCCCTGTGTGCTAGAGCTGCTCTCTACACTTGAGAGTCTCTTGCCTGTACTCTGCCCCCCTTTCCCACCCTGCAGCCCTGGGGCTTGCCAGAGCCAGACATTGTACACTGGAGAGCTTGACTGGGGCTGTGTGCTCCTGCCTGTCCCACTGTTACTTGAGGGCTGGAGAATGGAGCAGCTGGAACCTACCTGCCCTGCCAAGGCTGGCAGTGTGGCAGAGTGCTGGCAGGGTTTCCTCCTGGAAATTTGGAAGCTCAGGATGAGAGCATTTCCCTTTGATCCTTGCTACCTCACAGCCTGTTCAGGCAGGCAGGGGATTTCTTCCTCTTCCTCACTGCTGCTGCATCTGCAAGCCAGGAAGAAGCACCGCAGGCAACAGCATCCACTATTTCCAGCTTCCTTCCCTGGGCTGAGCCACTTTTGCCATGCATCTCTGGGCCAACCACTGCAGGACTATAACTGCCCCAGTTAATTAGTGCTGAGGAACAGCTTGGAGTATCTCACCCTGGTGGTCTGGTGTACCCCACTTTAATGAGAGCAGCCTGCTGAAATACTGGGGGCTTTGCATGGGGTGGTGGCACTTGGTCACCTGGAGACCATAAGCCTATTGGCTCGCTTGGAGTGCTCTGCGTGCCCGTGGATGGATTGCTGCCCAGCAAGGCTCCCCACATCCTGGGCCAGGGCCCACATGGCTCAGGCACAACCCCTGTGCCAGGAGGGTCACAGTGGTGCCCAACTGCAGTCTCCAGCCCCCCAGGCTGCATGTGAGCCATGAGAGCAGGGAGCAAGCTTTGTCCCTCACCCTGGCCAAGAGCACTGCCATGAGCTGGCCCTGTGCACTGGGCACTGTTTGTTTAAAGTGCTGGGCTCCTGCAGTTTTCGCAGCTGTTCCCCTTCCTCTGGCCCGAAGAACAGGGCTTGGTTTGTTCAGGCAGTTGCCCACAGCTGCGCTCCAGCAAGCAGGCGGACGGGGTGGGGGGCTGTGGATGTTGTGGGTGCCGGGGCACGTCTCGTCTCTGCTTCTAAGGACAGGAAGGGGAAGTGCTTCAATATTTGTGGAGAGGGAGAGAAAGGTGAAATGGAAAACACCTATAAAACATGGATTCCTGCCGGCAGCAGGACTCAACTATGACCATCTGTTTCTCTTCCTCCCTCTCCGTAGGTAAATAACAATGGGATCATCTCATTCCTAAAGGAGGTCTCCCAGTTCACACCGGTGGCCTTCCCCATCTCCAAGGACCGGCGTGTGGTTGCTGCTTTCTGGGCAGACGTGGATAACCGGCGGGCAGGCGATGTGTATTACCGAGAGAGCACTGAGCAGCCCATCTTGGACAGAGCGAGCAGGGACATTGCTCAGTATTTCCCTGAGTTCCCTGAGTTTTCTGCACAGTGGGTCTTCATTGCGACTTGGTACCGAGTCACCTTCTTCGGGGGCAGCTCATTTTCACCAGTGAGTAACTGGGGCAAAACAGCCAGCCCACCTCCATGCCTTCCACCGTGGTGTAGCTCCTGCCACATGCACCACGTTGCTGTTAACAAGGCTAAGGTGACCATGATGGCTCCATCACATACCTTCCTTTGACAGAGCAGTGGTGGGCTAGCAATACTAACCTTCTGGAGGCTTTACATCACCAGCGGCCACCTCCTTGTGCAGCAGTGAAGTGCCATTTGCCTTCCAGATGCCTGATATCTCTATTTTCCCCCATTTTTCCCTTTTCCTGGAAAGAGAAGCAAGGTATTCTGGCTGGTGATCACAACAAATTAGGATTAAAAATAATTAAACTCAAGTGCCTTTGCTCACCGAGGAGGACTGGGACTCAAAGAAACACCCCTTTGGACAATATTCTTTCCATCACTGTATTTTCTGACCAGTTCATCTTCCCTCACTGCTTTCTTCCCACCCCCTGCTGCAGGTAAACACTTTCCAGATCGTCCTTATCACAGATGGCAAGCTCTCCTTCACCATCTTCAACTATGAGTCCATTGCCTGGACGACGGGTATGCATGCCAGCAGTGGGGGGGACTTTGCCGGGCTTGGTGGCATCGCGGCACAGGTAAGTGGTGAACGTGGCCCCCAGGGCATCTTGGTAGCATATTCACCCTACAAGCTCATGGCTCCTGGTCAGGTTTTTTGGAGGTGGAAAACCTCCCCGTGCTTTTTTTTTTTTTTTCCTCTTCAGAGTTCTTAAATATCTGTGTGTGCTCTGGCTCCCAAAACTGAGACCATACAGGGGGCTTTGTTAGCCTGAAACCACATGTCTTTGCCTTGGCTGCTGCCTCGTAGTCCCTTTTCCTTCCTAACCTCAGTCTTTAAGAGCAGCTGCCACAGCCAGTGTACCTTTTGCTTGTATTTTTATTTCTTCCCTCTGTGTGTTGTGTTTAACGGAAAAAAAGCCAACACCTACACCTGCAAAAACTCCAGTACCCGCTTGGATGTGTGAATTTACCAACAGTTGATCTGTGCTTGGCTTTCTGCCTGCCAGCCTGCAGCAGGCAGGGTGCTGCAGGTGGAGGGGAAGTGCCTGGGATTTGAATCCTTGGGGAGGGACTGAGCGGGTTGGGCAGCCACTTCACCCTGTTGTCCCAGCATGTGAACAGGGCTGAGCGCTGGTTGGTGGCATGTGGAAGGGAGCAGTTGGTCTGAGCAGTGCCGCCAGTGGTGCTGAGTGGCAGGAGATAGGAGTCCAAATGCTCCAGCTGCCTTCCCCCATGCACTAGTGATGTCTTTTTACCTTCTGCCTTTGTCCTCCCAGGCAGGTTTTAACGCTGGTGATGGAAAGCGCTACTTCAACATCCCTGGATCCCGCACTGATGACATCGCTGACGTGGAGATGACGACAAATGTGGGTATCCCCGGGCGCTGGGTGTTCAGAATCGATGATGCCCAGGTGCAAGTGGGGGGCTGCAGCAATACAAGTAAGAGGACAGCAGTTAGGTTTACTTAACTCCCAACCCAACCCCACACTGTTCTCCAGCCCCATCCTTCCCTGTCTCAACCCCCACCTCCGTGGGGTGGAAGAGATGTATCAAAGGGCTTTGGGGAGGGAGGGGAGGCAGCCATGGTGGGGACAGTCTTCAGCATTGGCTGTGGCTTGGGTTGGCCCCTGTGGGTGCCCTGGGGCTGGGAAGGGGCTGGAAGAGCAAATGGGGAGGGGAGGAAGACTTTTGAGATTAAAGTAATCCTATGGGGAATGACGAGGGAGGTTGGGGAGAAGGTGATACACACAGGCGGGACCCCACCAGCCCACTGCCAGACAGGGCATGAGGGGTCATCACCCCTGGGGAGAGTGCACATGTCTGTCAGTCCTAGGAGGCTGGGCTGAGCCACGTGGAGGGCTGCTGAATGCCAGCCTGCCACGTGGGGCCAGGTTGCCAGGGTCTGGGCCATGCTCCCCAGCCCAGGGGTCCTGACACATCCCCTGTGGAGCTGCTGGCCTCCAGTTCCTCATCCCCACTCCCTCAACCATGTTTTCCTACTTGTGATCTGTGTGTCTTGCGTTATCGGTGGGCTCTCCTTTCCCCTTTCCCTCTGCCCTGAATGAATGAGGTCAGGTCCGTATCCCCCCAGCCAGTTGGGCAAGCCATGTGCAGCCTCTCCCCCTTGCACAGGAGGAGGTTTCCCTGTGTCAGGGGAGCCCTTGAGAAGCAGACCTATCCCCACCATCAGGCAGGCAGCCCCATGGGCTCCCTGAGCACCCCAGGGAGCTGGGTGGGTGCAGACACAGACCCTGGCACTGGTGTGGCTGGAAGGCGGTGGGTGAGCCCTGTCAGGGCAGGGGCTGATAGAGGGGCACTGCTTGTCTCCACAGCCTCTGTTTGCCTGACACTGCGGCCCTGTCTGAATGGGGGAAAGTGTATTGAGGACTGCATTACAGGGAACCCCTCCTACACCTGCTCCTGCCTGGCTGGCTTTACTGGAAAGAGATGCCATGTTGGTGAGTGTTTTGCTGCAGGGGGCAGGTTTTGCTCCTGGTGTCACTGCTGTGTGCTGGCAGGCTGTCTGTCCCTGCAGTGTCCCTGCCCTGAGCTCCTGTCCCCATCTGGGGCTCTGTTTCAGATGTGGATGAGTGTCTCTCCCACCCGTGCCAGAATGGAGCCACCTGCCTCAATGGTGCTGGCAGCTTCACCTGCAGGTGCCCACCAGGCTTTAGAGGAAACAACTGTGAGACTGGTGAGTAATGTGGCTTGAAAAGCAGAGACCCCAGGCTTGGAGGGCACTGCTGCTCTTGGGAGGGCTCTTCATACCAGAGCTCCTGCAGTAGCTGCTGAGCTTGAGCAGCTTGTGACAGCCAGCTTGGATTTCAGCTTGCTGCAGGCAAAGGAAGCTTTTCTCTGGCCATGAGCCCTTCCTGCCCTGACTCTTTGGCTGCCAGCACTCTCCTACCACCACGCCCTTAGTGAGAAAACCTGTGGTCAGTGCTGAAACAGCAGCTTTGCAGGTCCTGCTTTTGCAGGTGATGCTCTGGTCCCAAGCCCTTCAAAGCCAGCAGGGACCCTCCCAGTCCCTGGCAGGGACCGTGGTGACTGGTTTCTTCTGCCACTGGCCTCCACCTTCCTGTGGAAGGTGCTGCCAAAGCATCTGGCTCCCAGTAAGCTGATGTGCCAGTGTCTCCACTGGCAAGAAGGCAGTTGACTTTTGGGAAAGGGAGGGAGGGAGAAATGCCCAGTGCAGCACACTGACATCCAGGAGGTATAGGGGGATGAAAGAGTTGAGCTGCCTGAGGAAGGGTTTTGGGGACAGTCATTACTGGGGACATGGCCACTGTCTCCTGATAGAAGGTGCAGTGGTGGCTCCGAGCTGTGGTCTCTGCTTGGCCCTGGTGTATGCCTGGCATGTGTAGAGGGTGCCATATGCTGGTCCTGCACCTGAGTTGACGCCCGTCACCTCTTATTTTTTTGGTCTTCCTCTGCAGTAGAATCACCATGTGAGAACAGGGTGTGCCAGAATGGTGGGAGATGCGAGGTGGTGAACAGGACAGCGGCATGCTTGTGCCAGCCGGGGTACACAGGGGTGGACTGCCAAACAGGTGGGTGGCAGGAGGAGGTACGGGGTGAAGGTGGTGACATTTCACACCTTGTCAAGCTGCTTTCCCACCCAGCTTCACTCCTGGACATGGTTTTGGGAGGGGAACACTTGAAATTGTCAGTGGCATGGATTTTATTCCACCCATTGCCATCGCACTTCCAAGTGGATGGGCCGGGCTGGGAGGCACTGGATGAACTGGCTGTGCCCACACATGACCTGACCATCTCTCCTGGCCTCCCCTTGCAGAGGTGAATGAATGCGAGTCTAGCCCATGCCTGAACGGTGGGCACTGCGTTGACCTGGTGGATAACTACACCTGTGTGTGCCTGGAGCCCTTTGTGGGACAGCGCTGCGAGACAGGTGCCTGTGCCTCAGGCTGACCCATGCCAGGAACTGCATCCACCATGCTCTACTGGTGGCCCGTAGAGCAGGTCCAAGCTCTGCTCATCACTCACTCCTTGCTTTCCCCTTCCCAGATTCATCTTCCTGTGAGGACCGGAGCTGCCAGAACCGGCAGACCTGCAACTACATCCGCCCTGGCCGCTATATCTGCACTTGCTCCCCGGGTTATTACGGCAACAACTGCCAGTATGGTGCGTGAGGTTGCACCTTGACCAGCCTGGCATGGGAGATGCAGTCAGGGGAACTGGGTGGGAAAGGGCAAATCGCTGCAAAGGGGCTATGTCAGTCATAGGCACTGCTGAAAATGGTGGGCAGCATGTGCGGAGGAGCCATGGTGCTGCCAGGAGGGAACCCCTTCCTGTGGGGCTGCTTGGCCATGCTGGGACTTCCAGTAGAACCCTGAGAACAGAGGGTGTTCCAGCCCCAGGCTGGACCTCTCTGACTCAGCCTTCCCATTGCTCACAGGTGGGCCCCGCATGCCTGGCGCCTGCCTCTCCCACCCATGCCAAAATGCGGGCAGCTGCCTGGAGACTGAGCAGGGCTATGTCTGCGAGTGCCAGGAGGGTTACACTGGACAGGACTGTCGAGACCGTAAGTGCCAACCAAAGGATGTTGCTAGTGTGGTTCAGGATCTCAAAGAGAGCCTTCTTGCTCCTTATGGGGAGAAGGGGCAGCTCCAGAGAGTCTGTTCAGGACAGAGGGTTTGTCCTTCTGAATGAGGCTGTGCCTGGATGTCTGGGGGCCTCAGGGCTGCTGCCCACCTAAGCTTCCCTCAGGTGTAGCATCTGGCAAGGCTGCTTGTCCGTTCCAGCTGCACAAGCAGGAGAGGTCCTGCAGAGCTCCCATCTCCTCTCTTGCAGAGTTCTCAGAGGGCTGTGAGTGTCGCAATGGGGGCAGTTGTCTGGAGGGGAATGTCACCATCTGCCAGTGCCCTCCTGGGTTTTTTGGTCTCCTCTGTGAATTCGGTAGGTGAAAGCTTCTTGCTCACTGTATTTTCTCCCTCTGGGATGCTTGAGCCAAGCAGGCTATTGACAAGCAAAAAGACACAGCCCATGCCTGAGCCTAGCACAGTGTCAGGGGCATACAATGAATTTCAGTCTGGAAATACGTGCCCTGGTGAGATGACAGTGCTTCCACCTCCATCAGTCCCCCTTGAGCCATGCCTCTCCCAGTCTCTGCTCCATACCAGCTCCTGTGGATGGGGAGGGAATCCCAGCCTTTGTGTGTTCCCTCTCCAAAGCTCTCTGGGCATTGAGGCTGGGCACTGCCATTTGCAGTGTCTGTGCCATGGGGTACAGAGTGTTTGTCCCATCTCATTGGACCCTGCAAAGTTAGGAGACCCCTGTTTCCATCTGGGTGTCCTGCCACTGTCTGAGGAAGGCTGGCGCTGGCCCTGTGTTTGCAGAAGTCACCACAACACCGTGCAACATGAACACACAGTGCCCAGATGGCGGGTACTGCATGGAGTATGGCGGGAGCTACCTCTGCGTCTGCCACACTGACTATGGCACCAACCACAGTAAGGCTTTATCCATGGGGATGGGGGAGCAGGCATGGGGTGGGGGTGAACAGGGAGTGCCATCACCACGTGGGGAGCCACCCTTGTATCCCTGGCCATACGTCCTCAGTGATGGCCTGTGTTTGGCTTTGCAGCAATGCCGTCACCCTGCGACTCAGAGCCATGCCTGAATGGGGGGTCCTGCAAGGTTCATGATGACTCATACATCTGTGAGTGTCCTCGAGGCTTCCTTGGCACGCACTGCGAGAAAGGTACCTGCACAGTGCTCCCCGTGGCCCCTTCACCTGGCTGTGGGTAGGAGAAGAGTTCTTGGAGCTTTCTGGGAGATTAGCAGCTGCTTGCAGAGCTGGATGTTGGTGCAGGTTATCCCATCCCGTCCTGCAGGGTAGATGAGGATTGCATGACACCCAACAGTCACAGCAGCTGATCCAGTTGTTCCCTGTACAACAGCATTAGTGCTGGAGTGGTTTACATGCCTGAGCTTCTGCACTTGGGAGCACCTGCCTGTCTCCTGGCATGATGCATGATGTGTGCCAGACACTGGCACACATCTGTACAGGTGTAATTTTTGTGGTGTGGCTGGGCCCGGCATGCACTCAAATGTCCTGCTGCAAGGGGTTTGGTGGGGTGCTGGCAGAGGGCAGCAGCTCTGTGTGACCACCACTCTTGGCTCTCTCTCTGCAGCCAAGCCTCGGCTCTGCAGCACAGGGCCCTGCCGCAATGGGGGCACCTGCAGAGAGGCGGATGGCGAATACCACTGCACGTGCCCCTACCGCTTCACTGGCAAGCACTGTGAGATCGGTACGGTCCCCCAGCTCCCCCATGGGGAGGAGAGGCGGCAGCTGGCCTGCTAGGCTCATGCCTGCCCTGTGCCCCCAGGTAAGCCAGACCCCTGTGCCTCGGGGCCCTGCCAGAATGGGGGCACCTGCTTCCACTACATCGGCAAGTACAAGTGTGACTGTCCCCCAGGCTACGCTGGACGGCACTGCGAGATTGGTAGGTGTGAGGAGTGAGTGCTGGTGGCAGGGAAACCTTGCTGCTTGCTTTAAGACCCCTTCCCTGTAGTTTGAAGTGCTGCAACTCTTCCTTGTGCCCTGCTGGAGGGGGAAGGGGGCTGATTCTGTTTTCGGAGCTCTGCCAGCTCTGCAGCAGCCGTTCTTTGCTCTGCTCTTCTTCCAGTGTCCTCCCCATGCTTCCTTAGCCCCTGTGAGAATGGGGCTACGTGTGAGGACCTCGATGGGGGCTATGCTTGCATCTGCCCCGTGGGCTATGTAGGGAAGCACTGCCAGTCTGGTAAGGGCCTCAACCTTCCCCGTCCACCTGGGGACTTGGAATGCCTCTGAGTGCCCCACTCATCCCCAGTCTCTCCCCAGAGGTCGACTGTGGCATCCCCAACGATGTGAAGCATGCCCAGGTCTCTTTCAACTCCACCAAGGTGGGCTCACTGGCTGAATACCAGTGTGAGCTGGGCTACACCCTCAGTCAGCACAACCATCCCCGTGTCTGCCACATGCCAGGCATCTGGAGTGACCCCCCTGAATGTGATGGTGAGGAGTGCTGGGGAGTGATCAAGCCCTGATTCACCATCCCAGTGGGCTGTAGTCACAGCTGTGGTTCGGTGACCCCAGGACATGTAGTCCAGCTCTCCCCTGACCACCCAGGGACCCCTGCCCTGTGCTCACATATCTTGCCTTGTTTCTCCCTGGCCCAAATGCCTGCAGAGATCGATGAGTGCCAGTCCCAGCCCTGCCTAAATGGTGGCCGGTGCAAGGACCGTGTCGCTGCATTCCTGTGCCTGTGTGAGCCAGGTTACACCGGGCACCGCTGCGAGTTGGGTAAGAGACTGTGCCAGGCATGCTCCAGGACTGTCAGTCCCTCCTGTGCCCCCCAGCCCTTGGGAAACCCTAGTGGGTTGCAAACTGCATGGCCAGGAGCTGGGCTGCCTGCAGTTGGGTGTGCTTGGATCAGGCTGAGGCAAGGGCTCCTCTCCCAAGGCTTCCAGGCAGCTGTGGGATTTTCCAGCAGAGACACTGCTCCCAGTCAGGCTGGGGAGCAGGCAGGGCTGTGGGGGCATGAGTGCTATGTCCCCCACTAATAGATGCTGTGTCGGCATCTCTATTGCTGGCAGGGCAATGACTTCTCCTGAGGCATGTTTAGCCCAAGCAGAGAAACCCCAGATCTTGGGATCTGGATGGGAAGTTTCCTGCATGGCTACAAATTTCTCAGCCACAAAGGGGAGAAAAGCAGCTTGAGGTGACGCAAATTTGGCTGTGCTCCAGTGTATTCATGTGGTTTTGTGCATATGTATGTATGTGGTTGTATGTGGGTTCTGGTTGAACGGGATCACAGGCAGTGTAGCGGGTGGTGGAACGCTGACAGATGGCTCCAGTTCAGCTCCCTGGGGCCTGGTAGAGGAGGGAGAAGGTGGATTACCTGTCAGGGATTAGATGATGGGACATGCCTTAGGCCTTCAATGGGATCTCTTGGCATAGCCTCACACTGCCAGTTGTCTCTGGCTGTCCCTCAGGGAATGTCCCCATGCTATGTGCCTGTGGCAGGGGCAGGTGTGAGGCAGTGGACATCCAGGAGCAGGGATGTTCCTGGCCACTGAATTTGGAGACCCAAGTGTCATGGGGATGGTCCATGCCCTGTTGGAGAAGCACTGCCTCTCAGCTCTCATAACCAGCCAGCAGCTACCTCAGTGCTGAGCTGGTGCCTTTCCTCCTGCTGGTCCACAGATGTTGACGAGTGCCAGTCGGAGCCCTGCAAGAACGGTGGGACCTGCCAGGACCTCCCTGGGTCCTTTGCTTGCTACTGTCCTGAGGGCTTCCTCGGGACCCAATGTGAGACAGGTAGGGACTCTTCCTTCCCAAATCAGTGTGAGGCTGGACTATGGGCATTTGGGACATGACCAGGGCCAGTACAAAGCCAGCTGGCTGGTCACTGTCTTGGACACCCTGACTCCAAGCCATCACCTGGGCACTCCCTGTTGTAATTCCTTGCCTGTGGTTTTGGGGGCAAAGCTGAAACTGCTCTGATGGGGAAGGAGCAAGGAATGATGTGTCTGCCAGTTATGGACCCCTTCCCAATGTGTACACCCATGTCAAGGGATGTGGCTGCCATGGTGCTTGAAGGGGATTCTGTATCCAACCCAGCTGTGCCAAGCCCTGGGCTACCCATCTGCCCTGCTTCCCCCTTGCGCATCTGTCACTTGCTCACCTGTGGGAGCTGCCTGCTGGCATACCAGGGGCCTTGCTCACTGCCAGCCTCCTCCCACCTCCAGAAGTGGACGCCTGTGAGTCGGACCCTTGCCAAAATGGAGGGGAGTGTGAAAGCTACGGGGGCTCCTACCTCTGTGTGTGCCTAGAAGGTTTCTTCGGCTATCACTGTGAGACAGGTGAGGCAGGCAGGGAAGCGCAGGGCAGCTGTGGGGCCAGTGGCACTGCTGACACTGCTGAACCTGGCACCTCTCCCACAGCCAGTGATCCGTGCTTCTCCAGCCCCTGTGGGAGCAGAGGCTACTGCCTGCCCAGCAACGGCACCCACAGCTGCACCTGCAAAGTCAGCTACACAGGCAAGAACTGCGAAAAAGGTAAAGGCCCTCAGCAGTGGTACCAGGACGTGGTGTGGGGCTTGACACCACCCTGGCAGTGCCTGTCGCCCACAAGGGGCTCAATGCCTGGGACCAGCAGTACTCCTTGAAGCGGGCAGGGCTGGGGGCTTGCCTTGGCGGGGCAGCTGGTGCTCCACCAGTGCCATGGGTGGGTCCTGGCATGCTGAGTCACTGCCACGGGTGCTGGGCTTGGCACCAGGATGCTGGCAGCAAGTTTCCCCTTCAGCAGTGGTGATCCCTCAGATGCCTTTAGGAGGGGAGGCTGAGACATCCAACAGAAGCCTCTTGGCACTGGTCTCCCCAGGAGCCTCTCGTCCTGTCCCACAATGGCAAGCACTTGGCCACTAGTGATGCCGGGGAGTGCTCCCAGCACCCTGGCTTCTCCTATGCCCACCAGGCCAGGGGTGACTTGCACCCCACAGAGCACCTGCCAGGCACGCCAAGGGAGACAGTAACGTCCCTGTCCTTCACTGCTGCTGCTCTGCCGCTCACTGCTGGGTTCTAGTCTCTAAAGATTCATGGCATTACCTTTCCCCTTTGCTTTTGCTCACACCCTGAAGAATTGCTGCCACCAACCTCATTAAAGGTGGAAAGGGTGGAGGACACTGGTGTGTTGATTTCTTGGCACCCACCTGAGGACGCAGCCGCCAGGCAACTAATTGACGGCTACGCCGTGACGTACGTATCCCTCGACGGCTCTTACCGCAGGACAGATTTTGTGGACCGAAGTCGTTCTGCCCACCAATTGCGGGCACTAACCTCCGGCAGAGCCTACAATATTTCTGTCTTTTCAGTCAAACGCAACGTGAACAACAAGAATGATATCAGCAGGCCCATCATGCTCACCACGCGCACTAGTGAGTAGCGTCCCTGGGGGGATGGATCGTGGTCGTGAGCATGTGCAGCCTCTGCAGGTGCCAGGGCTTGTGCTGCCACCTCCAGCCTGCCGCCAGCTCCAGCACGGTGTCAGACCTGGTGGGTTTGCTGGTGCAGATCCTAAAATCCAGCTGGGGGCCTCTGGAAAGTGGTTGGCACAGAGAATCACTGTTCTCTTTGCTGTGAGTAAAAGGGGCTGTAAGGGAGCTGGCAGCAGGGACTGCTTCTAGATCCTGTTTATCTGGGTCAGGCTGTGCTGCTCCTTGTCACTCTGCCTGGAATAGCATGGACCCCTAGTGCTACTTGGCTGAGCTGGAGATGTCCCCAGGCAAGGTGGGTAGTGGGACTTGTGCAATCTCTGCCAAGAAGCCCTGTGTTTGAGTTACCCTGCTGTGCTGCTGGGCTCGGTGTGGGGACATGTGAGGGCAGAGACTGGCAGGGACCTCTACTCCATGGGCAGAGGAAAAGGGCACAGTGATGCCTCTGGGGCATGGACAGCAGAGCAGCTGTGATCCTGCTTTCTAGGGCAGGGAGTTGTAGAAATCAAGGGCAAGCAGGATGGAGGGCATTAGACAGATGGCCTCTGAGGAGAGAAGGGTGGTGGTACGCCTGTGAGCCACGACCTCCACAGCAGACAGACCGAGTGAAGCACAGGGGAGGAGATGGCAGCATGGTGCTGGGCACAGTATTTTGTGGAGCCTCGAGCCAGGGCTGGATGCTGGTTGGTCAGTGGGAGCTGGGTTCGGGATAGCCCTCTGGAGTGTGTCGTGTTCCTCAGGGCTGTTTTGGGGCAGGTCCTGTTTAACATCTTTATTGATGGTCTGGGCATGGGGATTGAGTGCGCCCTCAGTAGATATGCAGATGACACCAGGTTGGGTGGGAGTGTTGATCTGGAGGGGAGGAAGGCTCTGCAGAGAGATCTGAACAGACTCAATGGGCTGAGGACAACTGCATGAGGTTCAACAAGGCCAAGTGTCCATTCCTGCACTTGGGTTGCAACAAGCCCCTGCAGTGCTCCAGGCTTGGGGAGGAGTGGCTTGAGAGCTGCTCAGCAGGAAGGGAGTTGGAGGTGCTGGCTGACAGCGGGCTCAGTGTGAGCCAACAGTGTGGCAAGGAGGCCAATGGCATCTTGGCTTGTGTCAGCAATAGTGTAGCCAGCAGGGCTAGGGCAGTGACCATCCCCCCTGTACTCAGCACTGGTGAGGCTGCACTGCATTCAGTTTTGGGCCCTTCACTTAATAAAGGACAGTGAGATGTTGGAGCATACCCAGAGAAGGTCATAAAGGCTCATGAAGGGTCTAGAAAACATGTCTTATGAGGAATGGCTGAGGGAGCTGGGTGTGTTATTCTCAAAGAGGAGGCTCAGTAGGGGACCTCATTGCTCTCTGCAACTCCCTGAAAGGAGGTTGTGGTGAGGTGGGATCTGGTGTTGTCTTCTATGCCTACAGTGAGGAAATGGCCTTGAGCTGAGATAGGGGAGATTCAGATTAGATATTAGAAAACATATTTTCACTGTGCAGAGTGGTCAGGCACTGGAATAAGTTGTCTAGGTAGGTGGTGGAGTCACCATCCCTGGAGGTGTTCCTGAGGCATCTGAATCTGGCACTGGGTGATGTGGTCTAGGGGTTGCAGTGGTAATGCTGGGTGGATGGTTGGACTGGATTATCTTCCAGCCTTGATGATTCTATGATTAGGGCCAGGCCTGGGTGCTATGGCCCCTTTTAGACTTTGTGGTGGGTTTTGGGGCCACAATGGAATAGCGTCAGGGGTGCCTCAGGGTGGCACAAGGCCCTGTGGGCGGGCAGATGGATGTGCCTCTTGCCTCCCTTGAGGCAGTAAGGGTGGGAGAGCATGAGTTCAGTGGGACAGGTGGCACTGAGCAGCTCCACTGGGGAAGCTGATGCAGAAGTGCAGGCAGGACCCCCTGGAGGGCACATGGGGAAAGGATGAGGTGACCTCTAATGACCACAGCCCTCCGCTTGCTCCGGCCAGGACCGCGTCCGGTGGAAGGCTTTGAGATCACGAATGTGACAGCCAGTGCCATCACAGTGCAGTGGGCTCTCCACCAGCTCCAGCACTCCACTGTCAGTAGGGTGAGGGTCTCCATCCACCAACTGGGGGACCTTACAGGCCGCACCGTGGAGCTGAACAGCAGTGTGGCCAAGTATACCTTCCTGTGAGTGGGGCAGTGGTGGGTGCCAGGGTGCTGGCTTCCCAGGCTGCCCTGCTTACCCCTTCCCACTACCTTTCTCTTCCCCAGGGACTTGCAGCCAGGAGAGAGATATATCATCCATGTCACGACACTGAGTGGCCTGGGGACAGAAGACCACCCCTCCTCAGAGAGCCTGTCCACAGCCCCTTTTCATGTGTGGACGAGTGAGTGGGGTTGCCTTTGCCAATCTGGCTTGGCAGGCACAGGGGCTTGGCAGGAAAGCTGTGGGGAAGGGAAGGTGTGGGAGCTGCCAGGCTGTCTGGCCAGCATGGCAAGCAGGAGCTGTTCAGGCAACCCTGGGAAGGGCAGGAAATGCAGCAACACGTCTTCCCCTGCCAAATGGTGTTCACTCTCTGAGACCAGCACAAGCTCAGCCCCATGCAGCACCTGCATGTGCCAGATTCATCCCCTGCCGTCCAAGAGCCAGAGGGGGAGAGCAGACCTGTGTACCAGGGTGCAGCGAGACTCTGCTGTCTTAACAGGGACCCAGTGCTGCACATCCCCTCCCAGTGTATTCCATGGCTGGAGCAGAGCTCAGGGCTGGCCAGGGCAGTGCCAGGCAAGCTGAGGCTCTGGCACACTTCTAAGGTGGTGTGAGCAAATGGGGCAGTGGCCAGCTCTGACCACTTTCTCTCCCACCCCCTGCCTGCCACAGGGCCTCTCCCCCCACGAAACCTCACCACCTCACGTGTCACCGCCACTTCGGTGTCCATGGTGTGGGAGCAGCCACCTGCTGGCACCATGGAGGGGTACATCATCAACGTCACCACTGCTCAGAGCGTCAAGAGCCGCTATGTGCCTAATGGGAAACTCGTGTCCTACACGGTGAGGGACCTGCTGCCTGGGCAGCGATACCACCTGTCCGTCACGGCCGTGCAGAACACAGAGCAAGGCCAGGTGCACAGTGAGCCCATCCACCTCTACATCACCACCTGTGAGTGCGTGTGGGTCTCTGCTGGATTGCTGCAGCACAAGGGAGGCAGTGGGATGGCAGGGAGTGGGCTGTGGGGGGATATGGGTTGACCAACAGAGTGATGAGCCCTTGCTGCCCCAGCACTGGGTGTCTGCAACAGGCTGTGGGGACAGGATACAGGTCTGATGTGAAGAGAGATGGGAGTTGGAGGATGCTGCCTCTGTTAGGAAGGGCAGAAACAGAGCTACAGCTTGGTGATGGGCACTTACAGCCCCAGTATATAGAGAGTGTCTGCATATTGCCAGACAGCCCTAAATGGTGGCCTAGGGATGATGGGATGTGGTGACGGGACTGACTAGGAGGTGTGTTGCTGTGCTGGCTCATGCTGCCTCCCACTAAGCCTCCCTCTTTGGTCTGCAGTGCAGAGGGATGTGGCTCCAGAGAGACGGTGGAGTCAAGCTGGGCACCCCCGGGTTCTGCGCAACAGGCTGCCACCAGCTTTCCAGCCTGAGCTCCGCTTGCTAGCAGATCATGACACAGCTGAGGAGCCTTCCCCAGCCCCCAGGTAGGCACTGCTCCAGCTCCCCTGGCTCTTCCACTAGCACTTGGCCCAAGCACTAGGCTGAGCCAGCCCCTTTTCCCAAATCCCACGTCCGGGTGTCTGCAGGGTCAAGCTATGCTCCTGCTGGAGTGAAGCCTCTTGCCCACCCACTGGGGTCCTAAGCCAGGCAGGGCCTTGCTCTGTGAGCAGGTCCCCCACAGGACTCGCACAGAGCCTGATGTCACCAGTGATTGCTTTATCCAGCTGCCATGAGGCCTGGGGGGACCTGCAGTGCCCTGTACCCTTACGCTCTCCTGTCCCAGGTTCACGGAGCTGGTGGATGGCAGAGGGAGGATCAGCGCCAGGTTTAGCAATGTGCTGGGAAAATCCATCACTATGAAGACAAGTAAGTGCTCTGCCTTTCTGTCCTGCTCCTGTCATCCGTTGCCAACTCCTGCAGCTCCCCCCAGGATGAGGTGGGAAAGCTGGGCAGGCTGCTGTGGGGCTGGGGTAGCCACGGAGGAGGGTAGAGCCCTCTCACCCAGCCCTGGGCAGGCAAACATCTGCCCTGCTTGCTACACCCGTGCCAGGGGAGAAGGGTGACTCACAGCCAGTTGGGGAGCCCAGAGAGGGACCCTTGCTGATGGCAGACAATACTGACTGTGGCACAGATGCCCTTCTCCCCTGCCAGAAACAGCAGGGGCCCAAGCAGTCACCCAACAGCCCCTGCATGCTCAGCAGCCTCAGTCCCCATTGCCAAGAACAACCTTACACCCAAGGAGGGCACCTGGGTGAGAAACCCCTCACTAGTCCAGCCCTAGCCCCCTGTTTTCCATTCCCAAAAGACCAAGGATACAAATGCCAGCCCAAGATACTCTAGCAGGCCTGGGAACCCCATGACATTGGGTGGGGAAGGAGCCTGGCACACCTGAGAGCAGCCCTAGACTTGCTGCATATCTTGGCTCTGCCCCTGCCTCTGCAGGACTCTGTGTCCTACACCTCCAGGAGGGCTGAGAGGGTCACCCCAATTCTAGGGATGCTGACTGTGAAGGGCTAAAGTACTGCCCGAGGTCTAACCAGTGCCCCAGTACTGTGGGTAGGCTGGATCCCCTCAGAGGGGCTGCCTTTCAGTTTGGCTCCGGCCTGAAGGTGACATTTGACCCTCTTGTTGTCCAGGGCCAGAGGCTCCAGTGAAGCTGGACAATACAGAAGTGTCCAGCCGGGACAGTCTGGCGCTGCACCTTCCTGAGGCGAAGACCAAGAGTAAGTCTCAGGGGAGACCCTCAGCACCAGCCTGCCTTTCTTGGGGGCATGACAAGTGCCCCTGCCCACCAGCTCTTCCTGGGAGCATCCCAGCATGCTGAGGGGCTTGTTAGGGCTGTGCTGTGGCCCCAGGGTCTGATGGGCAGGCATGTTTTGCAGGAGAGGGGCAGAACTGCTCTGTGAATCCCTGCAGGAATGGAGGCACCTGCACCAGAGGCACTGAGTCCTACCACTGTGCCTGTCGCCCAGGGTTCAAGGGCCGGCTCTGCCAGCTGGGTGAGTGCCAGGCTGTGCCAGAGGACCAAGCTCCCTCCTGCAATGCCAGGCTGGTGTCTGTCCGTCATGAGTTCTCCAGGATGCAGGTCACCCAGCACACCCTGTCAGCACCCGCAGCCTCCCACTGTGCCCAGGCTCCACTAGAGATCAGTGCCATGCTGACAGCTGGGAGAGGGTCCGGGCTCTGCTCTTGGCAGTTTGGGGAGATATGAGTGTAGGTCTGCTCCCCACTCTTGGCTAAGGTCCTCCAGCTCTGTCTGGCAAGCCAGGCCCCTGCCTTGCCCATAGAGTCACCTAGGCACTGTGAGGCCAGAGCTCCTCTTCTTGTGGGTCACCTCTGAGCCCAGCCCTCCAGCACAGCCAAGGAGAAGCCAGGTGGGCCTCACTGGCCCCTTGCCATAGGGCACAGGCAGGCAGGGCCAGGGACAGGCTCACTGATAGCTGCCCTCTCCTATTCCCCAAGCAGCCTGCAAGAAGGTGCCACACTCGTGCACGCGGCTGTACTCGGAAACCAAGTCATTCCTAGTGTGGGAAGGAGGCACCTGCCACTACCTGTGAGTACTGCCTGCAGGTTGTGCTCCCCTCTTTCCCTTGTACTCCGAGCTGGGGATGTCTCCCCATGGCTTGGCTTTGAGGAAGGGAGAGCAAGTGTGAGGCCGTCTCCAACCCCAGCTGGCAGCTGCCCCCTCCCCAGTGCAGGCTGAGCAGCCTGTCATGCCCCTGTGGCTACCCCACAGCTGCATTTCAGGGCAGGGTGTTGCTGAAGTGAAAGGTCCATACTGGTGTTACCCACCCACATGGCAGCAAGGTTGGATTTGGTGTGCATGACCCGCAAACAGCAGCAGATCCCACCCAGCTCCTGGCTGCCTCTCCATCTACAGCCAGAGGGCTGGGGGAGCCCTGCTGCAATGCCAGGGCATGGGAGGCTCTGCTGTTGCCCCCTGCCTCCTTGTGACGGAGGCAAAAAGGCTTGGCCATGTGAGGATCAGCCCTTGGGCACATCAGGCCTGGGCCTCATTCCTACCAAGATTGGCTACTGCAGCCTGGAAGGAAACAGCAGGAACACACCTTTGCACTCATAAAAGCACATGTGTCTCTCTTGTTCCCTACACATCACCCCTCCACTGTGTGTGCAGGTACAGGAGAGTCTACAAGGTACACCAGGATGTCTGCTACAAGGAGAGCTGTGAGAGCACTGGTTCTGAAAGAACAACCAGCAGGTACAGTCAGCAGCAGCATGCTGAGCATGCCAGCCTTCCCATGACCCTCAACAGGTGGATACAAGAGGCAGGTGGCCCCCAGCAAGCATGGGCACACTCAGGCTGGGGTGAACTGGGAGAGGGGTGCAGGCACAACCAAGGCTGAGAGGCCAGTGCTGTGAGCAGTGTCTGAGGAGCACAGGTCTGATGGTCCTCTCCTCCCTTCTCTTCCAGAAAACCAAGCAACAGTCACACACTGAAGAAGCCATAGAAGTAAGTACCTGCTCCAGCCCTCCTCAGCCCTGGGCGGGGGCAGTTCTTGTACAGGGAGTTGGGGAGGTGGAAAGGTGAAGGCCAGGGCACAGCCCCAGCTCACACCTGCTATGTTGAGGAGATGTGAGGGCTTGTGGCTGAGGGCTCCTGGTTGTGTCTGGGATGGGGAAGCAGAAGGCAGTGCTCTGCTTCCCTCTGGTTCTGCACCTCCATGAACAAGAGATTCCTGCACGGAAAGGGCCAGGCAAAGGCTGCAGCTCTGGAGAGGGCAGGTCCCCTTCTCCCAGCCCAAGATGGGTACCCAGGGTGGGAAGAGGCAGCTGTGGGACTCTTGGGGGACTCTGCACACCCACTCAATTTTCCTCCTGCTCCTCCACAGGGTTTAAACCAGTAGAAGCTTCATCTTTCCACATCTAAGGGCTTTTTGAACACCAGGAAGATCAGATCTGCTCCCTGGGTTGAATACAGCAGGGGAACCTTTCTGCCTGGTGTTAGCCTCTCCCTCTTCTCCAGCCTCTAAGGCAGCCGCATCAGCAGACTGGGCAGTGCTCCCTTCCCCCTGCTGGCCCAGCATTGCCTTTGCTGGTTCGCCTCTCCTCCGGCAGCCTCTCTGCCCCTGAAGACCTGAGCACCAGTGACCCCAAGGGGGCCAGCCCTGCTCAGCCCCCCCAGCCACTCTGCACAAGCAATGGGCTCCCTGGTCCACTCAGGGATCAGCCCAGCAACTTGCCAACAGCATCTCCACCAACCTGTTTTTGTAATCCAAGGTTATAAATTACATATAACCCTCGAATAAAACAGTTTCATGCAGAGCAAAAAGCCTTAGCCATCCAGTGAAACATGGCCCCCAAAAATCTGCTTGGAGGAGATGTTCCAGCCTCTCTAGATGATTTTAAAATGGTGAGCAGCTCCAAGCAGCGAGGCGAGCATTGGCAATGGAGGCACGTTCCTGTTTCCTCTGCTCTAGTAGGGGAAACTGGTGCAGCTTCTTCTGCCTGCCTTTTTTTCTTTGCTTTGTAAACAATCCCTGGTTTTAACCAAATTTCCAGCTCAGAAATCAAGAGAGTACCTAGAAAGAATTTTAAAAGTGATCTCTAGGTGAAGGCTGTCAGCTGAGGCATGCCAGTGCCACCACACTTGTAACTGCCCCCACACCAACACAGGGCACAGCAGAGGCTTGGTGACAGTGCCAGCCCCTCATGTTATCCCCCTGTGCTGCCCCCAGCATTTGCCTTCCCTGTGGCACCAGTGCTGTGGAGCATGTGGAGGAGAGGACTAGCACACAGCACTGTGGCAGGGCAGGCAAAGCAAGAGAGTAGCTTAGAAATGTTCCTAGTTTTTGTGAGTTTGTATGACAGCACTAGTTAAACATAGATTTGTGTATTAATGTACACAGTGTATATTATAAATTAATACATACCAGAGATATATCACAGTATTGGTATAGAGCATTATGTCCCCAGCAGTGTCAGGTTATCCCAGTGGGGAGGCCCTCCCCTCCTGCATCACCCATCTGTTGCTCAGACATGTCTCAAGCAGCAGTCTGGAAGATGGTCTTGGAGCAGGACAGGCCCAGGAGTTTCAGTGCCCCTAGCATCACCCTCTGCTTCTGGGGAGCAGTGTAATAGTGCTCAGCCTGGAGGAACAGCTGCAGAGGTGAGTGGCAGGGACAATGTCAAGCCTGCATGATGCTGCCCTTCTGCACTGCCTCTAGCTCTCCTCCCACAAGACAGACATGCCTCATTTTCCTCCAAGGCTGTCTGGTCCTGCTCCAGCTACCTGGCAGGCACAGCAGCACTGCCTCCCCAGGGCAGGGGTAGAAGCCAGCCATCTCCACTGGGAAGAGCAGGGCAAGGGGAACACCAGACCAGCGTGTTCTGTGTGAGGAACAGGAGAGTTTGGGGCCATGGTCATAAAGCATTTGCACCCCTGCCCTGTTAGCCATGAAATCAGTGCTGGCAGGGGCTGTGGGGGTGGAGGTGACCCTGCCATGGGACAGTCCTTGTTTCCACAAGGCCTGTCCCTGCTGCCACCTGGCATAGCAGCCCACTGCCTCCCACCCCAGAGCCACCAAAGGATGTAATGCAGCCTTGGAAATTAATTAGGGTTGGTGTTTTTTTTTTTTGTGGTTGGGGTTTTTTTTGTTTGTTTTGGGTTTGGGGTTTTTTTGTTTTGTTTGGGTTTTTTTTGTTTTGTTTTTTTTAAATAAAAGTACTTTATGGAACCTGGATTTTTTTAAGTAATTGGTCAATGGTCAGTGAGGAAGAATGAGTGGTGGTGTATTTGGTAGATGGGATTTATTGGTGCCCACACGGGGGGTCCTGCAGCCACCACAGCCTGTGCTGATGTGGGGTAGGAGCCCAGAGTGCCCATGGGTGCAGTGGGATGGGGGAGTGCACCAGCGTGGGAGGGCTCAGGCACCTGGGAGCCTCACCTCCTCACTGGAGCTGTTTTACTTCTTTCACCGTCCAAATCATCTTCTTCATATAGTGCATCTGCTTCCTCCTCCTCATCTTCCTCCTCCTCCTCCTCTTCCTGCTCCTCCCGAGCCAGCACCTTCTTGAAAACCTCATACTCCTCCGGGCCAGCGCAGGCCAAGCTGGCCAGGAAGTCTTTCTCCGGGAGCCGAAGGATGTCCTTCAGTTTTGGGTTAGTGGTTTGTGTTTGCCCTTTGTGTGGGGTCTCGTAGAGCCCCCGGCGCTCCAGGAAGATGTGCCGGTTCCGGAGTTCGGCGAATGGCATTCGGAAGAGTCGAGCCTTCACCATCTCCTTCTGCTGTACCCCCATTCTGAAGTAAGCGTACTGCGGGGGGGAAAAGGGGGCTGTCAGGCACGTCCCCATCCCAGGCTCCGGCAGGGAGGGGGAAGCCGCTCCTCACCTGGAAGTGAAGGTGGAGGGTGCGCGGCTCCTCCAGCAGGACTTCAGGGCAGGAGCCCAGCACGTCCCGCAGCTGCTCGGCCGTGAAGAGGCAGC
>WBMV01002670.1:175881-387601 GCA_013396655.1 Campylorhamphus procurvoides | reverse complement strand
ATGCACTAAATTTCAAGTTATGAACTGTGAGAGGCAAGTTGAAACAGGATAACCTAATGCAAATATTAGCAGCTTTAGCTATATCTACATCATTTTTTCGATGCAATTGCCACATCTGTAATTACTGTAATCTGTAATGCATGGATTTATTGAGAACTGTGATGCCAAGCATCAAATCACACATCATGCAAGTAGGTTATTATGTTGTTTCTGTTCCTTGAGCAATAGTTGATCAGGTTTGTTTTCCATGAAACTGAACGGGACACAGAAATTGCTGAGTGTGCTCCAGTATTGCATGTATTTTTGTATTTAACTCTATTTTTAGGACGTTTTAAAATTGTCTTTGTATTGGTTTTATTGCTCTTCCTTGCTTCTGCTTTGCATCAGTGTTGCTTGTTGAATTTTTTACAGCTGTGTATTTCTGAATGGATTGGGTAAAGAGTTCCATTTCTAGTGTTTGCAGTTGCTTTTACTTTTATTTTGAGAGACTGGACAAGAGAGCAGATAAGGGATTTGGAGGGAATTTCAGCAATTTTGCCTCACCCTGAGCAGCTTTGGAAAATCAGGAAACATGCTTTAGCCTTAAGGCAAAAATAAGTAATGCTGCTTTTCCCAAGTATTTATTTAGTGCTGGCCTCCCTGGAAAACCTGTTGCGATGCTCAGAATAAAGAAGTTTTTCCTCACGTTGAAGTGGAACTCCTTGTGTCTTGGTTTATATCCATTACTTCTCGTCCTACCGCTGGGCACCACGACAAGTGCCTGGCACCTTCGCATCCACTTTTTGAGACATTTATACTCGTGGACGAGTCTTCTTCTGAAGTCTTTTCTACAGGCCCCGCTCCCGCAGTGTCTCCTTCAGGAGCGCGGTGGGGTCGCTGTGCCAGCACCTCAGCCCAGCCCTCAGGTCTGTAGGTCTGTGTGTCTGTGCCCTTCTGCCCGCCTTTCTCTGCCCCGATCCTGCAGGGTGAGCCGAGTTTCACTTTCCTTTCCCGCTCCCAGCACGGCGAGAAATGGAAACTGCGGGTTGTGAGGGGCGGGCGCTGCTGCGGCCTGAGGCGTGTGAGGGGCGGGCCGGGACTGCTCCGCCCCACAGCGCTGAGGGAATCCTTCACCCCACGGCCCTCTGTGCTGTCCTGGCTGAGGGGATCCTTCACCCCACAGCGCTGCCTGCTCCTCCGGCTGAGGGGATCCTTCACCCCACAGCCCTCTGTGCTGCCCCGGCCGAGGGGATCCTTCACCCCACAGCGCTGCCTGCTCCTCCGGCTGAGGGGATCGATCCTTCACCCCACAGCACTGCCTGCTGCCCCGGCTGAGGGGATCCTTCACCCCACAGCGCTGCCTGCTCGTCTGGCTGAGGGGATCGATCCTTCACCCCACAGCGCTGCCTGCTCCTCCGGCTGAGGGATCCTTCACCCCACAGCACTGCCTGCTGCCCCGGCTGAGGGGATCCTTCACCCCACAGCGCTGCCTGCTCGTCTGGCTGAGGGGATCGATCCTTCACCCCACAGCGCTGCCTGCNTTTCCGTCACGTGGCTGGGAAGTGTGTGGGATGCGCTCTTAGGTGTTTCCTTCCCCTTAAGGGTAGGTCGTCACATTGAGGTGCTGCTGGAGCCCTTCGAGGGGCATCTCAGGGTGGTCACAGAATCATAGTGATGCCTAAAGGTTTGGTGTGTATTTTGTGGATTTTTAGTGTTTCAGAAGTATAGGTTTTCTTGCTTGCATATTAAGTGGTGTTAGAAGTTACTAAAGTGATTCTCTCACACGTTCTCAGGCTTTCTGAAGGTCATGATGTTTTTTCAGAGACACCTGCAAGATAGCCTGAAGTCAAATCAATAGAAGAGCCCAAACCCGTGGAGGTGGTGCAGGGGGCATAGCCTAGGACCCCAATGGGTGGACCACTGAGGGAATTAGAAATGATAACTGGTTATAGATATCGAATATGCTAATTGTTAGGAAGAGTATAAAAACTGTAACCTTTCTGAGGGCGGGGTTTTTCTTCGGGGATTTTTGGACACAGAGATCCTTGTTGAAACAACGCATGTTTTTGGGGCCAGCAGAGGCCCCAAAGCCTCCAAACTCCCAATAAAGGTATTGTCCATCTTTCTCCATTAATGTTTTCTCTGAGTACCTGTCTTCCAGGATTTTAGGCATCAATAGTACCATAGAATGGTTTGGGTTGGAAGGGGACTTTGAAGATATCTAGTTCCAGCCCACCTTCCACTAGACCAGGTTGCTCAAGAGCCCCATCCAACCTGGCCCCCCACCTGCAGCCTTCCACCCACCCCAGCAGCATTTGTGCCCCAAGACACCATGAGGGGAAAGGAGCCCACGATGGTGGGGAAGCAGTGACCAGGGGCAGAGGTGGGGCTGCTGCTCAGGCAAAGGGTCACTTCAAGGTATAGGACATGAAGGCACCACTGGGGGTCTGTTTTGAGAAGCCAGAGTCTTGGGAGGGCAGGTGGACTGTAGAGCAGACTAGAGCGAGAGAGAGGGTTAGATCATTACAGGGTGGAGGATGTGGGAAGGGTATCACTTTTCCCTGTTGTCTGCCCAGTGCTAGTGCAGTGGCATGGCCTGGCCAAGCCACATACTTGAAGGTACAGAGTCCTACCCCTGACCTGCAAAGAAACTGAGAAGCAACCCAGCTTTCTGGTGAGAGAGGAGAAATTAAGGCAGGAGGAGAGCCTGCTCCTCAGTTCCTCAGCTCACTCACTTTTGTTGTTTATTCACTTGTGCAGGGGGAAAGGACTTCAAGTGCAAATCTTAGGAATGCTGCGTTTCTGATAGCCAGCCAAAATGAGGCAGTTCCATGGGAGGTTTGGGAAATTGTATTTGTGTCCCTGCTCAGGCACCTGGGTTCCTGCTAGTGGTGCCTGGGGGAGAGTTTCATCAAACGGGAAATCCAGATCCTCCCATCTCTGCCATCTTCATGCCTTAAGATCTTTCTACCTATTTCTCAAGTCACCCAAATCCCCGAGCTTACTCTTTAATCCCACCCTTAAACCTTGCCTTTCCTGACAAAAGCAATGTCTTGCAGGTTTGTCTCATCCCTGCTACATCCCTAGTTCTTTTTAGCTACCTCTGCACTGCCTGTCCTTCTCCTTTCAGTTGTCTTTGATATCCCCACTCTCTGTGAGCATCCCTTACTTTTTGGCTGATATTACACCAGCTAAACCCAGTGGCTCTCAAGTTACGAGCCCAGATGGGCTCCCACACCAGCTGGGCTTTCAGAAACCTGAATGCATTGTTAAATCAGTTCCAGGGAAAGAGGCAGTGTGTGTTCAGACTCTGTTTTGCCAAGGAAGAAATCAAATTAAATCTCTCTTTTCCTGCATAGCTGTTCTAATTACTGAATCTGGGTATAAAAAGTAGTATTCTAGAATCTATCTTTGTATGTTGGAGTTGTTTTATTTCCCAAAAAAAACTTCTCAGCAAATTCGACAATTTTTTTTGTGAATCTCAGTGTATGATAGAGTTCAAAAGTAATCTTCAAAAGTACAGTTGGAAATAAGTATGCTTAAGCTTAAAGGTAATAATGGGGAAAAAAATTCATTTCTAGTTTTTCTGCCTCAGTCTTCAGAAGCTTTGATATTTGACATTATTAGGCACAGTTTACCTGAAAACATACTTTGAAAAGAAAGATTTTGTTTTTCTGAAAACAAGAACCAGTGTGTTTTGCTTATTTTCCTTTCTTGGTAGTTTTTCTTCATTCTTTCAGCTCCTGGCCTTAGGTTGATTTTATGTGCTGTTTAATATTTTTAAAAAAATAATTTCTGAGCATTTGTTTTGTGGGTCCCCCTCTTCACCCATTAATGCTTCATCCACTTTTTTCTGATTCTGTCTCTGTGTTGGAGGTGGGCTTATAAAAAGTTTCAATTTTGTATAGTTTCATTTCAGCATTTGCCATACTGTTTTGCTCGTGTATATATACTTTGCTTTAACAGACAGTAGCTGAGTCACAGGAGACTCTCAGAGTAATGGTCTGTTGAATACTGTCTTGACAATCAAGGCATTATAAAGGTTCCCTTCTGTAAACAGTTGTTTGGCCTGTGATCACTTGAAGGAATAGAAAAAGAAACTGATATTTCAGTGCTTAAATGTCTTTCAAAATTGCAGTCCAAAGTGCCGCAGTAGACCTGTGACTAAGCTTAAAAACACTGTCGGGAGCCCAGTACAGAAACCAAACATGCTTATCACGTTAAAAGGCTAAAGAAGATGAAATTTCCCCCTTTGAATACTTGGGGTACTTTGGGTGATAAAATGTTGCTTCTACTAAAGATAGGAGTTTTGCAACATATGCTGTTTGGATAATGTTAATCATTTTATTTACCAAATCTTCTTGAATAGGAATATCTAGAGTTCTCTGGCTAGATGAAGCTGTTTCTGTGGAACTGAAGGTTCATTTATTTATTTAGCCACAAGAGGAAGACAGGATGAGCAATTGCCATCAGGCTCCACATCTGTTACCTTGCCAATAGCCCACACACCTACAATACCCATGTTAATTCAAATGCACCAAATGCTGTTGCAGTAATCTTACTTATTCCAGTCCAGGCTGGACAGGGCCCTGAGCAACCTGATTTAGATGGTGGAATCCCTGCCTGTAGCAGGAGGACTGGAATTGGATGATCTTTAAGGTCTCTTCTGACCCAAACCATTCTATGATTCTGTGATTTCACCTTTTTTATAATGAAAATATCACAGTCAAATCCTGTGTGTGTCTGGGTACTCCCGCTCTTTCCGATCTTTCTGTGTGTCTCTGATACCCTTTTGTCTCTGTACAATATTGTAGATGAGACAGAACAGTGGACATCAAGAAAGAAGCAAGAAACCAGAGCTGGCACTAAGTGAGACCATGGAGGCAGAAGCTGAAGTACAAAGTAATAAAGTTGAAGCTGAAGAGCTGAAGGCCAAAGAACAGAGGATGACATTGGTCTTTGGTGTGGCAGACTTAAAAAACGGTGATAATATTTTGTCTATTCCTCGTATTTTCAGTGTTTAATGCCTGCTGTTTCATTCTCTGTCCTCAGGTTTCATTTTATCCTATTCTTTACCTCTTCACTGAGGAATACGCAAATGATTCTCCTTTTGTCCTGCCAGATAACCATTGTGTGTCTTTTGGGAATGAATTACATGAGCGTCTCAGAGCTTTTTCCCATTTAAGTCCTCAAATTGGCCACTGCAGCCAAAAAGATCTAGATGCTGGTTGTGTCTCTTTCCAAAAACAGCCAACATTGATTCTGGTTTTACTAAACCATGAACTAGTCCCTCATTATCTGCTGCATCCCTGGACTGGCCTCTCAGCAGCTGTCATCAGTATTTCAGGTGTATATACTGTTCTATGCCAGCTATAGTCCACCCTTACCACTGACTATGCATTTCAGTGTGTTCTGGGTTTCCATTCCATGTCCTCTCTGGTGATGACTTCAGAAACAAAATTTCTGATTTCTGACTAGGGTTACTTATATTGCAGTGGGGCAAAGAATGTGCCACCTTCTTAGATGAAGGAACATCTGTGACTTGCTTCTTCTCTCAGGCTAGTTCCTTTCTTTGAAATGGAGACAAAATATACCAGAGGCAGGCTGAAGGGGAAACTTGAAGCCTCTGTGATGGACAGCTAGGATTTGGTCCCACATGGAGCTCTTAATTTCATTGTTAGGCTTGGCTGTGTAAAAGGCTGAAAAAAAGTCCTCATACAAGCAGCCTTTGCCTTCTGTCGTTTTATTTTCTGTTTAGGTGTTTTAGATGGTTTCAGAGGACTGAAAATAGAGGACCTGGAAGAAACCTGAGTATCATTATCCAGGCTTACTTGGATTTTTCCAATCAATTGCCAAACAAAACTAAATGTTATCTATTTGAGCAACAGAAGAGATTGAACACTGTTTCAGGTCTAACCAAGATGCTAGGCCTATGCACTGAATGGCAAGAGGAGTAATTTTCACTTTCTTTTCTTGTACCTATCTGCAGACCTCACTTCCTCTTTTTCTATGCCTGCAGGAGCTATTGGACTGTATAACCTTGGACAGAGCTGCTGTCTGAACTCTCTGCTCCAAGTGTTCCTTATGAATATACGCTTCACAGGGATACTTCGAAGGTACCACCTGTTTGAACTACCTGAGATACCTCCATTCAGATGCTGTGTTGTCTCCACCTCTGTTTTACATGGGATGTAGATTGAAGGCTTAGATCATCAAGGTGCTATCAAGATGCTTTCAGCTCCCTCAGCAAGGCCTCTGCCTTGTGTCTGTCATATGCAGTCTAAGGCCTAGAAAAGTAGAAGTTGCAGTGTTCTGACTTATTAGTCATCTCTGATTCATGTGCCCTTTGCACACCAATAAGCTGCAGTCCTGAATTGAGTCTTTATGATTTACATCTCTCTTTTCCAAAAGAGGGTATGATTTTATTCCAGGTTAACTCATAGGTCATTATAAGAAAGGATGTGGTGTGCATAACCATATCCACTATGAAGTTTGTAACTTCAAGCATGTAAACATAAACATCTTGTAATTCCCAGCTTTGGCCCCTGATTGTCCTGGTTGGTACCTCATAGACAAGAATAAGAGTGTTGTTGCAGATCATGAGTACATTGCTGTACTTTATCTTGCTTGATTGTTCTCTCTGCTTGTTTGTGAGGAGGATTTGGGCTTCTACCTACCAACCACAATAATAACTGGTTTGATTTGGTTTCAATTTACTTAGCTTACTGCAGCTTTAATCATCTAAGTAGATCATTCCTATTCAGTCCTTTCTCTGCATTTCTTAGGCACTCACTACTGTGCAGAGGAGAAAAAAGACAAGTTACAGACATGCAGAGATGAGAAGTGTCATGAATGGGCAAAGCTGAACAATGTAGACAGTAGGTTACCGTGATTATTTGAAGAAAGACTTAAAAAATCCTGTGGACTGCAATAATTTAGGGCAGATAAGGAGCTCTTCAGTTGGCATATAGTTAAAATATGCCCATGAAATTTTGAGGGTATGTTGAGAATAAGAACATAAATCAGTGGAAGGCAAGAACAGCTCTGAAATTGGCTGTAACTTGTGTTTTTTCTAGAGCCCAGAAAGCACTTGAGGTCCTGCTCAGCTTGTCCCTTATTCAGGAACAGGCCAGTTTAACATCGTGGTTTTTCACTTAAGAACTGTCAGCCTGCACTGTGGGATGAGCTAGTGCAGGTGATTGCTTCCACTTTTTTCTTCTTTTGCTGAAAACATACCCACTCTGATTCCTCTTGAGTTGCTAGCTGGGCTACTCACCTCTGCTTCTTCGTGTGTGATGTCTAATATTTCTTCATTGTACCGCTTGATTACCATTCATGTTGCTTCTTCCCTTCATAGGATCACAGTGCCACCAAGTGCTGTGCAGAAGAAGATGAGTGTCCCGTATCAAATGCTCTTGCTGTTGGAGAAGATGCAGCGTGGCAAGTGCAAAGCTGTTCATCCCACAGAACTCGCTTGCTGCCTTTCAGCACACAGAGTGAAATGTAAGCAGCTCTGCCTCCTCCCCACCTCTGTGGATCCGGGTGTTGATTATCCACTACTAACAAGTAGTGCAGACTCCAGCCTCTCCATTCAGAAATGTCAGGAGTTAGGTGCATGATGATGTAGTGCTCTTTACAGCTGCTTCCCACTTGTGAGTGCAATGCTGTGTATAACTTGTGAAGAGGGGAAAAAAAAGCCCCTGCTGTAAATCCTTGCTGATATCCAAAGGGAGAGAAGACTATCAGACTGCTACAGGTATTGGCCAAGGAAAAAGGGCTGGGCAGGGCAGAGAAGATCGCTTATGGCTTGATTTGTCTTGCTATACTGGCATCATAATAGTGAAATAGCTGCTAATACTTATTAGAAGAAGACATGAGTTGACACAGATCCCCAAGGACACCAACTATATTCTTGTTTCTTCTTATAAGAGCAGAGAGAAAAATTTGCTGGCTTAATCTCTCAACTGGTCAAAGTCCCAAAGGAGAGAGGTTGTGGAGTGCATGGTCAACTGGTGACAACAGGATACTGAGATTCTGTCTATGTGTTCAGATACACAGGGTGTATCTGTATGTCCTGATCTTTTTTGTATAAAACCCCAAACAGGATAGTACTGAAAGGGTAGGCAGTAGCCAGCCATCTTAAGGAGGAACACTAGATAAACTCAATATTTCTGTTTGCATCATTTCCCCCCTTACTCTGAATGTCTTTGCAGTCTGCTTTCTCTCTTCCAGTTAAAGTGAGATACCCAAAGGGAGTTTGTAAAGCTTGACAATTTCCCACCTTGTCCTTCTGCTTTAAAATTCAGGTGTGCTTCATAAACTCCTGCATCTGAGCAAGTGGTGCTTCACCTGGATCACAGATGTACTATTAGACATGAGGAAAGGTGTATGTTCTGAGCTTCATTTAATCAGGGATGTCTGTAATCTTACTAGAACGCAGCTGAAGTCAGTACCTGCAGATTTTCAGGGAAGTTGAAAGCACTTCCTCATCAAGTTGTTAGATTATTCTACAAAATTTGTTCCACCTATGATCAAACATGAAAGTAGTCCAGAAATACCAAAATTTTGCTATATCACATGTAATTCTTGTTCAGTTCCTAAATCTTGAGTTCATCACAGGCTGATAAAATCAGTTCTTTGCTTTCAAGGATGTAGATTCATTTCTTTTCCCCTGAGTTCATCCTTGAAGCAGTTCCCTGCTGAGCCATTCAAAGCAAGCTGTGCATTGAGCTGTATGCCACCAACTTAATATGCCAATTTAGCCAGAGTGGAAAGCCAAAGTATAATGTCACTTGTCCTTGGCTTCCTGTGCTGTTACCATGTGTTTTTTCCCTGGATAAGGATCAAGGGGTTTGTAGTATTTGTTGCATGAGACATGAATAAGCCCCCTATTTTTATGTTGGCATTCAGAAACATTATAACCTTCATGAGGCGATGGGGGAAAAAGGTCTGTGGTGTAATAAAGGTGAAAAAGAGAACAGAATCTTCCCTGTATTGTTTCTAAGAAGGATTCAAAAGGAACTTTTTACAAGGGCAGGTAGTGATAGGACAAGGGGTGATGGCTCTAAACTGAAAGAAGGTGGGTTCAGGTCTGATACTGGGAAGAAACTCTTGACTGTGAGGGTAGTGAGGTAAAGGAACAGTTTGTCCACAGAAGTTGTGGATGCCCCATGCCTGGAAGTGTTCAAGGTTAGGTTGGATGGTGCTTTGAACAACCTGTTCTGGTGCAATGTGTCCCTGTCCATGGCAGGGGGGTTAAAAAGAGATGTTCTTTAAGTCCCTTCCAACCCAAACCATTCTACGATCCTATGAACGCAACTCTCAACTCAATGAGACATCTGAGCCCTATTTCTGGTAGGTATTTGGTATACTCCTGGCCCTGCATCTGGTGTCAAGGACACAACTTTAGCACAGGGTGGTACAAGCCCTCCTGTCTTTCCCCACTGCTTGCTCAGGTCACAGGGAGAGATTGCAGCTCTTGTCCAGTCTGTTCTGTCCCTGGCAGGAAGTGACAAGGGACAAGAGACTAGAGCTAATGGCAGACAATAAAACTCCCCTTGCCATCTGTGGGAAATCTGTGCTTGATGATGTTCACAATACTGATTGAGGTTGTGTTTTCTGTGTGTCCAGTGTTTGTGCAGCATGATGCATCTCAGCTCCTTCTGCATCTCTGGAACTTGATAAAGAAGCAGATGAAAAACGTAGAGCTGGTAAGGATGGTCACTGAAATAAACACCAGGTCATTTGGCCCTTACCATGTGTTGTTTCCTCTGCTCCTTGAAGAAGGATCCCATTCACTTACAATTGTCCAAAGTTATAATCTGAAAATTATCCATCCCGTTTTGGTTTTTCCTCACATCTTTGAAATGGGGGAGGGAATCTTGATTTCATAAGCTTCAACATTTTGAATTACAATTAATTTTTGTTCATACTACTTTTAGAGCATGCCAGAGTCTGTTCTAACAGGCAAGCTGATTAATAAGTAAAAAATTGATCTTTTTGTGACACCAAATTTAGTTTTCTTTCATTTGTTTTTCCCAGAATTGCTGTAAGCATTTATTGTCATGCCTTTTCCATTCTTTGAAGTCAGCCATGTGCATTTCATTATAATTAGTCCCTGTTAGTACATTACGTATATGACAGTTTCTCCTGGGGGACTGGGAAGAGAAAAGTGACTCTTCCTTGACTCAGTCATAGTTTCATTCATACAGAAGACAGGCTTCTGTTGCAATTTCAAACAAAACAGTACAATTCTGCATCAAGGCAGACATTTAACTGTCTGATCTTGTTGTAGGCTGTGCCTTTCCTCTCTGATAGGGGATGAGGGGAAAGAGTTGTCCTCCTTTAAATTGTGGGAAGTTGCCTGTCCACATAAGTCAATGTTAGATCTTGGCTCAAACCTTAAAGCCTTAACTTTGCTTGAAATAACGTGTCCACACGGACTTCTCCACCCACAAGGAAATACCTCAGCTATCATCTTCATAAACCTTCTTTTGGCCTTTTTTTTATCCCTCCAGGTTGAAGAGCTGAGTGATTTGTACACTATCTTTGTGGAGGAGCATCTGGCCTGTCAGAATTGCTCTTTTGAAATAAAGAGCAACAGTAGCATGTTAACCCTTCCACTCCCAGTGTTGGATTCCAATTCTCAGAGGCTGAAGTCTCTGGTAAGTTTAGTGGCAACACTGTTTTCTTAGGAGAAAGATTCTCCTCTGTTCACTGTGGGAGCCATGTCCTTACAGCACTGGTATCTCCCCTGTCTTAGAATCTCTGCAAGATCTCTGTAGAGTGTTTGGGACTTTTATTCTGGTGGTCTTTTCTCCTTCACATTTCTCATTTGTTTGGACAAGTTTTAGAGGTCTCAAAAAATTTGTTTGATTTAGAGGCTGGAAAATAAAGTCCATGAATCACCTTTTAAGGAGGAGTATTGGCTAAATACTCTGTAAGTCTCAAAGACTCAAGCTACACAGTGATGTGTACCTGTGAGACCCTTAGATCCACAATGAGGTGTGCTAGATAACATGGAATCCTGGCCAGGCACGCAGCATTTGCCCAGTGCAGTGTTCTTTCACTCTGATTCAATGCTGCTGTTGGATACCTAGATACAGCAGTGCTGGTGGCTTTGTAGCTGCTGCCACAAACATGGTGGATTTTTCAGGTGCCAGTGGACCATTAGACTTTACTGATACTCTGACCACTTTGTACTGTTTCAGCATAAAGGAACCTCTTTGAAAACCTCTAAGGGTCTGAAGTAGGTATAAAAGACACTTAAGCATCAACATGTTTGTGGAAAATGTGGTACCCTTTTTTTTCACCAACTCGTGCAATCACAGCTAGGAAAAATGGGGTATCTTTTTTTAGGCTGCTAGGCAGTCTTTGAATAAAATATGCCTTCTGTAGTGTTTTGTTGTTTGTTTGCACTCTGTGAAATAGAGTAGAAATAGAAATCCAGCAGAAGGAATTCAGCTGAAAGAAGTCTCCTCTGTCTTCATAGGAGGACTGTTTACGCTACTTTTTCCGTCCAGAAGAGCTGACTGGTCAAAACATGTGTTTCTGTCAACAGTGTGGAAAGAAAACACCTTTTTTGCAGGTAATTGGGGAACTATTTTCCCATGTGTCTCTCACATCCAGAAATCCCTTTAGGACTGGGCAGGGAAAGGACTCAACCATATCAGTCTAAGAGGAGATTAGCAACTGAGATTTGTCAGCACAGCAGCATCAGCAAGGTATAAACCACATGCATCTTTCCTCTGGTTAGGGAGTTCCCTGCTGGAGATGTAGCTCTTGCCACAAAAGATTTCATGGGTTTTACTCTAAGTCACTGAGCAGAAGTGCTTCTGTTAATTTATTTTGTGAGTCCACTGTGAGCCTTTACATTGCTGTGTAGCTGCAGAGGTGGACAAAAATATTTTAGTTGAACTGTGCATACACCTGAAAGTAAGATACTGTAGGATGATTTCCTTTCTTCCCTGCTCTCCACTGGGCTCCACATTTTTCACAGTATCAGTCTCTGCCAGATGATCAATTATCTGTTTTATGAAGAGACCAGTGCATTAAAAAGAATGATGTGTGATGGAGACTGCCTCAGCAGAAGGGTTGGAGGGGACCTTCCCCAACATTTTCTCTGTTGGGCTGCCTCTGAGGCCACAATGAATCCATATGTCTTGGTGGCAGCCATGGTAGCAACAGCAATATCAACAAAGGCAGTGCTGAAGGAAATGAGCTGTCAGCTTGACATCCTTCGTGAAACTCCAGTGGTGACACGTCACAGGGAAGTTGGCTTACCTCTCCTCGCCTACCTAGTGCTACCAATCTTGGGTTTGGAAAGCAGATGAGAAATGAAGCTGCTTTTGAGACATCCAAGGCTGGGTGCTGATCACAGTGAAGCTGAGAAACTTGGTTATGATAGCTCCATTATGTGTATGTGTCCTGTGTGCAAATGTGCTACAAAAGTTTGGCATCTGCTGTCTGGTGGAATCGGCAGTCATTCAGTTACAGCACTGACTGTTCTCCATGCTACGTGCACTGGGTAGCAATGGCTGTTTCCAGCCCACCTCCCCAGGGTTTATTTCCTAGTTTTCAATTGCATTATTTATTGCTTTACAGAGCATGAAGCTTGTCCATCTGCCACAGACTCTGACCATACACCTGAAGCGCTTCTGCTTCGGAAAATCATCCAACACGCACAAGCTTAGTCACTATCTGCCATTCCCACACGACCTTGATTTCCAAAGAGTCTTGACAGAAAATCAGTGCCAAGCAGATGACAATGAAAAGGTGAGTTAGTCCTAAGGCTGTCTAAAAAGGGCAGATTTTTTTCTCCTCTCTGCTCAAGTCTCATCAAATTTTAAGAGATCACACCGGTATTTGCCTGATTTCAAAGTGCCTGTCTTAAAAATCCATGTCTCAGACTTTACCTGTGTCTGGTGTTGTCTCACATCCCATAATTTTAACTGGTTCAGCCATTATTCAACATTCTGTGCTCAGAGTAAATCACCAAAGGCAAAATAACTGTAGCTTCCTGCCATAAGGACAAAAGTCAGGTTTTATATCTCTCACCTGTCCAAGACAGGGGAACTCCATTCCTGGTATTTCCCATGCAGTGTTGTCCACAAAGTTGAACTTGGCAAGAAAACAACAGCTTTACTAAGCAGATGAGAGTGATCTACCCCACTGTGGATCTGCTCTCCTTACTGGGAGTAAAGCAAAATATATGCAGATGTTCCCCCAAAGAATGGTAAGCAGTGGAAAGAATTCAAAAGGTTTATTTCAGAGGTGAGAATGCTGAAAACTTACAGATCCTAACGGTGCTGTATGTCCAGTACCAGGCCTCAGAGCAAAGGGAAAAAGGTGAGGTTTTTGTTCATGCCTTGGCTTTATCATCTCTTCTCCCCCATTGGCTGCTAAGACCTTGCAGCACATCTGTGAGTGTTATCTCTCTTATGCTCAGGGAGTAACCTTCTGTGGAATGAATGCAGAGAAACATCCCAAAACTGTGTCTAGGATAGGTGCTTCGTTCCAGGCAGGAAAACTTCCTTAGTGAAAACTAACTGCCTCCTCAGTAGCCATATCTTCTGGAAAAGAGTTATGTACCTCTACACTGGGAAATAACAAGGGGAAGTGTTGCAATAGCAAAAGTCACTGGTGTGGTGTTGGCTGTAGTGTAATCCCTTTGCTGTCCTGCTACGTTTTTCACATTCCTGTTGTCTCCAGGGAACCTGCCAGCCCATAACTGGCAGGAAAAACTGAGAGTAAGAGCAAAAAAGGCAGAATCATCAAGGCCAATCTGATCTTCTTCCTTTTTCCTTACAAAATCCACATCCTTGCCATCCTGGATGCTGCTTCTCTTCAGTCAATGGCAAATGAGAATTGCTGCACTGAAAGTTACTCTTTGCGTCTCTTTGTAGGCTGCCTGGCAGTATGGCCTTTTTGCTGTTGTTGCTCATTCAGGATCAGCTACTTCTGGACATTACTGTGCCTACATTCGAAGCCTCACAGAGCGTAAATGGTATTGTTTTAATGATTCTGAGGTTTGCCAGGTGAGGAGATCCATCCACATCGGTTTTGTACCTTTCTTGCCACTCTTTCAGATCTCACTCCATCTGACTGACTGCTAATTAAAGAGAACCTGGAAAGTAAACTGCAGCTGCAGAGCTTTGTGCATCTCTGCTACAGGATACTCTGAGCTGAGGGCAAGGTGGCTCTTACTTTTGTACCAAACAAGGCTTCAGGTTCTGCTTTGTGATTTGCAAAAGCAGCCATTTGATGTATACCCTACTCTATGTACTCTATATCTGTTTAATATATGTGTTAGAAGAGGAAATGTTTTTCCTCACAGGGTAAAAGCTATAAACCAATTTATTAAAATGTATTTAAAAGTTCCTGGAAGTGCCACTTACACTACTCTTATGAGAACTGGTGTACTGGTATCACAATGTGTCCATCTCCTAAGAGTGTTTACCAGCCTCTTGTGTGTTTTTCTTCTCTAGGTATCATGGGATGATGTTAAATGCACCTATGGACATTCTAACCTCCACTGGTATGTAAAAGTATCTCTGTTTTTACCTAATGCTGCTCTGGACTTTGGAATGAGCATAGCAAAGAGTGGGAAGACAAATGGTTTGAATTGCATATTGCTTGGGATGTAGTGGGAATGCAGGAGAGTAGAATAGGCATCCTTGTATTTTGGTTACTCTGGTGGGACTGCACATGACTATACAGGCAGCCTGCAGGGTTGCTGAGTAGCCACATATGGGGCTGACAAGTTAGATATATCAGTCAGGATTTCTCCATGCTTTTTGTTTTGATGCATCATAAAGAAATGAGTTTAAAGGAGAGGGTTGATTATAAGAGGGAGAGAATCCCTCCTATAAGCTATAGTGCTGCCAGGGAGTCATCTTGATATGCTGTCTCAGGAACACTGGAGAGGGTCAGCTTAGTTGATCTAAACTTCAAAAAGCTGAGCAGGAGCAAACTTTGGACGTTACCTGCAGCCTGGATCTTCAGACATATAAATCATGTTTTGCCTTTTTTTTTTTTGCCTCCACAGGGGAGAAACAGCCTATCTCTTGATTTACATGAAAAAACATCCTCAGTAGCCCTATCCAGGACTATTAGAGTGTCTCGGAAAGCTGTGCATTGTCCACAGAGCTCAGCACCTCTGTGCCAGTGTGGACATGTACAAATGTTCTGTAAGAAAGACATTTTGCACTCAGCAACCTCTGTGTTCACATTTATTTATGAAAAACACTCAGCTAAAGAAAGGATCTAAGAACTATTGCAACTAGAAACTTTTTCTCTCATGTATTTTCTATATGCGATTCTACATATTCATTTCCTCTTTAAAAGATAATGAATCTTTCTGACTTACCAGTTTCCTTAATGCTGATGGCTAAATCCCCATGTGGGGAAGTGTTTGGCCTGAAAGCCTGCGTGATGTTCCAGAGTGGTGTGTGGTATGACTGGAGAGCAGTGATAGCCATACCTAGCCAGTACAGCGAGTAAGAGCTTGAGGCTTTGCCCTTTAACACCATGTTAGATGCTGGCAAGCTGGGCAGGAGACCCCAAAAGTCACCCCAGAAACAGCTGGAGGAAGGATCAGAACCTTTATGCCACACACCGGTGATGCTTCACTCCATAAAACCTCCCTGAAAATTAATCACTGCGGGACTAAGATGTGTTTGAAAATTGGCATGAGCATAAAGAGGTGTTTTAAATCAGGAGCTGTTGTAACAGTTCTGATTTACAAAATGAGTTTGTAATATTTGTGCAGCTGGTGGTTGTTTTAACATGCTTATCAGGCATTTATATTATATTTATATTATATTTTCTTTCCTGTAGAGAGAAAAATATTCTGACCAACATATATTCTGAAGCTACTTAGTGATTTTGCACAATACACAGCACATACTGTGATAAGGAAAAGTAAGATGCCTTGATGTGCTTGAACTTTTGGGATTTTCCTTAAGTATTCTTCACCTGGTTGCCAACTGGAATTGTTTTGTTCTTGCCTTTCCTTTTCTGCCCATGAAATGGAAATGTCCCTCTTGCACAAAATGTTCTGGAGATAACAATTGTATAAAGAAAATGGGTATTTTTTAAATCTTCTATTGTGCTGTTGGTTCAACCTGTGCTCCCATGGCAAGACAACACAGTTGAAGGGAAAATGTAAAGAGAGCTAGAACGGAAGGTTGGTCACATGTGACAGTGTGAAGAGTGTTCTAAAGGCTTATCACAAGGCTCTGTTATGAGCAAAACTGATGGTGATGCTTTTAATGGCCTTGTGGCATTAAATCCTATTGTATCACATGTTGTGAAAGGATCAAGGATTCCAGCAGTTTGAGACCTGGAAGTACCTTCAAGCCTAACATATTCTGTAACTGTATCTTCACAAAGGTACTATTTTTGTGGGACTGAGAACATTTGAAAATCACTAATGTAGTTTTAATAGCAGATATAACCTATAACCTGTATAACCTAATTTTATTTTGATAATGATGATGAAGTTCACAAATCATTCTGTTTTCTGTTCGTGTGTGAAAGGTAAACGGAGAAATTTTGGAGCATAGCTGTGAAATTACCCTTTCATGGTGTACCAAGTATTTATTTTGCTGTACTAGCAAGACACATTATTCTGTTCAATTCTCTTGTATTTATACTGCTCCTTCTGTGTTCAAAAATATCCCGGTGTATTCTTTGTCACTGGGATGAGGAATTTTCAGCCTATTCACCTTCACAAATACATTGCAATCTTTCTAAAGCACTTTGTAATGGGTAAGAAAACCAAGTTCCTGTTCACTTTATCCAGCACTTTGCCAAAGTGAAGTAGCTGAAAAATTATGCTCTTTCAGAATCTGAGAAATTAACAGGTAAGAGACTGACAAGACATTTCTGATTAGATATAACTTGAAATTTTAAAGCTTATGCTTATGAAAGGTGCCTCAAATGTGTCATAACCTTCCAGGGATGTTACTCATCAAGGAAGCAGTTGTTTAGATAAATTAGGAATAATTTCAGTCAGTGAAAAAATCATCTCAGTGAAAAGTAGTGTTTTTTTAATAAAATATTATGGGATAAATTCCCTATAAAATGGGTCATGTGGTTTATTCTTGGTCTGTTCTTCCTAAACACTGTAAATGCAGGTGGGAGGCCATAGGTCACGTGCACAGAGGTGTATGCTCAGATTAAGTATTCAGGGTGGGGCTGCTGCTAATGTTTAACTCTGAGAACCAAGGAAAATCAGCCAAACTTGGACACTTCACCCTCATGCTGGGAGACACAACTGGTTTGTTTTCAGATCTGCTGTCATGTGAAGGCTTATGTTGCTTCCAGATGTAAATGGGTCATGGGAGGAGTGGAATGGTGTGCAAACTGCATGGCAGTTTAAATAGTGGGTTTTAAAAACTCTGCCTGACCTGAGCTGCTTTTGCAAAAAGTCACCTTGGCTGCCTCTGTGTCCACAGCAAAGCTCAGCCGTGTGCTAGATAAACTGCCATAGGAGTTTACTTACATCTAAGGAAACCACTTTTGGCTAAATGCCTGGGATTGAGTGCTAGTTACTGCTATACAGGCATAACATGGAGACCAGGGGTAATGTGGAGTCCTCGCCCTGGGGTGGCTACAGGAAAGAGCTCCTGCATTTCTGCCAGGAAAAAATCAACACAGCTACCACAAAGGAGTCTAGATTATCAGTAGTATTACCAGTATTATTAGTTCCGTGTTTGAGTCACTGTGCAAATGAAGCCCAGCACAAATAGCAAGGGCTTTGAAAACCCAGATAAAGCCAAGATGATTTGTGTGGAGAGATTATTGTAGGTCCTTGTAACTCCTCATTTCCATTTTTTATTTGGTCTAGGATTACCACGTCTTAAGAGAAGGAGCAGTAGCAAATTATGCATCCTTTGCTTCATCTCTGACAGACTCTTCCTCAGATTNCAGGGAATGGCTGTCAAAGGCATCTTCTTCCAACAGGTTTAACCTTTGATAAGCAAATTCTCTCAGAAGCAGTCACTGCCTGTTTTCCCCCTGGGGACAGCTTTAGCTTTGTCCCTGCTGGTATCCAGAGAGTGCTGGCCTTTCACTGGCATTTCCNATATAACCTATAACCTGTATAACCTAATTTTATTTTGATAATGATGATGAAGTTCACAAATCATTCTGTTTTCTGTTCGTGTGTGAAAGGTAAACGGAGAAATTTTGGAGCATAGCTGTGAAATTACCCTTTCATGGTGTACCAAGTATTTATTTTGCTGTACTAGCAAGACACATTATTCTGTTCAATTCTCTTGTATTTATACTGCTCCTTCTGTGTTCAAAAATATCCCGGTGTATTCTTTGTCACTGGGATGAGGAATTTTCAGCCTATTCACCTTCACAAATACATTGCAATCTTTCTAAAGCACTTTGTAATGGGTAAGAAAACCAAGTTCCTGTTCACTTTATCCAGCACTTTGCCAAAGTGAAGTAGCTGAAAAATTATGCTCTTTCAGAATCTGAGAAATTAACAGGTAAGAGACTGACAAGACATTTCTGATTAGATATAACTTGAAATTTTAAAGCTTATGCTTATGAAAGGTGCCTCAAATGTGTCATAACCTTCCAGGGATGTTACTCATCAAGGAAGCAGTTGTTTAGATAAATTAGGAATATTTTCAGTCAGTGAAAAAATCATCTCAGTGAAAAGTAGTGTTTTTTTAATAAAATATTATGGGATAAATTCCCTATAAAATGGGTCGTGGTTTATTCTTGGTCTGTTCTTCCTAAACACTGTAAATGCAGGTGGGAGGCCATAGGTCGCATGCACAGAGGTGTATGCTCAGATTAAGTATTCAGGGTGGGGCTGCTGCTAATGTTTAACTCTGAGAACCAAGGAAAATCAGCCAAACTTGGACACTTCACCCTCATGCTGGGAGACACAACTGGTTTGTTTTCAGATCTGCTGTCATGTGAAGGCTTATGTTGCTTCCAGATGCAAATGGGTCATGGGAGGAGTGGAATGGTGTGCAAACTGCATGGCAGTTTAAATAGTGGGTTTTAAAAACTCTGCCTGACCTGAGCTGCTTTTGCAAAAAGTCACCTTGGCTGCCTCTGTGTCCACAGCAAAGCTCAGCCGTGTGCTAGATAAACTGCCATAGGAGTTTACTTACATCTAAGGAAACACCTTTTGGCTAAATGCCTGGGATTCAGTGCTAGTTACTGCTGTACAGGCATAACATGGAGACCAGGGGTAATGTGGAGTCCTCGCCCTGGGGTGGCTACAGGAAAGAGCTCCTGCATTTCTGCCAGGAAAAAATCAACACAGCTACCACAAAGGAGTCTAGATTATCAGTAGTATTACCAGTATTATTAGTTCCGTGTTTGAGTCACTGTGCAAATGAAGCCCAGCACAAATAGCAAGGGCTTTGAAAACCCAGATAAAGCCAAGATGATTTGTGTGGAGAGATTATTGTAGGTCCTGGTAACTCCTCATTTCCATTTTTTATTTGGTTTAGGATTATCATGTCTTAAGGAGCAGTAGCAAATTATGCATCCTTTGCTTCATCTCTGACAGACTCTTCCTCAGATTCAGATATTCCCCACCTTCAAGAAACATACAGAAAAACAGAGAAAATGGAAATATATATAATAAATATACATCTCACATGTAATTTTTTAAAAGTCAATATGTTGTAAATACCAAAATTATACATGGAAGTAAAAGAGTAATAATTTTTGATACTTGTAGTATTATTTTAGTTTATAAGGGTCACTTATCAACTAGTTTTCACTGGTATTTATATAAAAAAACTGCACATGAAATCTACATTTATAAAATACCTCACAAAAAGGACATTCTAACACAGATTAAAAACCATGGGTTGATAAAACTGTAGTTACTTTAAACTACAATGGAAAGTATAACATTTATTACAACTTGGTATTGCCAGTAATTTTAATTGATAATGCCTTAATTTTGTGGATCACAATAATCTGTTGTGTCTGATGGATCCCAATAGCAAATCTTGTGATGATATTCCTGCAGGGAATGGCTGTCAAAGGCATCTTCTTCCAACAGGTTTAACCTTTGATAAGCAAATTCTCTCAGCAGCAGTCACTGCCTGTTTTCCCCCTGGGGACAGCTTTAGCTTTTGCCCTGCTGGTATCCAGAGAGTGCTGGCCCTTCATTGGCATTTCCTATATTGGCTGCCTTTTGGGCACCTTTGTCTTACTGGTCTCTTCTCCTTAGAGTTCCTGGTCCTGCCTGAACAAAGGCCATACCTCTCCCAGGGATATTTTGGCAATGACAAGCCTGGGTCATCTTTGCCAGTGATGTCCTTATGATATTTCTTATCTAACACAGCTTAGGCTTGAAGCTGTGAGCAGAAAGCAGCACTTTCCTAAAAAGTGCAAACAGAAACCTCAAACAACCTTTCAAAGGTATTTTATGAAGCAATTCATTTTCAAGACAAGAAACAAGAAAACAAGAAACAAGAAAACAAGAGAGCAGTTTAGCTCTGACTCTGTGCTGTTTCTCATGTGGCTGGCTCATACTTTAGCAACTTCAAGTTGGCAGGCTCAACGCTGCTTGCACCTGTCTGTGGAAATGTGCCCAGGAGTTGCCAACCCTTTAGAGAGCTTCATATGTAAAAAAAAATTCTGATATATATGAAGTAAAACCACTGGAAGATAAATGCTTCTGAGCTGAATCTACCTGATTTAAAGAAAAAAAGTTGTAAGTGCAGTGAAAAGCTGAATGAGGACTTAAAGGCAATGTGAATGAAGACCTTCACATAGGCTTGCAAAATGCTCTGTGCTAGTGACTGTTTTCCTAAATGGACTCGACCATTTGGCAGCCGATGGGATGCAGTTTAATTCCATGTGAAAATGCTTTGGGGTGTGAGGGATTGCCAGAGCAGGGAATGGGATAGTGCTCTCCATCTGTACCTTTGCAATGGGCAGAGCTGAGGTCAAGAAACCAGGAAAGTCCCTCCCATTTGAGAGGTGGCCACACACCACTGAAGGGCAGGGGCACGACAGCGGTGCTGCAAAGGCAGCCTGTTGTTAATCTACATCAGTTTCTGCAATAAGCTGAAGGGAATTTCCTCCCATTCTTGGTTGAACACCACTTGTACACCTATTTTGTCCGTCTCTGTGACCAGGACATCAAATGGACGATTCATAGAGTCATGGTCATCTTACCTCTCCTCTACGTAATCTGTTTTTCTCACAGATAAGGAGAAAAAACAGAAATGAATGAACCCTCCACATAGCAGCCTTGGGCAGTACAACTGCTGGCTAAACCTTGCTTTCATTGCAGAATGCAGGCACACATGCCTGACCTTTGTGTCCTCAGAAATAAGATTAAAAGGGTTCTCCTTTGGCTTGTCCCAAAGCTGCAGAGATCTGCCCACCTCAGCCCAAATCCTTGGACACAGGGCTGAGGTGCCCATGATGCAAACCAGCTCTGGCTCCATCCGCCAAGCTCTAGGATGGGGAAATGAGAAGTCTGAGTGGTTTGGGGAGTGTTTGGAAGGATTCGGGGCTGAAACTATGACACCATTTAAAATTCAAGCAAACAGCATTTCTTGCAAAGAAGTAGCACTCAGTCTGTGATGTCTGTCTGGGTATGTGTGGCCAGAACACACCCAGAGGCCTCCAGTCCCTCCCCCTGTTATGTAACTGGAAACACCCCCTGTGTTTGCACAGTATCTATAGAGGGTCTCCCTTTTTGGGTCAGTGGTCATCACCTCATCCTCCTCCTTTGCTTTTTCTCTTTGATTCATCCTTGACTATGTCCCATTTATCAGTTCTTGCCTCCCATAAATTGGCAAGAAAAGAACAGCCTTGCAGGTGGCAAGGCCAGGCATGGACCAAAATAATAACGTCGAATCATGCACAAATACACTGAGGTATAGAGAGGTCAGGCTGCTGGTTGTGGTAGGCACAAGCAACGACTTGAAACAAGTGAAAAACTGCTCAACATGCAAAGGTACAAAACCCTAAAGGAATTTGGTGCTGGAGGAAAAGAGTTTGGTACTTCTGGGGACCTGCTGTAGGGTGGACCCTTGGCCACCTGACTGGTGCTTGCTGGGGCTCTTTGGGTGTGGGGGTGCTGCACATCCTTATGCCCATCCTCGTGGCCTCTTAGGTTTTGTTGACTTTTATCTGTGCTAACTTCAAAACAGATTTCTGCCCTCAGGTTGAGCATATCCTGCATGCAGTGTCTGCACACAGTAAAAGGTGCCTGAACTAAGGGACCTGCCCTGTATCACCAGGCATTTGGGGTGCTGCTGATTGAAATGTTCTTACCCTGGGACTGGTTTTGATTGTAAGACACCCTAAGGTGTTTGGCTTCCAAAAAGCAGGTAAATACAGAAAATGCCACAGTGGCTGCTCCAGGATACACAAGTGTAACATAGTGTGCCATCAATTATCACCAGTAACAAACCCTGTCTACTTGATTATTTTAAATATACCAAGAAAACTGGGTCAGAATATTTTAAATGTGTTGTACAGTCAGGTGATTTGGCATTTGACCATATATTGTATCATTATCATATTCTAGGAATGCTAACATTAGTCCTGAGAAACATAGGGGGATTATAAATGGAAAGTCAGATGGGACATGCATTTTAAGTTACTATTCCACTTAAAATATTGTATAATCCTCAAATCATACTTAGATAAGCCATCATTCAGTCTCAGAAGCTGAATGTCAGAGTGAAACATTCTCCATAGCTATGAAGTTCTTTGAACAGATGAAGACACCCTAGTGAAAACTAAAATAGGCTTTAAAATCCAAAGCATGCCTTGTGGGGGGCTCTTAGGGCACCAACGCTGTGATGGATGAGCTCTCTGAAGGAAGGTATTAAGTTGCTAATAGAAACTGGTTAGGACTAAATAGAAGGAAAATTTTGGACATGTGATCCCTGGCACCACAAACAACCTCTTGTATTAATGCAATGAAAACACAGCCCAAACCCACAGTGATTACTTCTTCAAAGCTATTTGATTTCCATGTTCTCAATGTCAGTGTTTTGGTCCTGTAACTGGCCCTCTCCTTTACCCTGTCTCTGATTTGAAGGCCTGTTCAGTGTGTAAAAATGAAACAAAGGATTCTTTTTTTCTGAAAAAATCTCACCTTACAGAGTTTTATATAATCGCAGAGTATGTTGCTGCCTTTGCTCTCCACCAATTCAAAAGCAATGCACTGAATGGCACTTTTCCCAAGCTGCAGCAGCATCCAGAGATCAGGAGCTCCACAATGCCATGAGCCCCACGCCCCCCTGGGAGCTGCAGGGTTCACACACAGGAAGGTGTGGGATGGGGGAAAAAGGAAGACTTGTAAAACTTTAAATCTGGCTATTTGGTTGTGTGTAGCCTCGTGGGGAAAAAAAATATGCTGCTTTTTCTGTGAGGCTTTTTGTTGTTCATTTAAGTGAACCAACCAAACACTTTTGATTGGAAAAGTGAAATCATTAAAAATAAAAAAGAGGATGGGTGGGGGTGTAATGAAGTGAAATGTAGGAGGTGGTCGTGGTTTTGCATCATGGTTCTGTTTGAAGAGCCATTTTCTTGATTCTTCAGTGTCTCCCAGCCAGGAATCTGAAGTGATTTATTTGTTATTAAGTTCCAAGGCTGTGTATTTTACTCAGGAGGTGGCGCTGTCTGCAGTGTTTTCATCCTCTCACCTCTCTATTCTATGACAGTAAGAGAGGGATTGTTCGTGGGCAAGGACAGCACACATTCCAGAGGTGATTAGTTTCCTCATGTCACCAGTAACTCACACTAAAATTGCTTTTGATTTTGGGGAAAATTAGAACTTATTTCAAGATAGCCTAGTGTCTGAGGGCGAATGCTCAAACTCATCAGTGACTCCCTTGGCCATTTTATTTCAGAAAACTAATGAAAGCAAGATACAAACTAGAACAGCTGGGAGCTTAAAGTCTCCAGATTGGAGAAGAGCAAACTTCTTGATCTGCTGTTTACCAAACTACTGACTTCTCTTCTGGTTTCAGTCTCTCCCAGTGAAGTTTGCCATCAGTGCTGCCACTTTGATTGTACCTGCGTGTACCAGAATGAGAGTGAGAGCAGGGATGTGCCATGAGAAAAAACTGAAGAGGGGGTTGCGAGGCAAGAAGACCTCTTTATTGTCAGTGAGGTGTGTCCTTGGATGATGTCCCACATGAGGCCAGCTCTCAGAAGGAGAGACAAGGTCCCAACCTCCAAAGTGCCAGGGGATGAAGCTGCTCTGGGAATTAACTCCTCTCTCTCAGGACAAGGCAATTTGTGGATGGGGTGAAGGAATAGGTCAACCCTTGAAAAACAAAAGGCTTGATTTGAGAGCGATTTTTTTATTATTATTTTTTTTTGTAGTCCCTCTCCATTGTCAGCCACGGAGACAGGAACTGAGGCAGTGCTCTCCTTTGCCTCAGGGATAGGAAGCAGGGCTATTGTGTTCGTGGTCACTCCTGCTGCGCTGTTGGCCTCAGCCGGGTAACTCCTGTATGTTATGCTTTGTTTTGTTTTTTCCCCCCAACAACAATGGTAGGAAAAACAAAGTAACTTCTATCTGCTGGAAACTGGCAGATTGATTTTCACTGGGTCCGCTTTTTTCCTTTGTTTTAATTGTTGCGATAATTGTTGGAATTTTAGAGTATCCCCTTCTCATTTTGTTTAGATGACAAAAGTGGCACTCCATCAAGGTGAGAAGCTGTGCCATATTGCAAGCTGCCTCTGTGTCTGTGCTGTGTGTTCCCCTGCCAGGGATGCTCATCCACAGTGAGGGCAGGAGAGCAGCTCACGGGCTTTGTGTTACACACACAGCTGTAATTCCCCTTCCCTAAGAGATCCCTGGTGGAGGAGGCATGCCAGAAAACACTTGCTGCCCTCCAGCTGGATTATTTAGATCTCTACCCGATGCACTGACCGTGAAATTCAAAGTATCGTGACTTTAACTCCCGGGAGCCATCTGTCAGAGCTCTGGCTCTTTTGCCTTTGGGACCAGACATGCCTTTAGTCCTCTCTAATGAGGTGTTAAACCTCATTAGGACATAATGACAAACCTCTGCACAAAGTGTCCAGGAGAAAAGGTAAGGTCATGTCTGCTTAAACTAGGTCTTGTGTACAAAAATCACCTTATTTTACCCTGCTCAGCATTTCCATGTCATGAATAAAATGACCATCCAGATCACATTCATCTTAAAGCATGGGATTTAGCTGTCATTTCCTTATCCAGGATCAAACAGCTATGAATTATTTAGTTCCTGTTTTTCTCTTCTCTCTGTACCCCCAGGTTAAACAAATTCTTGTTTCCCTATTGTGTCATATCTCTGGCCTTGCCCCAACCTGACTGAGGCACAGAAAAGTGTCTGCCCTTCCTCTGCGTGCAGGACAGATTCTCAAGAGGCAGATTTTTTGGAAGATTACTCTGCTGGTAGAGGTTACTGGGTTTGGCCACATCTCACCCCACCACAAACATAAGCCCAGCATGTCTCCAGCTCCACTCACTTGCTCAATTTCTAAATGGTTTCCTTAACTACTTATGATTCTGCCTATCTTAAATTCACTTTTGTGATGATAGGCAGGAGAGAAACTATTTCCTGCAGGTGGAAATGGCATGGTCATTCTCAGTGAGAGAGATTTTCTGGGTATGTGGAAATTATGTCCATTGACAGGCCAAAAATTCTTACTAGTTTGCAGTAACAGCCTAAAAAATTTAAGTTTTTCACTTTGGAAATCATTCTGAGAGAATTTCAAATATAAAGTATCTCAGATTGCTGATTTCTCTGCGCCTTTTGGGCTCTTTTTCTGTGTCACCTTGCCAAAATTTAGGTATTTTTATGTCTACTGCTAACTAAAGTGACTTGCTGGGCATGGCAAGAGGAAATCTTTGATTGTGTGTGTACCCTGCAGTGCCTTGAGCTGACATGCTGTCACTTCAGTCCCCACTCCACTCTGAGCATTTTTTGGTGGCTTTAGTTGTAACCATGCTCATCTCTAGTTGCACCTGAGCTGTCCAGACCCCAAGAAATGCCAATGTCCCCAAATTCCCACTCTAGAAAGCCGTGAAACTTGGCCAGAGTCCTCTGCTAAAGCCCCTGTGTACAACACAGGCATTAACACAGGTTGTGTGGGAGGCAAGGCTTGGGTGCAAGCTCAGATTCCTGCTTGGCTCTTGGTTTGAGCTTCCTTTCCTCTCCACCCCTGCCATGTGCTCAGCCAGGCACAGAATTCACAGAGTATTCTGCATTGGANGGCTTCCCCTCAAGACCCTTCACCACCTTTATTTCCCTCCTTTGAATGCTGTCCAATAGCTTAATGTCCTTCTCACATTGTGATGCCCAGAACTGCACACAATATTCAGGGTGAGGCCACCCCAGTGCAGAGCAGAGAGGGACAATCCCCTCCCTTGGCCATCTGGTGATGCTTTTCCCAGGACAGGGATGGCCCTCCTGGCTCCAGGGCACTGCTGGCTCACATTGCCATCGACCAGTCAGAAAAATTCACTGATGCTTTTTTTCCCCCTCTGTCAGATGAACAAGGCACATTTTTGTTGCTCATTTGAAGGACAAAAGTGGACATTTCAGGGTCTTGCTTATGACAGCAGCTTCGAATAAAAATGATTTCTGCCTTGGAAGAGGGATATCTTCTGCTCTGAAGGCTGGTAGTAGATTGTTTTCTCCCATTTCCTTTCTGCTGGAGGTGCCAATCTAAATAGGGTTGTCTGACTGTTTTATTGTTCATTAGTGTGAAAGAAAATAGGTGGTGGTGGGTGAACACAGCACTGCTTATACTGTAATACCACTGCTGAATGTTACATCTCCCTTGGAAAATTAATCACTGTTGATGATCAGGTATCCATCCTGCTCTAGCTATCCCAGAGCAACTCTGTTCTAAATAATGAGCTTTTTATCATGGGATAATTATTTTGTTAGCTGAGGAATTACCCTAAAAAAAAATCTTTTATCTATAGGATGAAGGTCTGCCTGGGGATAATATTTCCAAATAGTCATATTCTACTGAAATATTAATAGTGTGGTAGTTGTTCATCTTGAATAATGCTGCTGTTTATCTGTATGATGAAAGAGGATGGCTGAGCTTGAGTCTGACCAGGGATTACTCTTCTCCTCTCTTACAGCTCCTGAGGGATGAGATGACACAGGAGTTGTCATTTTCAGCTGGATGTGCACAACCAGATGTTGGAGCCCATTGATACAGAGGCCATGAAAAATGAGGTGGGCAGCTGAAAAGAGAAACTAAAGTATAAAGATTGGGCCTTGTTGGAGGCAGGGCTGGGAAGAAGGGGAACCGATCTGAAACCCTGGCTGACTCCCATAGCTGCAAAAAGAAATTTTCAAAGCTGATGTGGGGCTTGGTAGGTCACTTTAGTGATGCTAAGCCTTGAAGTACCTTATGCTTCTGAGAGGTGAAACCTAACTTTTTTCCTTTTCTTTTTTATCTTTTTATTTTTTGTAGAATGAGAGACACCCCTGTCTTCCTCAGGAAGAGCTGATCAAGTTTTGGCCATCCAAAGGGATCTCTGCCACTTCATATTGTCCCCTTGGAGCCCCCAGCTGGCCATGGTTGTGAATGTTTTGTGAGATTTCTTACTTCACTCATTGAAGTCAGCGTAATGAACCATTTTTAGGACATGGATGAACCCTTGTGGAGTAAAACTGATGTAATTAGAAAAAGATTTACTACTCAAAAATCTCACACAGAGAAGCCTCTCTCACACTTACTGTGATATTCAGTCACTAAATTCTTTTACTGCAGTTTCATATTTAGAAGGAAAAGGATCAATTGGTTGATGAAAGCAGTGAATTCTTAATTTAGCTTGGGTGGGCTTATTAAACCTATAAGAGAACTTCCAAACTAAAACAAAACACAAACAAACAAAACCAAAAACTCCCACAACAAAACCATAACATCAGCAAACGCTTATGAAAATAACAACTTTGCAATCATGCTGAAATAAAGGGATTGGGTTTTTCAAGGGATGACTTGAAGAAATTTTGCTTTTACTCCAGTCTTCATGGTTTTCTCTGCCCTGGGACAGGGCGTTTACCAGAGCAGCTGTACTTCTGAAGGACAAGATGAAATTTTTGGGACAGAGATCAAAGACATTCCCAGCCTGATCCCAGGCTGGACTGAAGCATGTTACAGTGGGCTGTTTTACTTGAAACTACAGACCTTTTCTCATGTGTGCACTTGTTATAAAAGGGAAAGAATGAAGGCAGGGGCTGAAGCAACAAAAAGATGGTAAATTAAAGTGTGCAAGATGCTGTTTTTTAATCACTTCAATAATATTCTTACACTACAGTGCTTGAGGGAGAAGACAGTGAGCCACTTGACTGCTGAAGTCTGCTTTTTATTTTCACAAGTCCACACATGAACATATTTCCCTTTGTGATGATCCTCAAATTAAGGAAATCACACTCAAGTACAACAAAACCCCAGCTCAGTTAATATTGGTCACAGTATTTTCCCTGGTGATATTTAGTTTTTCCACTTGGGCTAAAGCAACTATTTATAGGCATATTATGAAAAGCTGAGTCCCAGCTGTGTCTTGTATATATTTTAATGCTTTTAAAAATATTTTCTCTGCATTAATGTTAACGACGAACAGAAGATTACCAATGGCTTTGGGCTTTAATTGGCACAGTGGCCACTTCTCCACACAGCACTCCTGCCAATCCTGGACTCCCATGTTGTCACTGCTGCCTCAGAGATGGATAATGATTTAATGAGCTCATGTAGTAATTAGGAAGGGTTTAGCAGTGTGCTTCTCTTGTGTGAACCATCTCTGATTATCAGCAGAGCTGTTCCATGTAGCCACACAGGCATGTATGGTTTGTAGCTTTCAGAACACAAGCAGCACTTCTCATCTCTATTTCCCTGTCTGTTCTGATACATGCTTATCTGGCTTCAGATTTTAAAGAAAAATGCATGTCATTCCCAAAGCTGCCACCCTTCAGCATATTGAAGAAAATTTTAAGGGAAAAAATACCTTAAGGAATCATTAGTGGTGTTAAACTTTACACAATAAAACCCCTTCAAAAGGAACCAAGTCTTCTTCATTAGAACTTAATAAGATGCAATTAGACCCCACCAGCACTGTAACTTTGACCTTTATTCATTGCTCTCCACAAATGCACACTTCCTAGTCCTTCAACATGTTTTTGGTACTTCTTGTACAAATGACCTGATTTGTCTCTTTGCAAACTGAAGTAACTTAGCTCTTTGGGAGCTTTATTCAGGTGTTTGACTTTGAATTGACTAAGGAGGAGATGGAAATTGTCCTTGCTTTCAAGATATCACATCTGTGCATTAAGTACGTACCTCCTCCAGACTTTAGGAAGATTCAATTAGCACTGGATATCCTCTGAACAGATAGCATTTGATGGCCCCACTGGAAAATAAAAAGAGAGAAAACCTTTACTTGGTCACATCTGTATCTGCTGGAATCCAGTAACTGAGTTTACTACAGCATTGCCCATCCTGTATAGGTTGGTAACACTGGGATTTCTGCAAGCACATTGTATTTTAAGGTATCTTGTACTGGATGCATACCAGTCTGCAGTCTGAAAATCAAAACCAGCTGGAAATTTCAAAATAAATAAGCAGCAACATTTTTTCTGTTTTCTTTGGCTCCTTTACATAAGGGATAGTCAGTGTAAATAAACTCCATTTTAAGAATGAGAGTTTTGTTTATGAAGTGAAGAGCAGGGCTTATGTACTCATGCCAATGTTATGAGGGCAGTGTCTAGATAACAGAATGCTTAGATACAGACTTACCAAGATCTGCATTTTATTCCCTTTTCCTGGCTTACCCACTTACCTAACAGCATGCTCTAAGGCTTGGGAGTTCACAAGAGAGCCATGCAGCATATCAGGGAAGTTTGGCAATTTCAGCTAAGCAAAGATGCTTTATCCTTGGAGAATGAGGTCACTGGTACATGGGAAGGTTACCATGCATTCTCTTCCACAGCCCTGCCCACACTAAACAGAGCAGTGTGTTTTTACTGTAGCTCACAGTCTTAGTCCTGCAAAGCTTTTACAAGGGCAAAAAAGCTTTTTCTTCTTAAGACTACACCCTTAAAATGTTTTAATCATACTTTTTTTTGCAAAAATCACAAGGACTATCCCTTACTGGAAGCTCATCTTCAGATCCTCCAGGGATTGGGACTGGATATTGTTTTTCAAGCCAATACTGCAGTACTTTCTATATTCAGAATAGAATTGGAATATGTAGTATAAGATGGGAGAAGGTAGTTCACAGGCATTCTGAAGAGTAATCTTTGAGCATGGATACATTTGTTTCCCTTATTATCAACCACAGCTATATCAGTCCTTTATCTGTATTCTATGTTCTGCTCTTTTAACACAAGTATCAGTTGCAGCAAAATATAGATTCTCTTTAATTTAGTAATGATAAAAAAGTTTAATAAACCCATTTCTTTGGGATTTGTGAAAATCAGGCTTTGTCAGGAATATAAATCCTGACAATGTTTAGAGAAATTTAGATTCTCCTATTAGTTGTGGTTTTGGACAACAGGTCAAAATATACACTCTCTTTTAGTTGTCAGTATAAGACAATCCATTTAACATTAGAAGATCCTTATGAGATAAGACAATATGTTGCTTGAGATTCCTTAGTTCAGTAATTTCAGTGTAACAGACTGAAAACCCTTTAGAAGACACCATGTAATTATGATTCAGGATCTCTTCTTTTAATGATGTTTCATATTTATGAACTGCTAAAAGCTAATAAACTAGTAGGAGACTTGCATGTTTGGTTTATAGTATCAAAAATACATAAATACTGCCATTATCAGTAGTGTGACCGCAGTTAAGACTATGACTGTCTCCTAGCAAATTCAAAGTCTGATGAAGCAGACACATGGGAATTGTTTTATTTGGCAACTGCCATATTTAACAAGCAGACACCTTGGGCAGCTCCATAAAAGCCAACAATAGATTTTCACTCTCCTGCACTGCTCCCTAGATACTGTTTGCTTGTGTTTTGTCTAAAAGGACATCATTGGATGCTGATTTCTCTGGTAAAAGAAAAAAAAAAAAAGAATCAGTGCTGCTGCAGCTCATGCTGGTGTTTTAAGGAGGTGTCTGTTAATTAAGACTTCTTGCTCTTGAACTCTAACATATGACTCAAAACTCCTGTACTTGTTTTAGGTACTTCCAGCCCAGTAGAAGAACAATGTGAATCAGCACTGCTTGCAGAGAGGGAGGACAACTGTAATTAAGGTTCAGGGCTAGGATACACACTTCATGGACATCCTTTCCCAAGTGATTTTCTTTGTAGCTGATAAAGGGAAATTATGACATATCTTTGAGCTACTTTTGACTTCTGCAGGTTGTTTGACCAACAGGTGCTGTTAAAAAAAGCAAAGCAATTCCCACCAAACTGGATTTCTTACAGCAAGTCATCTAAAGAAACAGGTCGGTAAAAGACAAGTAATTGACACTGAACAGTTATAGTGCAGTTGTATGGACAGGAAGGTGCCTATAATAGGGATTCCTTTTTTCTCCTCCTGAACACGGTAAATTGAAAAGGTCAGTTCCAGGATATCATTTTAGATCCAGTTAGAAAATGCCTTATGTGGAAGGTGTTCTGCTTCCAGGTATTCAGTCTGTGCTCAGGTTGTCAATCTACAGTAGGAGGAGCAACTACCCATTTAAGGCTGTGGCACAGAGCCTGTCTTGAAGTATTTGCTACTTCATAGGAATTTTCTAACAGCATTCCAATATAATCAGACTTGAAGCTATTTACAGGATGTTTATAGACTGTGGTAGGCAGGAAGTCAGACTAGATGATCACAGTAGCCCTATAATAGTAAAAAATTCAAAACAAGTCAGAAGCCAGAGATTGTGCGTTTGTTTTAGAGACAATAGATCTTTTTCAGCTGCAGAGACTTTAGCAAAGGTAAAAGGAGAAATTGGGTGGTGTCAGTTACTGGGAAATAAAGTACCCTCTGTCCTGCAGCAGAGCTGCAGCCCTATTTACAACATGCCTTTCCAGCACAGCATTGCTGCCTTGCAGCTCTCACACCAGTAAGCCTGCTGCCACCAACCTGCTCAAGAGGCACAGGGCCCAGCTTCACCCCTTCCCCACCCCAATACGTGTTGCACAAGGGCACTGCTCCAATTGCATCTGCTGTCTGCTCAGAGGACACTGCAAAGCATGACCTCCCTTGTATGCAGCATTGTGGATTTCAAAAATCTTCCAGTCTTCCATATTTTTGCAAGTTCAGACTTTGCTTTACATATAATCTACTTGTTAAGAAAATAAAAATTGCCATGACAGGCTAGAGACTTGAGTTTCTTTTACTGCTATGTAACTGCTCTTAACTAAAGAAGAGCAAAGTGTTTTGGTGGTCAGATCACTGCAGCAGAAGAGAAGGGACAAGCCACAACTGTCTTCTGAAGAGCTTAATTCTGCAGCAAAGGTGTTGCCACACACTGACAAGTGCTGGAAACTTTCTAGTTCCCAGATTCATCTGAATGCCGTGTTAATAAAAAAAGAAAAAGTATACCAGATGGCCACTTAACTTGCTCCCTTTTCTGTGGCTGTAACTAATTTAACTGCAAGCCTCAAGGCAGTCCCCACATACTTTTCAGTGGCCCATGGAGCATTTGTTATTACTTAATCTCTAGGTAGGATCAACATCTAACACGAGCAGATATGAGCAGGGTCTTGTACTTCATAGATCTGAAAATGCCAAGGCCATCTCTTGAGGCCAGGAGCAAACATGCCACATTACAGATAAAATGCCTCAAGAAAAGAGTATGAATATTGTCTGCGTCATATATGCAGCATAAACAGGCTCGAGTCACCATGACCAGCTCTAGGAGTGGAGTTTCTTTAAGGATTATCAGCTTCTATTCCTGTGTGTCTACTTCCTCAGCTTTCTGTTGGAACTACAGTAAGAGGTTGATAGTATCCCCAAATAATCTTCAGTTCAGCTATGCAACAGTGTTTGTACCAAATCCAGACAGACATCCTCCCTAGTGAGCAGTGAGATTATCCCTGCCACTGGACTGAACCCAGTGAAATGGAAACACCTTGGCTTGGTGTTTTGTCTTTGTATTACACCATGTTGTCCCATGACTTGAGCTTTTGATTGTCAAGTTCATTCATTCTGGTACAGTCAAGCCTCATTAAAGGTCCCAAAGGGGCTGGGTGAAAAAAAGTGTTATGTTCACATTTTAGAGGGAAAACAAGATAACAAAGGTAATGAACAACAGGTTAAATCCTAAACTCTTTGCTTATTATCACTGCTCATGGTTTCCTTCTATCACAATTCCTAGTTCTCTCATACTGAATTCAATATCATCCAAAAGCAAACAGAATGAGGTCCCTTATTGTTTCTTTAGTTTGGTTTTTTTTTTTTCCATTAAGTTTTTGCATGCAATCCTGAACAAGTAGTACTGGTCCTTGCCTTCCTTCGTGTCTTACAGATTTACAGAAGACTGACCAGGATAATCAATGGCCTAAGAATAATTTATACAGATGGCAACTAATGAAACTCAGACTTTCCTTGACCTGACTCCAGTGCAGGATGCTATGCCATAAGCTGGGGCAGCTTGGAAAGCATGACTGGAAATAGACCAGTTGGCATCTCCCCCACTGTAAAAATCAGAATGTGAGTGAAGTATCAATGCCTTGGAATGAAACAGATTCAGAAGTTAACTGAACATGTTAACTGATGGCTGTTAAACACAAGAGATCTTAAACTGCTGTCAGAATAAACACACTACTGCAATGCTTAGCCTACTCATCTTCAGCAACTTATTTTGACCACAGCTGAGGACAACATGCCACAATATATAGATATTTAGTCTGATTCAGTTCAGCTGTTCTTATGAGCAACTATCAGCTGGCTTGTAATCAGGCCTTTTTCTGTTCAAAAAAAGACAGATTTTACTTCAGCTTTTTTTTTCTTAAGAATTTGGGAAAAAAGATGGAGTTTTGCAGATGGTTGTACTGGTGGTCCTGTACCACACACTTTCACACATGTTAATAGGCCACCTTGCTTTTGCATTTTAGAGTTATAAGAGCTGCCTCACAGCTTAAACAAAGCAAAGTACTGCCAGAATAAGGCAGGGCTCTGCACTTTTAAGTGGCCAGGGACAAGGCAGGAGGAGAGGTGACAGTTACTGAGAAAGTTTATAGATGACAAACTAGGAGAGTATTAAGTGATTTAAAAGAAAATTATTTTCCCCAAGTCAACAGTTCTTTGCCTCAATTAAGCAAAGTACTCCAGACTTCTAGTAGCATCTTCAACATAGGGAATATAGATTAAAAATCCACATAGAGGATTTCATTTTTCCATTTTGAATAATGGAATTTCCTGTGCCCCATATTTCACAACCCTGCACAACTGCTATGATATGCACTTGTAGCTTGTGAGTTCAGCAAAAGGAGAGATCTTATCTCCCTTTATCAGATGGAAACAAACACCAAGTTATAAGAGCATCATATAAAGTGATTCCAGCCAGGTAGGCTTGTGTATTTGTGTTCCAGTATCAGAAAGCAGGCCCTTTTCTCTCAAAGGAATATCAACTGCAACCTGAAACATACTGTGCCTGTCAGGTTATCTGTGCTCTCCTACTTTCAGCCAGCAAGATGCCAATCCAAGATGTTTCTTGTATTCTCCCCTACTACTCAAACCTGCAAAACAATTATCTCCAATGAGATAACTGCCAAATTTCTTTACCTGCTGCCCCAGATAAATCAGTTCACTGCCATTCTTTGTTATCACGGAAATGCATCTGTTCTGTCAGAACCATTTTCTTTTAACACAATATAAAGGCCTGCTAATCTGGTCTCATTTGGAGCAGTAAGTGCAGGTGGAATTCAAAGTTCTTGTGCTAATACTGATTCTACCAGCCCCAAGAACATGATTTTTCTGTTTCCTGCTTTTAATCTTTCCTGTAGGCTGGAAATCCTCTTCACAGGGTGTCCCACAGTATCACAGTCGCTCAGCTGCTGCAGCAGAGTCCTGAGAATGCCTAGGAAAAGGTCAACAAGGTGGGGCTGAACTACAAGTTCTTAAATTAAAAGCACAAAACAAAACACAGCCACTTTTCATTGGAAGAGCTACAAGACCGTATTTGTCCTTAATTTCTTTGATCAGAAACCCAGGGATCTGTCAAATCACAACACAAAAACAAATGCTGTGAACAGTTCTGGGCAGGAAGAGCTCAGTTAGCAGGAATGCTGCACTCCGGATATCTCACTCTTTGATCTTTCCACTTTACCTTTTAGGAGATGAAAGGAAACCTCTGCTCCTGTAGGTAGAGAGTGTGGTACAAGTATGGGGGTACAAGAGATGTTTATCTTACCGTAACAATTCCCAGATCAACACAGAATAAATGAAAACTTGGCCATAGTCTAGACTGCCTCTTCCTCTATCTCAGCCTTATTACATCTGCCCTTGAAGAAGCAATCCAAAAACATTATGGGTGACAGGGTTTTCCATCACTCCCTTCCCACGCTGTCTGACAACAGCCTGCTTTCTGTTCAAGCACGTACATTGCTGCCTGTTTACTCAGGTTCTCTCTTTCCCACTCTCACATTTCACCACGATCCAAGCCCTCTGCAGGTTAAGTGCTGCACTGCGTCCCAGAAGGACCCTTTCCAAATTCTTCCCTGCTAAGTCATCCAGTGAAATACAGAGAGTCTATTTACAATGCCACTCCACCCCGAGTGCTAGCTACTCTCCTTTCTGCTGCAGAACAGTCTGTCTGAAAGTCATCTCTAGTAAAATTCCTACTCTGAGAATGGAAAATTTCAGACAAACTTTCATAAAGTTACAGTGAAATGAAAACACAGGAAACTAACAGAACCTGAAGTACTATTTTAGAAACTCTGATCTTCCATATTAACTTCTTACTAGACCACATTTGTCACAAAAATGTTATTTGTTATTTCCCAGCAATTCAACAATGCCCCCAAAAGTTTTTCACAGCTCAGACTACACAAAGAATATCAGCTGTTCAGCTTTTTTTTGGAGGCCTTCAGGCTTTTGCTTATCACATTAGAGATACACAAAAACACTTGTGGAGCTGAAGCTTTTTGTATTTGCTTTTAAGCCCAGAATTTAAAGTGATTATAATCAATTTATATCACAAAAATCAGCATTAGAAGAGAATATTGCTTTGAGTCAGACACTGATTCTCTCCTCCTCACATTTTAAGTTAACTCAATCTTGTCTCTTCAGTCTACTGTAAATTGTGACCAGAAATGCATTGCATGTTAAATCTGGTCTCAGTGATAGAAGATTTAAAAGAAGCATTTTAAGATTAAAAAGATCAGTTCTCAATGTAATGGTTAGCATTTATCAGAAAGAAAAATTTTATATTAGTATGACTCCTAAATACCTTTTTATCAGTACCAGGAAACAAACCACCTATTTCACAAATACTTGGAGAACAACTGTGCATGAAAGGAAATCACCCAACACTAGTCACTGCTTTCACCAGTGCCCAAATGCATTTTGTGAACAGTCTGGAGCTGCTCTCATATGGCAATAACCTTAAAGCCACTACCTGCAAGTATTATGAAAGCCATAAAAAGCTCTAAGGGACAAACACACCTCACATACCAAGAGATTAGTAAAGCCTATTTTTCTGTGCTCCCAGAACAAAGCATTAAGTTTCTGGTTTGCAAGATCATGACCAGCATTTTCTTAGAAACTAATTTTTACTATATTTGCCAATGGTACCTTGTACAACCACAGAGTTCCCTTCTGTATTTTGTGCTGCCTACTGAAGAGGGCAAAATTTCTACTGCTTATTAAAACAATTCTATAGGTTGCTGTGTAGGCTTCAAGTCTTCAATGGAGTAAGTCTTCTACTAGCTAAAGTATACTATCACATTACTGAAATAAAAACTTAATTAAACATCAGTGTATTAGTTGTCAGAGACCAAAGCAGCTCTGTTTAAGAGATGCTCAAACAGACTCATTGGTCACAAATTCATCACACCCACATGCTCTATCACGAAAACAGAAGACAGCTGTACTAAACAAGAAATTACACTGACACCAGGTGATTTCATGGGAGATAACTTTCCTTCCTTTCAGAGGTAGAGATAGCTAGATATAGCTGGTATGATCCAGCTACTCCAGCATTATTACCATTAGAGCATTGCTGAAATAACCATCTCATTACATACACACAGTAATGAAACTATATTTTATTATAAGCAAAACCAGCATTTATATCACCAAGAAACCATAATCTACACATACACTTTTCAAAGAGCTACCTATGTAGAAACTGCTGTACTTGGAACTCAACTTGTACTTCCAAATAGAGAGAAAAATACGGAGTGTTACAAAGAAACAAAACCAAACCCAAAAGTAGTCAGGAAAAAAAAAAAAGCAGACCTCATTATGTAACATCTGCCAACATCCTGGTCCTTCCAGACAGCAACAGTCACTAGCTCCAATTCACAGTATTCCAAATAAAAGTGACTGCTTTTTCAAACTTGCTCAATATTTTCTGCTTACCAATTCCAGACATGTTGTTTGGCAAAAAAAAAAACTACCAGTCCACACAGTGTGCTCTTCAGAACCATTCTAGCATTTCCTTCTTCCGAAAAAGAAAACAGTACAAAGTCACTGAGTACATATACTGAATCTTTGTGGAGGAAAAAAGTGGGGCTGTGGAGGGCTGTCTGATGCAGTGAAAAAGCTACACAGACAACTCATAGGCAACAGAAGCATATCTGAGAAGTGGGAGAAAAGCAGGAAATCATCTTCAGTATTCTGCATTGAAAGGGTAACCCTTGTGAGTTTTGCACCTGGAAGAAATCAAAAAGCAAAGATTATCTCATATCTGAAAGATATTATAGGCAGCTGTAACCACTTCAAAGAACCACCAAGGGGACAGATGAATCCTATAAATGCAGAGTCAGTTTTTCTGTTTTCCTTGGTGACACTTTGTTTGCAAACAAAAAGATTTTGTGTGCCCTCTCTAGTCTGGGCTACATCTCAGGTAATGTGACCTCGGTGTTTTGTAGACAACTAATTCAAGGTTTTGCTGTTTACTGACAGAAGACATTTTTTGCAGCCATCCAACAAAGATTTCACAACTTGATCTAGGCTTTCAAGACTGTAAATCCTCCTGTGCCTTTTTGAGTGTTCATCCACTCTACCACAGTTCCCTGAAGAACACAAGTTTTGTAATATACCTAGGGGTCATGGCAGAACAATAAAATACCACAAATCAAGAATTTAAGCCTCCATCATACTTATTTCTCCTATATGAATAAGAAGCCGGCTGTTGCAATTCCAGCTACTAAAAGCTTCTTGAAGACTAAACTGAAAATGAGATTTGCTCTATGCTCGCCATGGTTTGGTTCATAAAATGAACATTTAAAAAAAACTTACTCTGGAAAGTTATTTTGAGGATGACCCCTTTGGATACTGAGTTTGCATATTCTGAATTTCAATTAAGCCTACTATGTGATAACTTGACAGTTTCTTTTCTTTAAGCTGTTACTTACATGGTCATTTCACAGGCTCTCCAGTTTCTATTAAAGCTGAGAATAGTTGCCATCTCCTCTTTAGTCAATTCAAAGTCAAACACCTAACAAGAGAAAAAGCTGAAAATTACCTCTTTGACAAGTCAGTGCTTGTAAGGCAGGGGGGAAGAAATGACAAAATTAAAGAACAAGTCCACAGTGTAGAGTGCTTGTTAGAAGTGACTTTTTCATGAAGGGAAAGGAGAAAGACAGCTCTAGCTAGAGGGAGGTGGGCAGGGAGAAGCAGGAATTAAAAAAATAAACAACTCAAGTTGCAGTTATATGGGCCAGTTGTTTTGAGAAGTTTGGAGAGCATGGCAGTGTTGCACAATGCCTCCATTCTCCAGCTGTGAAATACACATCCTTCTGCTCTATTCCAAAGAACCAGCTGCAAGACTCCAATATACCACCAAACGCAACTAAGTGTTTGGAAGCAAAATCCTAAAACTGGTTTCAGTCCAAGAACACTGAATCAAAAGCAGCAACGTAGTCCTGGTATCCAGAAACCATTTCCTTAACAGTGCTTGCTCTAAAAAAAGCTTTTGTGGTGTGCTACTACATTCAGTCCCTAAACAAGCTGTCAGATGACTCATTCACATGACATAGAACAGGAAGCATCATGTAATGTGACTGTTCAAATCATCAGGATGACTCTTCCAAAGCTTTGTTCACCCCTGCTCTCCAACTGGAATCTTAAATTCAGCCCTCAGTGGACAGTAGGTAAAAATATGGAAGGAAAAAGCCCAGTTCTCTTGTCAAAATATCAGCTGGGAAGGGTGAGAAAGGATCACTGCTTGCTCTGCAAGGAGAAGCCATGCCATCCCTGAAGGGCAGCACTCATCTCACTCCTAATCCCTCACCTTGAAGTTCTCCACAATGCGCTGTGGTGTGACAGACTTGGGAATCACAATCACATTTCTCTGGATGTGGAAGCGGATGAGAACCTGCAGGAAGCATATCACAGTGTCAGAGAGAAGATGGCTCTTGTTCTAGGCAAGTAGAGCCTGTTCCAGCAGTGATCTGCTGTCAACAGTACAATTCAGCAGGGTTAACCCATTACTTGGAGCTGCTTTTCAAATTATACCTGAATTCTAAGCAACACATTCTGAAGTGCAAACAGAGAAGTGGTGGAGCCCCACATAGGTCTCCTTTCTCCTCTCCCATGCAGTTTAGACTTTTTAGTAGGCTACTCAAGTATTCACCTCTCTGCAACAGGACTTGAGATGGGAAGGCTGAAGCATGGCAGCAATTGAAGATGGATCAACAATATGTTTCTTGTGATGGTCAGAGTGCCTTTACAAGCACACATTGAAGGCCCCATAGTAAATATACTTGCATTGCTACTTAACACCACAGGTGACAGGGAAGAAAGAACCATAGTGTCTTTTACATTGCTAAACTGTCCTTTGTGCTGTGCTACAGGAAGGGGTACTCTGGCATCTACCCACCTGTGCTGGGGTTTTATTGTGCTTGGCTGCAATCTCTTTGATCTTGGGGTCATCCAGAAGGGAAGGATCCTCTGGCTTAGCCCTACATAGAAGAAAGAAGATGAGTGGCAGGAAACATCCATAAATCCAGTCTAGCAGAGATCAGTATCTGAACAAACAATTAATGCTGCACATGTAGCCTCAGTGCTTATAGCATAATCCACACCAGCTTCTTCCTCTCAAAGCAATCTTACCATGGTCTGTCAGGAGAGCCAAGGGGACTGTATGCTGTCACAGCAATCCCTTTGGATTGACAGTACTTGATCAGCTTCTCCTGGGTAAGATAGGGATGACATTCAACCTGATAACATAAAAATATAGAGATTGATAGTGACCTAACTGCTTTAACATGTTCCAGGGATTAGTTTTTACTCAAAGGCTATTTTTTTGACCAACTTCTAGCCCCCTAAGCAGTACTATGCAGCCTTTGTTTTCTGTATGCCAACACCCTTTTTCTACTACTTGTAGTTCTCCTTGCAATGAAGGGTCTGAGGACTGTAAAAAAAAATCCTTAAAACTTTGCTGATACAGACCATCTCCAACATATGGGACAACCAGCTACATAATTGCTTCAATGAAACAATTCACTAAAATGCACACACAGAAGAGCTGTGAAATCATAGCAATCGGATGGCAGACCAGAGATTATAAAGTTCTCTTTTCGTCCCTAATTAAACATGCCATAATACTTTTTTTTTTACAGCTACCATATTAACTTCAATACCAGTATTGTTTTTATTTGCTTTATGTCAATACTCACTGCTGAACACCTCCAGTCTGCAAATGGTGAGAATGATTGCCTGCTACAGATTTTAGGCCTCCAGCCCCCATTGTCTATTACATTTTATAAATGCATGGGTACTTCATGTGATCATGTGAGTTTCCAAAAACAGCTACATAACAGAATACAGACTCCATAACAGTGGATCTGCATTCTGACAAGTGAACACAGAGATACACAGTATGGAACAGAAATTATTCACGTGTCAGGAGGCAGTGAATGAACATGAGTATTTGACACTTTGCATAGAGGGACTTTCAGGGTAGTTTCACATTAGAGAGCACTACTTTTCTTTCAGCCATCAAGAACTGTTTTGAGTACACTGCTATTTGAGCCTCCTGCAGCTGCACTCTGGGGGAAGTGCCTGGAAACTTGTGCTGTTGGCAGGTGAAATAAGGGAGTGCAAAAATACAGGATCAGTTTACAGCCCTGAGTACTTTATTTGTGGTTCTAGCTTCTTGCTGTCTCAGAAGCCTGCATGCCTGTTTCCCTCCTGAAACATGCTGGAATATTGAGTCGAACATGTAGCTCAGTTTTTGGGACAGATTCAGCAGATCCAGAAAGACAGCTACTCAAGAGTATTCAATAGGCAGAATTCACATGACATAAGCAAGGCAAAGGCATCCTTACCTGTCCACTGGCACTCATGGTGAAAAACTTCTGAGTTACATTATCTAGTATTCCATTTGGACAAGGATGAAAAGCCTATGGTATCCATTTAAATAAGTATCTTAAGCTATTACAATCCACATTGTGTGATAGTACATACTTAGGAGTCATACTTCCTTACTGAATTAAGTACTAGTATCACTGTAATGTAATTACTACCACTTCAAATTAATTTCTCACTACAAATGAAGACAATGCGCATTCTGACTGAATTCAAATTTGAGAATGGGAATGACATGAAGACAGTAGATATATGTGAAGTATCTGCACAGAAAAAGTTTTTTCAGGAAACACTACCACTGTTAGGCCTTCTGACAATTGCTAATATGAGACAGACTTGCAAGCATTCTTCAGAAGCAGTAAGTTATGAAGGACACAGACCAAAAACCCACTGCTCTGAGCTGAAGTTCCTTATGGTAACCAGAGCTTGAGAACACTTACAAGTGGGAGAGGTTCAAGATCAGTGACCTCTATGCAAGAAACAAAGGTAATTATTATACAGTGATAGTGGAAATGAAACGTGGCAAATGTTGAAAGATATCATAGAACTTACACTAAGTTTTCTAAAAGGACATTGGGACTGAATGAAAAGACACATTAGAGAATTATTAACTTTGCTTATGTCAGAATGTTTCAGTTCAATGTAGAATACACTTCCAGAGAACAACCCTATTAAGCTTTCTAAAAAAAAAAAAGGTGTTAAACCCCCTTTTTGGTACACATGCTCAAGCTGCCACAATAAATTACCCAGTTCTAGCAATCAGGTATCAATAACTGATACTGCAGTCCTTCAAATTCCATAGTAACTGAAGTCAAGACTAGATAGACCTCACAGGGGTCTACCCTGGGGCCTGTCCTCTTCAACAACCTGTGCCAGGCTATAATTGTATCAAACTTGAAGGTGATGCCAAACTGGGGAACAAACAAGCAATACACTCAAGGGCAAGGCTGCCACTACAGAAGGACCCTTTCAGGCAGGAATAACATGCAAACAAAAACCCTTAAGGAATTCATTAATGCTGCACATAAAGCCCTGCACCTGGGAAGAAATAGCCCAAAGCTGTGCACCTGGGAAGTTAAAAGCTCCTAGCAACAACACAGGCCTGACTGCCTGCAAAGCAAGTATGCTAGAAACAACCCCGGGGGCCATATTAGGCTGAGCTGGACATGAGCCAGTAGAGAGCTCTGGCAGCAGGAACACAGCCAAAAAATTGTGGGAAGTGGTCATCTGCCTCTACGCACACTTGTCAGGCTGCCTTCATTATACTGTGTCCCGTTTCCCCCCCTTCCCAGCCCCTCTCATTACAAAGAAAGGCTGACAAGACTGCCACAAATCAAGTAGAGCAACACCAGGATGGCTAAGGGCTGGAGGACCTGTTGTCTTAAGAAAGGCTGAGTGAGCTGAGCTTGTTCTGCCTGGAGAAGGGAAGGCTTCAGGCCTCCTAGTAGCAGCTTTTAGTACCTAAAAGAATGTCATCCAGAGACACCAAGCTCTTCAGTGCATCATGGAGGAAGGCATAAGACAAGCTTAAACAAGAGAGGTCAAGACTGGATATAGGAAAACTCCCTCCCTCAGATGTATAACCAAGGCAGGAGGTCAGCCAGCAGAGCACACTTCCTAGGGAACCTGCCTGCAGGTTTTCAAGCTGAATAAAGCCCTAGACAACCTGGTGGGATCTCACAGCTGATACTGCTCTGAGCTGTGAATTACAGCAGATTATCTCCCAAGATCTCCTGCTGTCTGAATTTTTTCTAAGATTTTATTAAAGTTCTGCCTACGTACCTAGACACTTCTTCTCTGTGGCCTACCTTGCAACTTAATTTCCTTCTTTCTTCTAACCCTCCTTAAGCCTGTGCACAGTCCATAAAGCATGTTCTTGATCAAATCTCTCCATCATCAGCAACAGGAACTAGTCTCACCACAGTAGAGTTAGAAAGCAGTCATCCAATTCTCTATATATAAACACACCCCAAGTTTTACTCTATGCCAAGGAAGGTTTTAGACCTCATCTGAGTTCCCCCTGCTTCACCTCTACAGAAAGTGATTCTGGAGCTGCTCATTACCAGATTTCCAAGAAGTGGTGCAGAAAAATCCATAAAAAACCAGCACCTTGTGCATCCAGAAGCATTTGGAGGGTGAGATTGAGAGAATATGCTGTACATACTCTATTCTCTTTTTATAATCTTATTTCAAAATAAGATCTTATTCTTAAAAAAAGACAAATAAGAAACCACCATACAACAAAAAAGAAAACGATCCAAACACTTGTCTGCTGCCACTGTGCAGCTTACCTGGTTATTTGCAGGCTTGTATTTCAGCCCTGGTTTGTTCAAGATTCTTTCAATCTGCTCACGGTTGAAGTTGGAGATTCCAATGGCTTTTACCAGACCAGCATCCACCAGCTCTTCCATTGCCTAACAGAAAGAAACAAAATCAGCATCTAGCATACAAGGCAGGGCCTGAAGAACACATTCTTTTGTACATAGCTTGTTTCCTTCATGAGAAGCCTAAAATAAGCATTTAGATTTTCAGAGTTCAACTTTGAGGGGAAAACCCCAGAGCACTGGTGTAACTTGTGCTTTGTCCCCACTGTCAGCAATGATCAGGAGACTCATTCATGGAGATTGTGGATATTCAACAGCAAATCAGAAGTAGAAAATAATGAAATTATACTCAATGAACCATCATTCTATCAGTGAGTCCTTACAAATAGATATAAATACATGAGACAGTTTAGACTCCTAAAAATAATAGAAATATGGTAGAGACAGATAAGAACAAGAGGTATTCTCATGCTGCAGCTAAACTTACCTCCCATGTCTCTAGAATATCTGTGTTGCTCGGGATAGCCACGCCTTTGTCATCTGTGGGGAACAGCTCCTCTCCTGCCTGTCAGCAAGGGAAAAAAAACACTTTTGAAACACTCTTTACTGGAAGGTTGAGTTAACACCAGCTGAAGAACATACTACAAATTTGTACTGCAGGATATTGTTTAAGTTGCTGGCACAGAGAATGTTAGAACAGCCTGTGTCCCTGTTAGGACTACATGCCAGTTATCAACTTCATTCAAAACCAGGTGTTTTTTACTGATACGTTACTACACCACAACACATTTTCACTTTGATAGTTCTGTCCATGTGAAGTATTTTAAAAATACAAATGCTATCAAGGCCAGTTGATCTCCAAAGCAAGTAGTATAAAGAGGATTTTGATCAAGCTTTAACTGAAAGACTAACCTTGCACATATTCAAACAGGCATCAATTCCTTTGCATGCAGTCAGTAGAAGTTAGAAACTAAAAAGTTGCAACTTCTGAAAGCCAAGTCTGCGAAACACTAAGGCTTCTATAGCATAGGTTAGTTAAATCTGTATTGTATTAAGAAACTTGGTGATTAAGGACAGAAATAATCTCTTATTCAGTGATTCTGTAACACACAGAGGAAAGAACTTATGTCAGAGAGAAACATATAATCCTCTTCCCCCAAGGAAGGAACCACACCATTATCAGTTGAGCATACTTTGGACTCATAGAAAGCAACATAGGCAGTAATCAAAAGGAGCAGCAGGGAGACCCACCCCTAGTTCAAGGTCTACATCTTCCATGATCAAAAGGGCAGTGGGTGCCATGCAAGCAGAAACGTCATGAGGTAAGGATCAACAGCCACCAAAACCATGCACCAGAGCAGTGCTGGCACACAACAGACACATGAGGATCTATATGAGTTGAAGCAATCACTGGGCTATAAATCCATACAGCTCTTCAAAACTACCAGTCACAACAGACAAATCAAAGGGCACTGTTGTTACTGCACCTTAAGGCCAAGAGGCCAGTGGATGAGGTAAAGATCCAAGTAATCCAGTTTCAAGTCAGCAAGAGTCTTCTGGCAGGCTCCCTTCACCAGAGGCTTCTCATGAAATGTGCACCACAGCTAGAATCAAAATGCAAAGGCACAGTATAACCTCCAAGGTTAAATCTCTTGGAACCCTTCTGTACTGTTCAGGAGAGTGCCTATCCCCTTTAGAAGGTGATGTGAAACTAGGTCATCCTACATCACTTTCAATGGGGTTTGCTCTGTGAGCAGGACTAGCCCGTGTTACTAGACAATATGTGCTGTAGCAGCACACATGACTGCATAGTGCCCTGGCAGACAGCAGAAGTAGTCTCATTTCATCAGGGCTTAAATTAAAAAACACCTACTAGAAGGTCAGATACTGGATGAAAGAGGACAGCATAACTTTATGCCAGGAAAAGTTGAAAGCATCAACTGTATTTGTGATACATACTCTGCATAATTCTCAACACAGTATGAGGTAAAGTAATAAGCCGAATGGCTTAACTAAGGTTCTGAATACTGCATCACAGAGCAGGAAAGTAAAGAACTGAAAGGCTACTTTGGGGAGGGGGAAAAAAAAAAGTCTCCTGCATCACCAGATCCTTACCTTACTGACAACAAAGAGGTCCTCTCTTTTCACAACACCCTCTTTGATTTTCTGCTGGATTCCTTCTCCAACTTCATTTTCATTTTGGTACACGTAGGCACAGTCAAAATGACGGTATCCAGCATCGATAGCAGCCACCACTGCAGCCGTCACCTTCCCTGGCTGGGACTGGATAAAAAAAAAAAAAAAGGGATGGCAACAAAAACCACTAATCAATATGCTATTAAAGAACTCGCTCACAGCAAGGCATAGCTAAGAAAGCCACCCCACCGCAAGCAATCTGCAATCAAAACAGCGCAGAGAACCAAAGCACAGCGGCCTGGTCGCGGTGCCCACAGAGCCCGGCCGCAGCTCCTCCGCCCTCCCCGCCGCCCCCCAAGGCCAGCCCCGGTACCTTCCATGTGCCCAGCCCGAGGATGGGCATCCTGGCGCCGGTGTTGAGCTGCACGGAGGTGGCCATGGCTGCTGACAGCGCTGCTGTGGCGCTGCCGCCCCGCCTTTTAACAGGGCCGGGCGGGGCCGGGCCGGGCGGGCCGGGCCTGAGGGCCCGCAGCTGGGCCCCACGGGGATTGACATCCCTCCCCGGCGCTTTGGAGTCACATCCCCGGGACTGGGGACAGGGGAGATGTGGCACAGTGTTCCTGAGAGCTGGGTGTGCTCGGGGAAAGCCCCGCTGCGGGGATGGAGGCCTGGGCTGGGCCCTGGGCCGCGTCTTGCGGGCCCCTGTGCTGGGATTGTGAGGGGGTGGCAGCAGAAAACGCGGCCTGTGTGGTTTGTGACAGCCAGACCCTGCTCTCTGCCCCAAGTGGGACAAAAACCCGCTTCAAATATGGCAAAACTCCGCTTCAAATGCGGCAAAACCCCACTTCAAATGCGGCCTCCACTGCCAGCTGTGGCTCAGGAGCAATTTACATCATAGTGAGTTTGGTAAAAAAGAGCTTTATTTCGAACTTTGGATTTTTAAGTGTTTTAAGTCACAAACGAGGAGCAGCGACTTTTCAATGGGTGACATAGTGATCATACTGCCCTTAGGGGTGTGCTGAGGACATTCTGATTTTATTTCAGAATAAAATGCATGATTAATCATACGTGGTAGTGGCCAGTGATCTCACATCAGGAACTGGCCATGACATTTTTGCAGACAGACATTCAGTGTTCTGCTGCAGGGATCACAGCGCAGTGGAAAAAACCAGACTTGCCCTGAAGGCTTTGCTGCTTATTCACACGGAGAGAGTTTCTTCAGATGCGAGTGTGTGCTCTGGGTGCCTCTCCCTGCACTCTGCAGCTTCCTATTTCTTGCTCCATTTAACTAAGGACCGGCAAGGTAATTGGTTTTCCTCTTTAATGTTCCTCCTGTTTAGTGTCAGCACATTAGCATCCCTGGCAGGATGGGATGTGTTTCTACCTGGTTCATGAAAACGCAACTTGGTGCTTATCTCTCACCGTGTAGATTTGGTTTTCCCTGATGGTTTCTTGTCAGACAGGTGCTTCCATCTTACCACAAGAAGCTTCAGGCAGGTGTTCTGTGTTTTGTTTTTGCAGTTCGTTCTTGTGAGTGGGAGCCTTTCCCCTCACAGCTGTAAGAAGTCAGCTTTCCACTGTTTGCCTGTCCCAAGGGTCTGGCCGGGGCCATCACATGATGGCAGGGCCTTGGGGGAGGAGGAAGTACTGCAGGTCTCACAGTGTGACAGCCAGCCTGCTAAATCTTATGTACTGTGTCCTTGATAACATGGCCAACTGTTTCTTTACACTGGCAATGAGGAACTGTGCAGGGGAGGAGGGATTTTGTTGGGGTCTTTTTGTTGTTGGTTTGGTGTTTTTTGGTAGGTTTTTTTGTTTTCTTGATCCACGTGTGAGGTTTTCCACTGAAACAGGATATGTAGTATTATGGGCTTTCAGTTTGTTTTGCTGACTTTGTATTTTGTAACCAATTCCATCACAAGTTGTCACTTTGGAGACGAGCAGTGTTTGGAATCTGAGAACAGGACCCAAAATAATGGAAGTGGGTATGTCCATGTGGAGGCAGTATTTACCAGAAGACTGCAGAAAAAAGCACAAATGTGAAGCAGGGAGGTGACAGAGTTGCAAGGTGCAATCAATCTCTACTCATAAGGGAGAATGAGAGCTGCTTCAGAGGCATAACCAACAGACATAGGCATAACTTAAACCAGGGTTTGGAGGTGACAACATGCAGGTTTTGAGCTTGAATCCCTGGGAAACAAAGTGAAGATTTATGTTTGTCTGTGGGAGGCTGCAGTTCAATCTCCAGGTACCAGGAGGCAGATCTGAAGGGCTTCGCTGGCCTTGACTGTGGAAGACCTCATCTCTTTTTGCTATGAACTCAAACCAGTCTAGGTGGATCTGTCATCATCTCAGAGCTGATGAGGCTTTTTGTCCTCACATTGATATTTGTTCTTTAATCCCACCTGCTTAAATAACAAGCCCTGAGCATAAGCAAGGGTGAAGAAGTGCTCCTACTGTCTACCTGTGGTGGTTACTGTGTGGGAAGGGTGGGTTTATCCCATCAGGGGAAGCCTGGACAGGACGAAACCATGAACTGCCCCAGGCTGGTCTGAACTAGTCCTGGTTGGCTACAAAACCTGTGCTGCCATTTTATCACTGAGCTCCAGCAGATGGGAAGCACCTGTATATGTCCCCAGTATCCCAGCAGGAGAGAAGGAGGGCAGCACCCTCACCTCAGAGGGGGCAAGCTGCTGAGGGGCCTGCAGGCTGGGCTGTCTCTGCCAGGCAGGGCAGCAGCATCCCTGGGACCAGCAGCCCACTCACCCAGGAGCTCTAGAACACAGTAAGCAGGACTGAGTTGTGAAGGGAAGCATCAGGCACCCAGCATCACCCTACGAGGCACTCTTGCTTCCAGGGAGGGATTGGAATGCCTGGATGTATTCTGTGGTGAAAACCAGAAGCAGAGAGGAGGACAGGGAGGGATTTGGTGTTTGCCTTAACCAGAGACTGGGGAAGGGGCAGAAAGGCATTTACTGATTTGTTCTGTGTTCTTTTCTCCCGCCCTTAGTGCCTGAATCAGTGAAATAAAGTTTTCTTTAATTGGCAATAAATTATCTTAGATTGCTCTGAGGTGAGGTTGTTTTCACTGGGACAGTAGTTGATGGAGAATGCATGTCATACCCAGCCCTGTCACGGCCCAGAACTGGAGTACTGAGGACTGTGGAAGGAGCCATGATCCTGGTCCTGGGAATACACTCTGGTGGAAGTGGCAGAGCCAGCACATGTCCAGGAGTGAGTGCAGACAGTATACAAACACGTGAAGAAAGGAGGGACCTTGGGAGGACCATTGCTGAATGGGAAGGTGACTGGGAAGAAATAGACAGGTGCTTCCTCCACACCTGGGCCCCAGTGGCCTGATGTAGTGCTGTCTCCACATGTAGGATGCAAAAGCCCTGGCTGAGGATCTGCAGAGGGTTTGGCTATGAAATCTGAGGGCATGAGAAGTGTGCTACTGAGTTGGGGCTGTGCACTGGGGCTTGCCATGTGCTGCAAATGAGGCTTCAGAGAGACCAGGACCACTTAGCAGAGCAGGGGAGTGAGGCTGATGATCTTTGTTGGACTAATATTCGTCAATTACCCAGAATTGGTGCTGAAGTGGCCACACAGAAAGCTGTGTGCCAGGTAGGCCAGGCTGCCATTGCAGGAGCAGTGAGTGGTCTTAAATTCATTGCCTCAGTGGGGGACCCTGGTGAAACTAAGGACTGATGGCAAAGTGAAATCAAAGCCTTTTCTGGCAGGGGAGTTACAAGGTTAGGCAGACCTGTGGAGATGGGAGTGCTGCTCCCAGAGTCTGAGTGCCCTCTTGGCAGTCCTTGGCTCAGAATGAAATTGCAGAAATGTTTAACACCTGCAGTCACTGTCCCTTCAGGGCTGTGCTAGTGCTGGGGAAGTGGAGCAAATGGGGTACAGCTTTTGCCTTTTAAGAGGAGATTTTTGGGAAATTTGGGCTTTATGCTACTAGCAAACACTGCCCTGTATATGGGACGAAGGCTTTAGGATCTGCCAGTGAAGGGTGGTGGGGAGCAATGGCCTGATTCTGCTGATCCCAGAAATGAGACTTCCCAACAGAGGGACTGTAGTTGTTTGGACTGCTTGATTGTGTTTACAGGCAAGGGGGAAGGGACCCTGAAAAAGTGGAGATCACTGATACTGTGACTTGAAAGCTTCAAGCTCTGTGCACAGTTACTACTGCTCTGCTGGTATTGCCTGATAAGCTGGTGGGACATCAGGGAGTGACTTACACGTATTGGACTGGATGGAGCACACCAGAGGATAGGCAGGAGATTCATGGCATGACCCAAGAATCATGCTGGGAGTTTGAAACCATTCTAGAAGGAGTTGGAAAATACATGTTAAGATTCTTGCAGTGTGGATCCTGATGGTTTTGTCTGTTGGGGAAGGGTTGGCTTTGTGATATATGTTACATTCACACTGTTGAGGTATTAACTACACTGGACTGCAGGGACAAGGGATGGAGTTTATAGTTGAATACACATTAAAATTGTGATGATGTTAGAGGTGGAGTTTTTATAAGGGTGAAGCATTTCTCAATAGATCTTTCAACTAAGTGAAAGGTGAGATGTAAAGAACATAAATTGCAGAGGGTATCAGGGTATGTTACTGGTGACTTTTGTGGAGACCATGAACTACTCAGTGCCAGCCAGAAGCAATTCCATCTACCACTAAAACTGATATGAATACCCTGTCTCATGCCAGAATTTAAACCCACAGTGCTGTGACTCAGGAACATTGCTGGAGACATAGGTGCACTCCTTGAAGGAGATCAGTGGTGAAAGGGCTAACTTCTGAGGGGAGGGCAGTTGGTGGATGATTTATGCTAGAACAAGGGAACTCCTGAAGTCACTATGGCCACTGGGTAACTGATACTGGAGAAGTAATGCACTGAAAAGATGGTGGTCTAAACCTTTAGCTCTCCCTGCATCATAGTAGGCATTGTACCTTTATTGTTCAATAAAAATGTGTATTTGATCTCAGCAGAACTCTCTCACCTCAGCCTGGGTGTTGCTGAGGGATTTATGGGTTGCTTCATTTAAGAAGCTGCGAAGCAAATGTTCTTGGATTATTTTCATTAATTGAAAGTGGAAGTTTTGGAAAAAAGGTCCAAAGGTGCTTGTTTTCTTGCACAAAGGTTTTACTCTTTTCCTTTGAAACCCAACTGCAACTTTTAATATTATGCATTTGTTTATCTGCCCAGTAGCAGGAAACAGAAACGTGACACAGCCACAAAATGAAATACCTCCTCATCTCACCTGGTGTTGTTAGAGGGGCCTTGATTGGTTTAATGTCTTGAATTTGAATGTCAGGTAGAAAGGAGATTTGGGGATCAATTCCCTGAGACCTGCCCTGTATGTGTCCCCTGTGCCAAACAGGCTTCATGGTGAGTGCCCATGCATGTTGAGGGCAGCTCAGGTGCTCAGCTCTGCTGGCACTGGTTGCTGGAACATGTGTCTCTGTACCAGGCTGGGATCTGCCAGGGGTAGAGGCAGGCATAGGACTATAGGGGTGAGCAAGCCTTTGATGTGCAGTGCTGTGGGAGGACTTGGGGCCAGGGCTGCTGTGGGATGGGGTGGCTGGGCTGAAGGGAGCTGTCAGAGGAGATGGATGGAACTAGATGGGCCATCATCCCTGAGCTAGGTACCCTGGGCTCAGGGCTGGGTGCTGTCAGGGAACTTGGTCCCTGAGGTTGGCAGGGCCAGTGCAGAGGCCAGCAGATTGGGCTCTGCTCCCGGGTTGTGTGACAGCTGAAATGTCCCCAGCGGGGAGGTGACAAGACTGGTCGCTGGTGGCTGGCCGCTCTCTGGTGGCCACTGGAGAAAGTGCCGAGGGGCTGAGCTGTCCCAGGGAAAATCCACACATTCAGGAGAAAACTGGAAAAATACTACCCACTGCACACCTGTGTGTCTTCTGCTTATGGAATTTTTTTTTCCATTTAAGGGAGAAGTTGTACAAACCCTTTTCTCAGTTCTGGAGGGATAAAACTGCTGGTTGTTTCACTCATCCTGAGGATGTGAATCTTTAGTTCACATTTCTCAGATTTTATTCCAATGCTCATAACTGCTGACTGTCCTCCTTAGCCTGTCATGTTGAAGCAAGTATAAATGTGAAGGTGTAGCTCAAAGTCTCTCCCTGTCTTCTCATTAATTCCACATTTTGAAAGAAAATTATTGCAGCCAAAATTTTATTCTTTTAGAACAATTTTACTATATCTTTCTTTCAAAGAGAACAAACAAAATTCCATCACTGAATACATATGCTGTGACTTCATTGGCTACAGAAGGAGAGATGCAGTAAGAAAGCTAGATAAATGGATAGGAAGAATATCAAACCAAGCTCTGAAGAAGATCAGGATATGACCATCTTCAGTATTCAGCATTGAATGGGTAGTCCTTGTGAGTTTTGGCCCTGAAAGAATAAAAGGCTTCACTTTAGCCATAATTTTTCTCCAATATATCAAGCTCTAGTGGTGCTTAGAGGAGCCACCAAGATGGGATCTAAATTTTATAACTGTAGAATGATTTTTTTTCCAGATTTGTTTTCCTGTATAGTGTGTACTTTTTGTACATTTGGAACATTCAAATCCCTTCATCATTCAGGCTCTTGGCATTCTAGGCAATATTTAGATGGAAAACATCTGTGTATATAGTATTCATTATTTAAGGTTTGGAAAAAAAACAAATACAGAATTCTACCACTCACGTGCTCATTGTATAGACTCTCCAGTTTCTGTTAAAACTGAAAATAGTTGCCATCTCCTCTTTACTCAATTTGAAGTCAAACACCTAACAAGAGAAACGGATGGAAATCACCACTCTGAACAAACCAGAGACTGTAAGCAAAATCTACAAAACTAAAGAATAAGTCTAAAAGGGAGAGGAGTTGGTTAAAAGAAATGACTGTTTCTTGGAAGAGAAAAAGGCATCTCTCTATATTAGTAAGAATACATTAGCAGTGGGAATTAAAAAAATATATCCAAAGTTGCAATTACACATGCCTGCTGTTGCAGGACACTTGGCAAGTACTTGCAGCTGCCACTTGTGCATCTTTCGGTCCTATTCCAAAGGAACAACTACAGGACTTTCATAATTCACTCAACCTATCTATTTTGAAACCCCCAATGACCAGATTCAGTCAAGGACCACTGAATTAACAATGGAGCAACATGGTTTATGGGCACCACAATTTTTTTCTTAATGCTGCTTGCTCTACCTAAGCCTTTTTGCCAGTCAAGCACCATGTGCCAATCCATCTGCAGAACAGAAGACACCATGTGAAGTGACTACTGAAATTACCAGCGTACTATCACCAAAAACTTGGTTCATTCCTGCTTTTCAACTGTAGCCTTAAATGTAGCCCTCAGTAGAATCTGTAGGTAAACAGACAAAAACTCCAGTCCTCTTGCCCAAGGAGAAGCTGGAAAGGTTGAGAAAAAAACAGTTCTTGCTCTGCAAGGAGAAGCTGTGCCATCCCTGAAGGACAACACTCATCTCCTAATCCCTCACCTTGAAGTTCTCCACAATGCGCTGTGGTGTGACAGACTTGGGAATCACAATCACATTTCTCTGGATCTGGAAGCGAAGGAGAACCTGCAAGAACAACAAAGTCAGAAAGAGGATGGTTCCTGCTCTGGAGGAAGCAGGGCCTGTTCTAACAGCTGTTTTCCCTAAGTTATACCCACTTTTGCAGAGCTGCATTTCAAATCACTCCTGTCCCTGCAATTCAGGTAGCACTGAAGGAGAGCAAAGAGGGAAGTGGTGGAGACTCCCATGGAAGGCCTCCTTTCCTATTTAGTTTTGGGGCAAACAAATCTTTTCTTGCCCACCCAGACTTCTATCAAGATTTCACTCCTCTTCAAGAAGACTTGAGATGAAAACTGAAACATTACAGCATCTGAAGATGGGTCAAGAAAATGTTTCTTGTTGACAGTCAGAGGACCCTTGCAAACATGGATTGCAGGCCACACAGTAAACAGACCTGCACTCCTATATAACACCACGGGTGACAGGGAGTGAAGAGCCACCTTGTCCTGCACATTGTCATTAGCAGTCCTGTGTTACAGGAAGGGGTGCCCACTGTGTGGGATCTGTGTACCTGTGCTGTGGATTTCTTGTGCTTGGCTGCAATCTCTTTGATCTTGGGGTCATCCAGAAGGGAAGGATCCTCTGGCTTAGCCCTTCGCAGGGGAAAGATACAATAGAAATTTGTATTTAGATCAATGATCTAAACACTTAGTGTCTCAGTGCTTCAAGCAAAACCCACACCAGCTCCCTGGCAAAGCAATCTTACCATGGTCTGTCAGGAGAGCCAAGGGGACTGTATGCTGTCACAGCAATCCCTTTCGATTGACAGTAGTTTACCAGTTTCTCCTGAGTTAGGTATGGATTACACTCGATCTACCGACATAAGAGTACAGAGATTGATGGCAGTACAACTGCTGCAGCTCACTCCAGGGCTTATCTTCTAATGCACTTAAAGGTTGCTATTAGTCTTCGCAAGGTATTATTGAGTCTGAGTTTTCTATAGCACCTATCTTTACAGTGAGATTTCTTTGTACCTCTGGGTAATTGCTCTGGGGAAAAAGCATTTCATAAGGCTCATCTCTGAGTTCTTTGGCCCCAAGAAGGCACATTCTGAGGTGCTTCTCAGATTTCTAAATAGTAGTTTAGCAAATACTGAAAACCCTGATGCCTTGTATGGTCAACTATAATGTGGATTGGGATTAGAAGGACATGCTGCATCTGCTCTGTAACCCCTCCTTATCTGTTCTAGTCATAAAAATCCTTTCCTCTTGAGTTTATGTGAATGGGTTTCATAGATATCTGTAGTTGGGGACAGAGATGCATTTTAACAGAGATTCCTTTCAACATGCTCCTTTTTTTGTAACTACATGCCAGAGAAAGGCTCTGGAGACTGAGTGACTTTAGTACTCTAAGTGAACTTGCAAGAACTAATGAATGCAGAACTGTAAGAGATGTCTGAATCTGTGCACTGTCCCTTGAAGAGAGAAGTTTCTACAATAGGTTATGGTAGCATAGAAGAGGGAAGTGGTTCTGTGTGCAGACAAAGACTAGGTGATTTTTTTTTTAATATGTGTATATATACACACTTTTATATAAATAAAAAAGCTTTAGGGCAGATATCAGGAAGCCACTGGTGTGCCAATACATGATCTGCTTCTGCACAACAGTTAAAACTGACCCTTTTCCAACCAACTGAGTGAATTGTGCGTGCCTTCATGAGAAGAAACGTGTGTTGTATGAACAATTATCTGTAAGAGATGGGTTCCATTACTAATAACAGAACAACTTAGTGTATTTTAAGAAGTACTTGTAATTTGTATACCACTACTTCATTCCCTACCTAGACACAGGAGATCTACAATATCTTTATATATACCCTGAAGTAATCATATGGTGTTATTGTGCTGTGTCTATTTTCTCCTCTCTTTTTGCATCTCCTCACGTAACTGTAATCAGATCTTTATAATCCCTGAGAAAACTGGTCACCTGGAGTCCCTTTGCAGCTTACCTGGACGTTTGCAGGCTTGTGCTTCAGTCCTGGTTTGTTCAAGATTCTTTCAATCTGCTCATGGTTAAAGTTGGACATTCCAATGGCTTTTACTAGACCACAGTCCACCAGCTCCTCCATGGCCTGATACATAGGGGAGCAAAGTGAGCATCCAGTATGCAAGACAAGGCCTGAAGACATTACTCCTAACATGGTTTTGTTTCCCTTCATGGAAAGGGAAAGACAACTGTTTGGAGTTGCAAAGTTTGTCTCTTGGGGGAAAGTGTGCACTGATGTATTTGTGCCATGTTTTCCGTCTCACCCAAACCCAAAGGCTCCTTTCTTGAGATGGCAGAAATTTACACTAATTGATTTGCACATGGAAAATAAGGATAATCAATAATGTGTTGTTGAGTGAGCACCAGAGGGCTGTACTTCAAGCTGTGGGCAAAATCAGAAACTAATTTGTTTCAGCAAAGTGTATTTAAGCAGTTTAAGAATGGTGGTGAATTTCTATATCTGTTACAGTCAAGCAATCTGGTCTGCAGCTCTGCTGAAGATTATCAGCTTGACTAAAGCATATATGTTTTAAAAAACAACACTATATACAGTATGATAAATACATAAGAACTTTGTGACTGCTGAAGGTGATGAAAGCATGGAAAAGACTGCCAGTGACAGAAAACATGCTTCTCCAACTGTGACTGAACTTACCTCCCATGTATCTAGAAAATCTGCGTTGCTGGGTATAGACATGCCTTTGTCATCTTTGGGGAACAGCTCCTCTCCTGCCTGTCAGTGAGAGAGAAAATGCTTGAACCACTCACTACTGGAAGTTAACAGCAAGATAACTGAAGACCATAATAGCTTTAACTACTAGTACAGAAAATACTGATATTTGTCTACATCATTCATGCAGCTTTATGGCATTTTGCCAGCCACTGTTCCTAGTAGGAGGGACAGGTGTATCTCCTGGATGCAACAAAGTGGTAACTCACTAAAACACATACAGATAAAGAAGTCACACCCCTTGTAGAACAAAGTGGGACAAACAAGCTTCTGTACTCCTCTATTGTGCCTTTCAGAGCACACTGGTTTTCGACAGACCTGTTAAGGTCCCAGAAACATTTAAGTCAGGTTTAGGGTGAGCCACATCTGCCAAAAAAGGTATTATGTAAACACACAGGTCTCCCATGAGGGGACCCTCAGTTTAAGTTGGTGGCACTCAGAAAACCCCAGATGTACAAACTCAGAAATAGATTCCCACATCTCTGTATTTCTCCACATCTAATGTTGTGCAGATGTCAGAGTATTATGCCATGCCACTTTTACACAACGTCTTTGTTCCTATAAAACCAACCATGACAGCTTGTAAGTATGACAAACAGTTTTCAAGGTCAAAACCAACAGATAGGATGGAGGTCTTGACCTGTCTTTCTGTAGCAGAAAGAAAAAAAGCCAAGACCAGACATAGACTGAGACATCAGCTCCTTTGAAGTCCCTGATGTATAACATGTACTTTATGTACTTCTGATACAGATGTCAAAAGATCTCACCTTGTGAAGTCCAAAGTCTGTGGAATAACTTTAAGATTCCTACAGCAAAGGTCAGCTCAATTTTTACTATATTAAGGACTCAGTGATTAAAGAAAGAAATGGAAGACAGAAACAGTCTCTTGTTCTGTAATTCTGTAATATGCAGAAGAAAGAATTTCTGTCTAGTAGCAAAGTACAGCCTCCCTTCCCACAAAGCAGAGAAGGATTATTTAGCCAAAAGTAAAGCAGCAGAACTCAAGCTTTTAGCCAGGATGTCTGATCTTAGTGCTATGCCTGCCTCTCCATTATCAAAGGGTCAGAGGACGCTGTGCAAGCTGCAGTCTCAGGGGCAGAGATCAGGAGCCTGGATGATACTGGCTGAGCCTGGCCAGAGTAAAGCTGAATGGGCAGCTCTGGGACAGTGCTGGTACACACCAGGCACATGCTCTTTCTGGACTGAAGCAGCAGTGATGCTGCAAGTGCTACTGGCAGTTTTGAGGAGCTCTCCCAGGAGGAAAAGCCAAGGGTATTGCTGTTACTGTACCTTGAGCCCAAAAGGCCAGTGCATGAGGTAGAGATCCAGGTAATCCAGTTTCAAGTCAGCAAGAGTCTTCTGGCAGGCTCCCTTCACCAGAGGCTTCTCATGAAATGTGGACCACAGCTAGAGACAAAAAACAGGGCACGCTGTGACCTCCTGGGTTAAATATCTTGGAACCCTTCTGTACTGTTCCAGCAAGAACTTGTTTCCTTTAGAAGGTGTGGAGGTTTGGGTTGGATCCCTGCCAAACCCAACTGCTGGCCACACAGATTGCCCCTTCCCAAGAGAGAAGGGAAAAGAGTGCCCAAAGACAATTGTAGTAAAAGTATATATAAATATATATATTCACATATACTACAATTATATAAAATCAAACACTGTGTATCTACAGAACAAATCCCAAAGCAACCCCAAAAGGGAAAAGGGGGGAAAAGGGAAAGGGAAATGGGACAAAAATAGGTAAAAACAAACAAAACAGATATGCACACTCGTAAACTCAGGGGAAAGCTCAATAAGTAACTAGCACCATAAATTCTCACCAAAACTCTCCTCAAGAGAAACAGTAGAAATCTCCACCTCCATACAGCTGGGACACCAGCTTCTCAGATAGATAAGAGCTAAGCTGACACAGAGACCTGATGTCCTCCAAGCACATGAAAGGAAGAGAGAGAAATCTTCCTCCTTGGTCTTATATACAGCTGATTACGTGAAGGAATGGTGTGGAATACTTCCTTAGTTATAACCTTGTTACCAGAGAAGGCCTAGACCCAAAACCAAGAAAACTGAACCACCACAGAAGGGGATCTGGAATTAGGCCACCCTATTGCTTTTCAGATGGGGCTTGCTCTGTATGCAGGACAGGGCAGTGGCCACTGATACCCAGGGCCGTATGTACTATGATGGCATATGTGATCAAACAGAGTTGTAAACTGAAAAATTGATCCTGGTCCATTAGTCAAGATATGCAAAAGCCATTTATTACAGGCAGATATGGGTTAAAGAGCTCTTTTTAAATTAAGAGTTTCAGTAGTGAGCCAAAGGCAGAATTTCTGGCAGAAGCAAGGAAAAACCAGGATACTTTCTGGGACCATTTAAGCTTAACACATATTTTGAACAATTTCATGAAAATGGGGAATGTGAAGCATATCTTAGATAACTCTCTACAAAACACAGTGACAAAAAGAAACTTCCATCAATATTGGCCTGAACTATGCTCTGAATTACTCCACACTATAACACACAGCCTTTCCCCCTGTTCTGAATTTCACTCTACACAAAGGAGACCTTCCCCTGGATCCTAGGTCACCATATCCTTACCTTACTGACGATGAAGAGGTCTTCTCGTTTCACAACACCTTCCTTGATTTTCTGCTGGATCCCTTCCCCAATTTCACTCTCATTCTCGTACACATAGGCACAGTCAAAGTGGCGGTACCCAGCATCGATGGCAGCCATCACTGCAGCTTTTACCTGCCCAGCTGCAGACTGAAAAAAAGATTTAACATCCCAAATCAAGGCATACAGGCCATTTCCTAGTTATTTAGAAACTAAAGAAACACACGCAATGGAGTCAGAGTTCTTCCATGCCACGTTCCTAAAGCTAGATTCATCTTACAAATGCAAGCTGGTGGGTTCAAAGCCATTTAAACACAGCCCCAGCCCCACACAGGCTCAGTGCAACAGCCAGGTAGAGCAGAGCCCCCAACACCAGCACAGCTCCCCAGAGCTGGACCAGGGAAACAAGTTTTGTGCAAGGGAGCTCTGCAGTGCCTTTTGCCTAGCAGCTCTCACTTCCCAGGGCTGTTTCTAAGAAGAGGGACAGCCAAAAACTGCCCAGCTGGGAGAACTTTAGTTCTGTGGGGAGTGCAGTGGTCTGCACCGTAGTCATCCTCATCCACATCACTGTGGACTATTGTACTGTGCTCTAGCCCAGCTCCTGCTGGGGCACATCCCACCTGTAATTTGAGAGTATTATCAGCTGCTCCCTTCAGAGACAGAAGATATGTGCATTTCTATGTCAGGGCACAAGAGCATGCACAAAGAAATGTTGGTATATCTTGTTCATACAAGTCCAGCAATGTTTGTTTTCAATTGTCTAGATCACTGGTTTTGTAGTGATCATAACAGGAGTGATGCAGCAGGTTCTGACTTCTTTGTCAGAACTTGAATTCGCGCTTGAAATGCATGAATTGGTTTCTAAAGCCGTATCTTATTACCAGATGCTTCCTGGTGACCTCGCCCGGGATTAAAGTCTCTCAACACTGAAGCAGCAGGCAAGCCGAGTGCCCCACTGTGGCGGCGTGGGAGCCTTGACGAAGGGAAGGGAAGGGAAGGGAAGGGCAGCGGCGGGGAAGCCTTGACTGCGGGAAGGGAAGGGCTGGAGAGCGGCAGGGAGAGTGGTCCCGGAGGGGACAGGATGGGATCCGCGCATCCCTTGGTGCGGTACGCGAGGAGGGCACCGACTGTCACGGCCGGGGAGAGCCGAGAGTCAGCTCTCCCCCATGGCAGGAGCGGGACGGCAAGAAGGGAGAGCACGCCAGGGAAAAGAGCTCCAAAAGCAGCGCGGGGCTCTTGCCAGCGGGGACGGCCGGAGCGAGAGGATATCCCGGGCGGGATAGCGCGGACAGGGGGCTCTGCTGCCCGGCGTGTCGGTGGGGACCGAGCCGAGCTGCTCCCGCCCCATCCCAGTTCGGAGCGCTCCGCACCCCTCGGAGGGGATGGCATCGGGCACAGCCCCAGTCCCAGCCCCGCGGAGCACATGAGAGGGCGGCCCGGCCGGGGCACCGCGGGGATATCGCCCTTACCTTCCATGTGCCCAGCCCCACGAGGGGCATCTTGGCCCCGGTGTTGAGCTGCACGCAGGTGGCCATGGCTCCAGCCGGGAATGCTGCCCGAGGGAGGCCAGCCCAGCTATTTCACCGCCAGTCGTGCCCGCCCCGTCCCGGACCCGCCCGCCCGGCACAGCCACCGCCCCGCGGAGCCGGGATGGGGAAACCGGGTCCGGGCTGCCTTTCCCCACATCCCCGGAGCTGGCCCCACCGCTGGTGTGGGCTCTGAGCCCTTCCTTATCCCACGGCAGCGATGGTCCAGGCACCCGCAGAGCTCCCGGGGTGCCGCTGTGGATGTGGAGCTTTCAGCACTCAGTGCCCCTCGGAAGGTGGGATAACACTTGTGGTAACAGAATAAAAGTGAGCTGCTTTGTAGGAGTAAGTTAGAAAGCAGTGATTTAAAAGAAGAATGTTATTTTAGTGTTCAATGAGTTTTGAAAATTGCCGAAGAATACGAGAAGATGTTAAAGCCCACCTGAGAAACTTTGGTGATCACTCCTGCCTGGAGAATTTATTCAGGTGCAAGCATCGTTGGGAGTATAATAGCACATTTTTCTCTGTGTGCCTTTCTCACAGCAAATGTCCAGCTGCTTTATAGCTTTGTACTTTTGCTCTGCTTACATGAGGGCAGACAATTGTCACTATAATCTTCCTCCTATTTTTTTTGTCAGCACAATCAGCCATCCTCAGAAAGATGGGATGATTCAGTTACATCACAAAATAGTTATATAATGCAGTGTTTGCCTTTTTTGTTTTTTTGTTCCTGGATTCATTTCTGTTAATCTGCTCTGAGCATGCTCAGACTCCTGAGGTTTGGTTCAGGAGTCAATGAAATCAGCTGAAAGACTGCCATGCTAGGAGGGCTGGTGACAGTATTAAAAGAAAGCTGTTTGCACAGAAGGCCTGCTGCCATCCTAGTCCTTTTCTCCTTCCTATTGTCCCTCCTTGGGTTCAGAGAAATGGACACTGCACATCTGCAGAGCTGTAGGGAATTTCCCTGTGCCAGTCATGGCATTATGTCTGGTGGGCATTCCTGGTAAGCACTGCTGAATGTGGGTGAGGGACTGGAGCTAAGGGTATCAGAGGGGCACAGAGTGCATACTGTTGAGGAGGTGGACTGTGTGGTGTTAGCTGGGCTCAGAGAGCAGTTTTCCATGCCTGGTCTTAATTATTAGCAGAAGTCACATGGAGACTTGCCCTAACAAAGACTGTTGCCCTTCACAGAAGGCACCCTATTTTGAAACATAAGTGATCACCTGCACTGTTAGTAGGCTGGCTCCTTTTTGCTGATGACTACTAAGGTTTACGCAATATGCATTTCACTTTTCTTTTTTCCAAATAAAATGTTGAATCGTGCCTGTGATTTGGTTTTCCAGGGCAGGTGCCTCTGCTCTCCTATTTCCTGGATGCTCAAGCTAGTAGTGTTCTGCTTTGACTCCAGATGTAGAAGGTCTCAGGCTAGGAACATCCAGAATTAGATTTTTGTGTTGCTTCTGCTGCGGCCTGTGAAGGTGGGTGCTTGATTTTCCCCAATGGTTTCCTGAATGAGGGATATCTCTGTCTTTTAAGAGAGGATTTTAGGCAAAAGGTTTGCATTTTTCTTTGTTTGTGCCTTGTTTGCCAAGATCATGCCAAGACACGGGAGTTGTCAGTTGTTTCTTCATCCTGAAGGTGTGTCTGGGGTTGTCAGATGATGGCAGTGGCTTTAGTAAAAAAGTAGAACATTTGTCAGTGGATGACAACTAGCCTGGGAAATACTGCAAACTGTGCTTGTCCACATGGCCAAGGGTGCCTTGCATGAGATGAAGAACTGTGTGTGTAAGGAAGGGTCTGATTTGACCTGTGTGCAAAGGTTTGCACTAAACTGGATGCTTATTGTAGTGCCTTTCAGGTTTGTTGTCTTGAAACTTGCATGTAGTAATTTTAATTCACCAAAAATCATAGCTTCAAGAGAAATGTTTGGCACCTGAGAAGTACGAGATTCTAGATGATCAAAGTGGGTAGGTCCCAGTGGGAACAATCTTTACCACCAGGAAGGCTGCCTGGTTTGCTCCTGGGCTACAATGACAGAAATTCAGGCCTCCTCTGATGCTTGTAGGGAAAAGCCCTATATGGTTTTATTAGGGGGGACTGTCCAAGAAGAGTTTGTGTTCTTTAAGTGCAGGTGACTGCAGCTAACCTCACCTCTGTTCTCAGGAGTGGGATGGACAATGTGTTAGGTCTGCAGAGCCAAGAGAAGCCCCGGCCCTGGGCATAATGAATCACATTAATGCTGCTGCCTTGTTTTGCCCAAATGTCTCTTGGCTGTGACAAGAGCTTAGAGGGTGGCTCTGAGGTGGCTGCTTGCACCTACACTGTGGAGATCTAAAGTCAGGTGAGATGAATTCCCTTTGACTGTTGCATGTGACTCCTGAGTAAAGGACAAGTATGGCCAGTGAAGAGTATTTCAAATATGGAAATGTGTTTAAAAACCCCCCACAATGACCCATGAACACAACAAAAAAATCAAAGGGGAAAGCAATGCCCATTTTTCTTTTGTTTGCCTATGGTAAGTAATACTGAGCCTTAAGATTTGTGTTCCAGTACCTATTCTGTGTGGGGTTTTTGCCTTGTCTTGAGACAAACTTTCATTCTTTTGGAAGTTTTTATCCATCTGAAAAGCATTTTAGATATTTATAAATATATGCACACACAAATCCCTAGAATATACTAGAATCCTATGTGATCTCAACATCGATGTATTGAGATAAATGTTTGCATGTTTTGGGGTTTTTTTTCCTGTTGGAATGATTGCAAGTATTAACAACACCCAAAGCTGTAATGTATCTGAGGTCCATTGTCCTGTCTGTCTCATAACCATAACACTCAAACCAAAAGTACAAGTTTTGTTCACACCTCATTTGAAAACAAAAACTTCCTTCTTTTTAATCCCTTAAAAAGGCTGAGTTCTTTTTGCATTGTTCATGGTGTAAGAGAGGACCAGACAATGTGATAGTGCTAAGCTGAATTTCCCAAGTGGGCCAATGGAAGGAGAGCCTGTCAGGGAGTGTTACATATGCACTGAAGCAGTCTTGGTACATATGACCTATGGATGTTAAAGGTCACAGGAGAATGATACTGCAAGTATTCACAAGGTGTAATATTATGTGCCCCTCATAAAATACTCCAGTGAGTCACTATGGCCTCACCTGGGGAAAATGCAGCACTCAACTCTGACCTGTGTCAGACTGTGGGCAGTGGCTCAGCACTAATACATGCTATTACACCTTGTGTCCTTATCATTTGGCATAGCTGCATAGGCACAGAGATGTTTCCCCTCAGTCTGTTCTACTGTGAGTTTTTAAAGCTAGATGTCAGCACAGCCTGGCAGCCAGATCAGTCCACACTATCACCACTTTCCAGCACTTCCAGGTACTGTTCTCCTGTCACTTACACATCCATAACTTGTATGTACCACAACTCTCTGCCCAGTTCTTGGTTGTACTAGCTGCTTAGTCATGGTTCACGATATCCAGCCATTTAATTCCTGATCTAGGCAAGATCTTGATGCTCCCATGTCATTCAGTCTCTCAGCCTTTCTGTCATCTGTCAAACATCTTCCATACATGCACTCAGAAACCAATGATGCACAATGCAAGCAGGTCAAGGTTGTGTATTTCCTTGTTGCACACTAAATTACAATAGAAGGTAGTATGGCACAAGCAGTAAATGAGTTGGCATTGGCTCCTACAACTATTCACCTTTACAAAGCAGTTTTTGGTTAATCATCTTGTTCTCAAGAAAGTCTTCTGACCACTCCCTTGCTCAAGATACAACTCAAACTTCATACACTTTTGTCAGACCCCACAGCTTGGTCTGCTGTGGATGTTAGGGATCAGAATGCCAGATGTCCTGTGTCTACCAGCCCAAGGCACACTGAACTTAAGGACACCTGAAGTGCCATGCTATCAAAACACTTCCTAGCTATCCTAGTGCTCCTCAGCAAGGCTCATGTGCATCCTCCACCAGGAGGGATAGGCTTTGTCAGGGGAAAGCTTTACTCATTCACATGACTAGTTAACAGAGACCTGTGCCCGTTACTGCGCCAGTCAGTCAGCATAGAATAGCCAGGAGTGAACATACCACTTGCTCCACTGTCAGGCTCTGGGCAGCAGCTCAGGATTAACACATTCCAGTTCCACCATCCACCCCTTGCTTTTATGCAGCATCAGACACCTGTTTAACACCATCTCCTATCCCTCCCCAGTGTCTGTTACTCTGGGGTTTTAATAGCCAGATATCAGTACAGGATACCAACCAAATCAGTCTACAGTGATACCACTGTACAGTTTTCCAGCTGTTTCACGTGTTGGTCTCCTCTTGCTTGTTCATCCACAGTCCATACTAAGGCTTTTTTTGTAAGTAAATTGTCACACACAACTGTTCTTGTCAGCACTGCTCTGTCAACCACAGCTTATTATACTAAGTTCTTCAGCTTTTGATGAAGACAAGATCTTCATGCTCTTGTGACATCATTTAAAATTGAATAAGGATGATTATTTCTAATGATACCATTGATTCGAGTTGCTTGATTTGTTAAATTCCATATTAGAACAGAACTTCCAAACCAGCAGTAATCCAAACATTTTTGTTTTGGTTAAGAATGAAATTGAACACTAATCGCTGTCCGGTTCCAGCCTGTAAAAAAGTAGGACTGAATTAAGGTCCAGCATGAGTTGGTATGCAGCTGTAGGTCTGGACACTTCTCCCATTGATTCTTCCTTTGCAGAAAGCTTTGGACTGTGCTCCAGGTGTAAAATTAATTGTTGTCTATCTTCAGGCAGTGATTATGTAATTCATTCTTACAGGATGGATCTTCCTTCTGTGCTCACACATCCTTAACCCTGCAGCCTTAAGTGGCACTGATGCAAGACAGAAGATAAAATCAGTTGCTAGGTTATTCTTCTGTTTTCTCCTTTACTATTTCAGCCATGCAGCCCATATTTTGTTCTTCAGAACAGTTTTACCATTTTGTTCCACCAAAGAAGGAAACTCAAAGTAACTGAATACAAATACTGTGCCTTTGCTGGTAGGAGAGACACAATGTGCAAGCTACATAGTGGGCAACTTAAGGCAATGGTAGAATCTGATTATACTTCAGAGGCCTGCAGAAGGGCAGGATAAATCCACCTTCAGTATTCTGCATAGAAAGGGTACTCCTTGTGATTTTTGCACCTGGAAGAAATTACAGAAGAAAGATTACTTAAGGCTGAAATAATTGCTATATAGAACAATAGTGGGTGCATAGAGGAGCCTTCAAGGGAGGCTGTGAATTGAGTAACAGCAGAATTAATTTAAGAGATTAGTATAGAAAAAGCATACAGGACCAACAAGGTCATCTTTTTCTATTATTCAGGCACTGTGGTGGGACAAAATTATTTTCTAGATAAAAAAGTTAAAATTCACACTGCTTAATGAGAAAACAGCAGTTTCTGTGGCCTTCCAGCCAACACTTCTTGTCTTGCTCTAGGCTTCCAAGGTGCCTCTCTGCAAGCAGTTGTGCTTTGTACTGCACAAGGGATGGTCATTCCCTCCCCCAACCACCTATGTAAGAGTTGACACCAGTCTGTAATACCTCACAGAAAAAATTACTGTAAGTTTAAAACTGCCTAATGTTCATTTCTCCCATACAGACATAGCCAAAGTTATCAACCAAAACCCTCGTTTTGGAATTCCTGGCACACAAAGTTTCCTGGAGAATGGACTTACAATGAATACACAGCATGACTTATTCTTTAGTCAATAAAGTAAAAAATATAACCCCACTAAGATGTTAAATAATAGATGCTTCATCCCCCAATTGATTTCAGATTTCAAAACATACCCAACTGAAACAGCTATACCAGTTCCTAGGAGATCAAAATGAAGATCATTGAAAATGTAAGAGTTTGAAGGAGACAAAGGGTCACTTACGTGAGCATTTCACAGATCCTCCAGTTTCTGTTAAAGCTCAGAAGAGTTGCCATCTCCTCTTTAGTCAGTTCAAAGTCAAACACCTAAAAAGAGAAAGAGCTGCAAACCACCTCTTTGAACAAATCAAATCAGAAGCAAGACTCATATGACCAAAGGACAAGTCTGCATCAGAAAGAGTGTTGGTTACAAATGATGACTTCATGAAACAGGGAAAGGAAAAGAAGCATCTTTGGATTTTTGAGACTACTGGCAGAGCGAAGAACCAAACAAAAAAGACTGACAGTTGCAGCTACATGTGCCAGCTCTTCCAAGGTGTTTGGTGGGCACTTGTGTGTGCAGAATGCCTCCATCCTCCTTTTGTGAAAGGTGTTTCCTAAGAAACAGCTACAACACTTCCATATTTCAACAAATCCACCTGCGTTACATCTGAAATCCTGATGTCCAATATGAGAAGAAAACCCCCTGACTTAACAGTCAGAGATGCTATGTGGTTTATTGACACCAGGACTCTTCCCTTAATGTTGCTTACTCTATATTTTGAGGAATATTACTGTTTTTGGGCTCCAAGCAAGCCCTGCCCTCCACTTCATCCACAAGTTCACAGAATAGGAAACACCATGTAAAGTAACAGATGATATTAGCATAATGTTTCCAAGAGCTCTATCTTTTCTTCAGCTGTAGTTTCCACTGCAGCCCTGGCTTCCAGACAGAAAGAGTGAGCCCAGCCCTGCTGCCCAAAGAGAACATGGCAAGGATGAGAAAGTATCTCTGTGTGCTCTGCAGGGAGAAGTCATGCCATCCCTGAAGGACAACACTCATCTCCTAATCCCTCACCTTGAAGTTCTCCACAATGCGCTGTGGTGTGACAGACTTGGGAATCACAATCACATTTCTCTGGATCTGGAAGCGAAGGAGAACCTGCACAAACAGACAAACAAGTCAGAAAGAGGATGGTTCCTGCTCTGGAGGAAGCAGGGCCTGTTCTATCAGCCGTTTTCCCTAAGCTATACCCACTTCTGCAGAGCTGCATTTCAAATCATTCCTGTCCCTGCAATTCAGGTAGCACTGAAGGAGAGCAAAGAGGGAAGTGGTGGAGCCTCACATGGAAAGCCTCCTTTCCTATTTAGTTTTGAACAAACCCTTTTCTTTCCAGCCAGGCTTTTAGCAGTCTATGCAAGGCTTTCATTCTCTGCAAGAGGACTTGAGAGGGGAAGTGACATCTGAAGATGGGCCAAGAATCTTTTCCTCTCTGAGGACCAAACAGCTAATAGTAGCTAATAGTATTGTAGACCACAGAGTGGACAACCTGCATTGTTTGTTAACACCACAAAACAGCACTGCAGTTCATTGTTAGAGGCTGCTCCCTCTCTTCAGACATAGTTTCTTTAATGGTTATGTTACAGGAGCACCTACTCACCTGTGCTGGGGTTTTGTTGTGCTTGGTTGCAATCTCTTTGATCATGGGGTCATCCAGAAGGGAAGGTGCATCTGGCTTAGAGCTAGACAAAGAGGGGGGAGAAAAGGAAGAAACAACAAAGAATCACTCCAGAAAGATTCTATCTAGCACATCAATTAAAAAATATATATATAAGTACACCTGCGTCATGACTCAATTAGTCTGAATGTTTCAGACTTAAATCGTGCTAACCCACTTGGAAATTACCCATCAGGACGGCCAAGGGGACAGTATGCTGTCACAGTGATCCCTTTGGACTGGCAGTAGTTGATCAGCTTCTCCTGGGTAAGGTATGGATGACACTCAATCTGCCAACACAGAAGCAGAGACAAAGTTGTGGAACTACTGTAGTTTTCCCATACTCCAGAGATTCTTCTGAATCCTAATTTCCTAATTACAGATTGCCTTCACCCTACCCTTTGTGAGGTCTGTGTGACAATACAAAACAGTAATTCTATACGGAACCAACTTTTATATTGAGTACTTGTGTGCTTTTTAGATTTTGTTCTGAGAGGCTTCATAAAAGTCAGTGATTGTTGTCAGAATGATACTTTATATCTGGATTCTTCATCCCTCCAAAGAGAAGGCTTCCTAGGAAAATAATCCAGAATTTGTAAAAAGTGGTTCCGCAGGGTGAGACAAAAAGGAAATGTTTTGATCCTGTTTGTACCAAGAAATATCCACAGACTGGGATTTAAAGTATGTGCTGTGTCTACTTTCTTTTCCTTTTTCCCTCTCTTCATTCAACTGTAATCAGATCTTTATAATCCCAGAAAAGTATTCACCTGGAGTCCCTTTGCAGCTTACCTGGACGTTTGCAGGCTTGTGCTTCAGTCCTGGTTTGTTCAAGATTCTTTCAATCTGCTCACGGTTGAAGTTGGAGATTCCAATGGCTTTTACCAGCCCAGCATCCACCAGCTCTTCCATGGCCTGACACAGAGTGGAGCCAAGTCAGCATGCAGTGAACAAGAGATGACCTCAGCACATTCTTCCTCATGTTTTTTCTCTTGTTTCTCTTCATGGAAAGCAGAGTTTTAAAAGCTACTCTGTACTTTTGTGAGTTCTTTCCAACTAATTGTGCATATATGCACGAGCCATTCTGCAACTGCTGAAGCCAACACCACTGCTGAGGACAGATAATGTGATTTCCATTTGGATGAACTTACCTCCCATGTCTGTAGAAGATCACTGTTGCTGGGTATAGCCATGCCTTTGTCATCTTTGGGAAACAGCTCCTCTCCTGCCTGTCAGTGACAAAGAAAATGCTTGAAAAATCTGTTGAGAAGTTCACTTAATACCACTGAGAGTTTACAACCAAAACAGCTCAAACTGGTAGTGCAGGCAAGAGCACTAAATCTTATCTGCATTCAGTCATTCCTTCCTGAAAAGTGGAAGGAATTGAAGGCATTTTTGGTAGTGACCATTCCCATAAGGATAGGTTTTTCTGCTGGACCCCTGGAAGTCATGGCATATCCAAACACCAACAGGAAAAAAACCCCACTCTGAACTATATACTCCAGTCTCACACATTCACTTCAGGTATTGTTCTTTAGTTCCCACTTAGGAAGAACTGTTTTGTTCTTTTTCCAGAGGGCCATCAAGAGACATAATTAGGTACTGGGAACACAATGCCAGATCTGCTGAAAAGACAGTTCTTCCATTACAAAACTCAGTGTAAAGTTGCCAACACTAGGAAAATTAGAAGAGCCTTTCTGTACAAGTTATGAAAAGACACCAAGACTGAACTGCATTTAGCAGCTGTTTGTTGCTGTCACCACGAGACAGCTTCATTTTCATGGCCTTGTTAAATATAAAGCTAAAATAGAACATGAAATAAAGATGAGCATCTCAAAGACAACAGGTAGAACACAGACAGATCAGACTGCAGCATGACAGAAAGGCTAAGACTAGAAATATTCAAACTGAGACATCAACTACCTCGTCGATCTTGGGGGCCTAGACTCTCTCACTGAAGTTTTACCTTTTAAATTCCTGTCTCAGTGAAACAAGCAAGAACAACTCAATCTGTACTACATTAAGGACTTAGTGAGTGAAGAGAGAAATGGAAGCCAGAAATATTTCCTTTTGTTCTCTGACTCTGTATCACACAGAGGAAAATTTCAGACAGGCAGCAAAGTACAGCCCTCCTTCCTACAAAGGGAAATTTGGCATGAACATAGACTGGATTTGCAAGAGAAAGGAAAAGCAACCTGTCTTATGCTTGCAGCTGGGATCCCTGTCCCTACTTTTCAGACCATAATTCCCAGGATGAAAGGGCATGGAAACAGCAGTCTCAGGGGCAGAGACTAAGAGCCTGACTCACATGGCCAGAGTAAAGCTGAGCACCAGAGCAGTGCTGGTACAGATGACAGACTCGTCATTGTCTTTCTCAGTCAGAGCAATTGTTGGGCTGTAAAGCCAGACTCACGAGAAACAAAGCAATGGGTATTGCTGCTACTGTACCTTGAGCCCAAAAGGCCAGTGCATGAGGTAGAGATCCAAGTAATCCAGTTTCAAGTCAGCAAGAGTCTTCTGGCAGGCTCCCTTCACCAGAGGCTTCTCATGAAATGTGCACCACAGCTAGGGACAAAAATCAGGGCACACTGTGACCTCCGGGGTTAAAGCTCTCAGGTGCCCTCCTGCACATCACAGAAATGTTCCATGTTCTTTGGAAGGCAATGTGGAATCAGGCCATCCTAGTGCTCCTGGGATGTGGCATGCTCTGCAACGGGATTTGGCCCTGAACTGAAGGCAATGTGTGCACTGGCAGCACAGTATTTGAGTAGGATCATAGCAAAGTTCTCTGGTTCCATTAGTTCAGATACAGTTTGTGCTGCCCACTCTCCCTTTTCCTGCAGATTGCTCTGCAGCTGGCCTCTCCTCATCCATCCCCCAGCACTCTGTCTTCTCAGCAGAGCATCAGAACACAAGAGGGCTGTGGTGCTCAAGGTTTCTGTACATTTTGGGGCACAGTCACACTCTTGCCTCCCTTCAGTGTTACTGGAAGAAAGCGTGGGGAAGAAAGGTGCCACCAGACAGGATAAGGCTGATTATTCTCAGGGAACTCACTCTTCCTATCCAACGGCTACAGCATTAATAATTACTGTCAGTGTACAGAAAAGGATCAAACGCTATCACTCTGGTCACGAACTGGAACAAGATAGTAGTATCAGGAATGATCTCGTTTACATTATGAGCTTCTCCAATGCTACAGCATTAAACTACCTTCAGTTCCTACTGTAAAAATAACGCAGGTAAAGCCAGTTTGTCCATAATCCATGCCCATCTCGGCCTTACCTTACTGACGACGAAGAGGTCCTCTCGTTTCACAACACCTTCCTTGATTTTCTGCTGGATCCCATCCCCAACTTCCTTCTCATTCTGGTACACGTGCGCACAGTCGAAGTGGCGGTACCCGGCATCGATCGCGGCCGTCACTGCAGCTTCCACCTTACCTGGCGGGGACTAAAGGGAGAAACGGTGGGCTGTGTCTCAGTGTGGGCCCTTCCCGTGCCACCCTAGAGCCGGGTGGGCTGGCGGGGCCCGCACTCACCTTCCAAGTGCCGAGCCCCAGCAGCGGAGCCCTCAGGGCCGCGCCGACCCGCGCGGGCGCCGCCATGGCCGGGCCTGCCGCGGCAGCCAATCAGCGCCCGAGCCCCGCCCCGCCCGCCGCGCCGTCCAATCAGCTGCGGCGCCGCCAGCCAATGGGGGCGCGGCCTGGTTGCCATGGTGACGTGCTGATGGGCGGGGTGGAGGGGCTGCGGCCTAGTCCGCCTGAGGGAGGGTGAAATTCCATATCAAAGGACAAGGGTGAAATTCCTTATCAAAGGACAAAGGTGAAGTTCCTTATCAAAAGGGGTGCCCCGCTCCGGCTGCTGCTCGTGCGGGGATCCGTCCTGCAGCGCCCTGGCCCTGTGCCACGGCTTATCCGCGCGTCTGCGGGTTGCCACGCCGTGCGGCGGTTCCCCCCATCGGCCCTGTGAGGGAGGTGGTTTCACTCAGGGTCACTCTGGCCCGGAGGGTGTCCCAGGATGGGTCCATAAATAGGAGCCCCGGGGCAGGACGTGCCACAGAGGCCCCATGTGCCCAGCTGTGGCCGGGCTGTGGGCTGAGCCCTCGGCGGGAGCAGTTCAGCCGTGCTGGCCTGGGCAGCTCCCAAGGCCCTGCCGAGCTGTGTGCCAGTGAAACGAAATACCTGGAGTGTGGAGGTTTGGGTTGGCTCCCTGCCACGCCCTGCTGCCAGCCACTGATTCCCCCCCTCCCGAGAGAGAAGGGAAAAAAGTACCCAAATGTGGAAAGTGGACCAGGCCTGTGGATTTCTTGACAGAGCAAGAAGAATTTGACGTGGGCCAGATTGTTGTGTACCCACGAAGATAAACAACTTGTAGAGACTGAGGGAACTCAGGAGAAGCAGAAGATAAGAAACTTGGAGGAGTTTGTAGAGACAGCAGTTTGTAACTGTGGCCAATAGCTGATTGTGTGGAATGAGCACCAATAATGTTAGTGCACCTGCTCTTAGGAAATATGTAAAAGTAGCTCTGTGAAAAAATAGGGGAAGTTTCACTTTTCGGGATCTTCGCCTGCTTCTTATCGAGTCCATCCTAACGACACGCAAAGACAATTGTAGTAAAAGTATATATATATATATTCACATATATTACAATTACATACAATCAAACACTATGAATCTACAAAACAAGAATCCCAAACAAGTCCAAAAGGGAAAAAGGGGGGAAAAGGGAAATGGGACAAAAATGGGTAGAAACAAACACCACAGATACACACACTCGTAAACTCAGGGGACAGCTCAATCAGTAACTAATACAATAAATTCTCACCAAAAGAGAATCAGTAGAAATCTCCACCTCCATACAGCTGGGACACCAGCTTCTCAGAGAGGCCTCAGCTCAGATAGATAAGAGCTAAGCTGACACAGAGACCTGATGTCCTCCCCAGCAGATGAAAGGAAGAGAGAGAGAGAAATCTTCCTCCTTCGTCTTATATACAGCTGATTACATGAAGGAATGGTGTGGAATACTTCCTTAGTTATGACCTTGTTTCCAGAGAAGGCCTAGACCAAAACCAAGAAAACTGAACCACCACACTAGAGATACCTCAGTATGGCTTGTGAGATTGGGGAGCACTGTTTCCACATGGGACAAGTTCCGTTTCACTTTGGGGTAAGTGAGTAATTTAGGAAAGAATCAGTACAAATGATTTTAAATGTTGGGGGAAAGTATTTTTTAGTACGTTTTCAAAGCTACAGAGGAGCAGTGCTTTTTCAGCAAATGTCACAAGGATCACATTATGTCTGTGTCTTTATGGATGTGCAAACTGTATTTCAGCATAAAATATAAAAGTGTAGAAATAAATGGCAGGTGAACTTTAATTTCACATTAGAAATTGTCTTTAAAATTTTGGAGAGGCAAAATACACAGTTCTGATGAGGTGCTCACGGTGCAATGAGAAAAATTAATTTATGAAAAGGATCCTTCAAGTGCTCCATAATGGTCTTTTAGGGCTGCTTGGAAGCCTTTGCTATTTTCTTGTCCTTGGAGAATTGATTCATGAACAAACATAAATTTTAAGTATGTACAATGGTGCACTTTTCTCTGGATGCCTTTCCCACAGCTGATGCCCAAGCTCTTTTTGCTTAATTTAACTGAAGACAGACAAGAAAATTAGTTTTTCTCTTCCTCCAGTTTTCTGTCAGGGTTATCAGATGTCCTCAGCAGGATGTGGTATTTCAGTTTAATCACATGAGAGTTGTGCAGCTTGGGCTTATCTTTCGTCCTTTTTTGGGGATTGCTTCTCCATAGATCTGCCTTGAGTCCATTCAGTTTCTTGGTCTGGTTCATTGTTCAGAGAAGTCAGTGAAAAGTGCAAAATGGCACATTTTGCCTTGTCTGTGATCTATTTCCTCAAGAGAGCCCAGAGAGCAGCAGAAATGCCAGTTTGCTCCTGCTCTCCTTTGTATTCCAAGGCACTCAAGCCTGTGGTGCTGTGCTGGAGTGTTAGCAGTGTCACATTCAGAAACCATCAATGGTGAGTGGCTTTCAAGGCTTGATGTGTAGGTACTTCCAGAATCCATCAGATTTTGTATTGGAGCAGCACCAAGGTGAACTGGTGTCCTCAGATCTGTGCTCTGCGAGCCTGGGAAAGCTTGCAAAGCCTGGCTGCTTGGCTAGTGGGATGGGATTTCTTCTAAGGGAGAGCAGAAACCCTGCAGTGTTTGTTCTCATTCTTCTGAATCTGTCTTTCAGGGGACAGGTTTCAAAGCCTTGCATTCCTGTGGCAAGAAGCTGGGTAGAGTGTGTGATGACAGAGAGAGATTTGGTGGAGAGCAGGGCTGGGAAATGCAATTTGTTTTTCACTTTCTTCTGAAATTTCTGATGCTGCTGCTTCTGTGAACTCCTGTTCTCCTGTGAAGGTTCATGTTTGGTTTTCCCAAGACACATCTCGAGAGATGCCCTGCTCATTTAAGGGAGGATTTGGAGCATTTTGCTTAGTTTGTGCCTGTTGCTGTGACCCCTTGCCCAAATCACACCAATACAGGGGAGCTGCCAGTTGATTTTCAGTCCTGAAGGTGTTGCTGGGGTTTTCAGATGATGTAGGGCCTTTGGGAAAGGAGTATATATTGGAACAGGATGTTTATGTTGTAAATGGTGTGCATTGATTCAATTTCGAGTTGCTTGTTAAGGCAGGAGGACAGCGGTTTAATCTGATTCTAAGACCTTGGCAGCTTTTTTGCACTGAGTTCAGATCAAGCCAGGAGCATCCTTTGAGGTCCCATCACTCTGTGTCTTCTCAAGAGTTTTTTTGAAGACTTTAATCTTTGATAATTCTTGTATTTGTCTATTGATTTTATGAGCTGACAAAACTGTGTAATTAAAATTATTTAACTTCAGAAATGAAACCGCACACACCCTAAGCAGGCATCCCTTGTCTGTGCATCCCTTGCACCTAGGCCTGATTCAGCAAGTTAATGTGGCTAAACCTTGCTGATGTCTCCTTTCTTTCAAGTAGGTTGTATGTGCCCTGGGATGACTGGAGACCCTTCAAGTGGGAGCAGGGTAGCCCTTCAGTGTGGTAGGATGAGGCAGTAAGTGGTGCCCTTAGCCAAGGAGGATATGGATGAATTTGTGCTCACAATGGTGCCTCCAAAGTTAGAGCAAATGTTTGATCAGGATCCTTCTAAGGCAAAGAGGGTGGTTGTGAAAGGTGGTAGAATTCCCTACATCTTAAGATCCCATGCCATAATAAATACTGTACCCTTACTGGATTCACCAGCTTGGTGTATTTTTTTGCAGGACAGATGTCTTACCTCTGCATGGAGGTTGCTGAGGGCTTTAGGGGCTGGTTCCTTTGGGCATGTGGGAAACACATGGTCTGGGATAGTCTGTTTGTGAACTGAAAGTGGAAATTTTGGGGAGAAGATCCTAAGGTGTTGGTGGTTTGGCTCAGCACGAAAGGACTGAGCCTCTCCTGCCATCAGACACCTGGGTTGTGTGGCAGCTGAAATGCCCTCAGCACTGCTGGGGGCTGTGCCCAGGGCACAGGGGCTGTTGCCAGCATGGAGGGGACAATGGATTGCTGAGGGATTGCAGGGGAAGGTTCTGAGTGGCTGTGCTGTTCCAGGGAAAATCTATGTCCCCACAGCACAGGTGACTGCAGCCCACCTCTCTGTATATCCCTGGGTAGAAGGGTTTTGGGGTTTTCCTACACTGGACAGAAGATTTTCAGCCAATTATGTGTTTGCATTTTACAGTTATTTATTTAAAATATAGGACACTTCTGATGAAATTGTGAATCCATGGAGGGTTTTTAGAGGTGTGTCAACATCTGGTTTCTGCTGATGCGAGACTGAAGGCGATCACTGAATGGGGATACAAGCTCTTCCTGTTTTCTGCTTAGCACCTCTGCTTTGGCTCTTCAGTAGGAATACTTTCTTTTAATAAGCAACAGATTATTAGATCCCACATTTTTTGCTGTAGAAAATATTTTTTTCTTCTTCCAAAAATCCCAGATTTCATGGGCTAAACATCCTGTGTCTCCATTGGCAGCACCAGGACAGATGCAATAAGAAAACTAGATAAATAGCCCAAAGTTAGATCAGAGGTACGTGAGACACCAGAGGTCTAGTGAAGGCCATGTTAAAATCATCTTCAGTATTCTAAATGGAAAGGGTATTCCTTGAGATTTTTGGACCTGAAAAAAATCAAAGAGGGAATGTTATTTTAGTGCATGGCTTAAATGTTATATAGAGATGCACTGGGTACATGGAGGATCCACCAAGGGAAGATCTCCATCATGTAATTACAGGAAAACTATGTGGAGATATGCATCCTCATTTCTCTAATACAGAAAAAATGAAATGAATACCCAGAATCCATTTTTCGTAATTCAAATTACATAGGGTTTCCTGAAAACTGCATTCAAAATGAGAATGTAGTTTGTTTTCTTTTTTGTTTTTAAAATGAAAATATTAAACCCTTTTCTGAAAAAGTTTTTTTGAGAAAACCAATTGGAATTTGAGTTGATGTGGTTTTTAAATAAACTGAATTTCATTCTACCTAGGAGCTAGTAGCTGTGACACAAAATTCCTTGCAAAGAATCTTCAACATTTAAGAGTTGAAAGAAAAAAGTGCCACTTACACGTTCATTTCACAGATCCTCCAGTTTCTGTTAAAGCTCAGAAGAGTTGCCATCTCCTCTTTAGTCAGTTCAAAGTCAAACACCTAAAAAGAGAAACAGCTGGAGATTACCTTTTTGGACAAACCAAATAGTGAGAAGAAAGACAAGATTAGAGAGCAGCTCCACACTGGAGGGTCCATTGTGAGCCATGGACCAATGAATTAACAGATAGAAGGACAACCTGTTTTATGGACACAGGAACTATTTTATGAACACTGCTTATTTTATATGTTTCTGGCATGTTACTGTGTGGGGATTCCAAGCAAGCAGTGCCTTCTGATTCATCCATAAGCCACAGAACATGAAATATTCAGGAAATATCATGTCAGGGCTGTTCATGAACTTCTTCAAAAGTAGGCCTGGATTAACACTCAGTAAGGTTTAGTTGGGTATAAAGAATGAAAAATGGCAGTCCTGCTGCCCAAAGAAAACATGGCAAGGTGAGAAAGTATCTCTGTGTGCTCTGCAGGGAGAAGTCATGCCATCCCTGAAGGGCAGCACTCATCTCACTCCTAATCCCTCACCTTGGAGTTCTCCACAATGCGCTGTGGTGTGACAGACTTGGGAATCACAATCACATTTCTCTGGATCTGGAAGCGAAGGAGAACCTGCACGAACAGACAAACAAGTCAGAAAGAGGATGGTTCCTGCTCTGGAGGAAGCAGGGCCTGTTCTAACAGCTGTTTTCCCTAAGCTATACCCACTTCTGCAGAGCTGCATTTCAAATCACTCCTGTCCCTGCAATTCAGGTAGCACTGTCTGGAGAGCAAAGAGGGAAGTGGTGGAGCCTCCCATGGAAGGCCTCCTTTCCTATTCAGTTTTGAACATTCCTTTTCTTTCCAGCCAGGCTTTTAGCAGTCTATGCAAGGCTTTTATTCTCTGCAAGAGGACTTGAGAGGGGAAATGGCATCTGAAGATGGTCAAGAATCTTTGGTAGGGCCGAAGAGATAGCAGTAGTATGTCTTCCAGGTCATGTAAAAAAAGTCTACATTGTTAGGGAAAAATCAAAGGTGTGTCACAATTCATACCCTTTCCTGAGCTCTGTTTTCCTAAATGGCTGTGCTACAGGAAGGAGAACCCACTGTCTGGCAGCTACCCACCTGTGCTGTGGTTTTGTTGTGCTTGGTTGCAATCTCTTTGATCTTGGGGTCATCCAGAAGGGAAGGATCCCCTGGTTTAGCCCTACACAGAGAAAACAAATCAGTGGCAAGAAATCTCCATAGAAAGATCCAGTGTAGTAACAGAGATCCGTATCTGGATGAATAATTAATGCTTGCAGGTGTAGCTTCAATGTTACAAACATAATCCATGCCAACTTTCTTGCAAATTGCAAAGCAGTCTTACCATGGTCTGTCAGGAGAGCCAAGGGGACTGTATGCTGTCACAGCAATCCCTTTGGATTGACAGTACTTGATCAGCTTCTCCTGGGTGAGGTATGGATGACATTCAATCTGCCAACACAAAATCACAGAGACTGTTACTGTTGTAATATTGTGCTCCGTGGATTATCTCCTAATCCAGTTAGAGGCTGCCTTTCCCCATAATTTGCCAGTGGCCTGCATAATAATACACATTGTTAGAACTGAAAACACCTGTTTTTATGCAAATTGCTCATGCAGTTTTTGCTGTGTGGGTTTCACAGAGTTTATCTCTGGGTTCTTTATTTTTCAAAAAAAACCCTGTTTTTTAGGGAAATGCCTTAAAATTTGTAAACGGTGGTTCAGCAAGGCAATGCCAAAAAGAAATTAACCAAGTGCCTTGTGTGCTCCCGAATATCAGCAGAGAGGGATTTGAAGTACATTCTGTGTCTACTTTGTTTTCCCTTTTCCCAGCCCTTCATTCAGCTGTAACCAGATATTTATAATCCCTGAAAACCTGCAGTCAGTTTGCAGTTTACCTGGCAATTTGCAGGCTTGTGCTTCAGTCCTGGTTTGTTCAAGATTCTTTCAATCTGCTCATGATTAAAGTTGGAGAATCCGATGGCTTTTGCCAGACCAGCATCCACCAGCTCCTCCATGGCCTGATACAAAGAGGAGCAAAGTCAGCATCTAGTATGCAAGGCAGGTCATGGTATTGTTCTTCCTGATTTTTTTTTCCTGTCATGAACAGCACAAACTATTTAGAGTTGCAAAGTTCTCTGAGGGAAAAACAGGTACTGGTACATCAGTGCCATCTCACCCAAGCTCACATTCTCATTGCCTGAGTGTGTGGAAATTCAGACCAAGTTACATGAGGAAAAGAATGATGACACTCAGTAATCCGCTATTGTGCAACTAATTTTGCTTGAATGAGACAACAGTAGTTGTGTGACTGCTGAAGGCACTGAAACCATGGAAAAGACTGATGAGGACATACCTTTTCTGCTGTGGGCTGAACTTACCTCCCATGTCTGTAGAAGATCACTGTTGCTGGGTATAGCCATGCCTTTGTCATCTTTGGGAAACAGCTCCTCTCCTGCCTGTCAGTGAGAGAAAATGCTTGAAATAATTTCTGCTAGGGACACTAGTTATGTAAAATAACCAAATGGAGATGTAAGGAGCATGAAAACCCCACAAGTAATTCTGATTATAACTTAATTCTTCAGTCACTTCTTATTCTTAGTTCATGCATTTTGTTATCTACTATGCCAATAAAGACATTTTTATTGGACTCTTGGAAGTAATGATCCACAAAATGCATGCCAGGAAGCAATTTACTCATAGGAAAATCTTGTGGAGTCTTAAATGAGTTCACTCAAAGTGTTGTTCTGTTATGCACATTTAGGAATAATAGCTTCTTTAGCTGTTTTTATAAAGGCGTGTGGAGGATTGACTTTGGTCCTGGGAACACACACATTTATGCTGGAGTACGTTTGCTGACAGATGTCCCATGGGAAGGCTCACTGTTGAAGTTGCTGTATTAGGAAAATTAGAACAGCCTGTAACTAGACAGTATAGCCAGACTATTTTGAATGATTGGGATTTTGTAGGTGCCACAATATCATGCAGTTTCACTTGACAGCTTTGTTCACATAAATCTAACTAAAACAATATTGAGAGAATGAAATGAAATTGAGCTTGAAAACATTAGGTAGAACAGAGATCTTGATGTGAGTGTAGCAGAAAGGAGAGGCTAAGGGGGTATATATATATATATATATATATATATATAAACTGACATTAATCCTTTGAAGAGCATGTAGTCTGTGAAAACTTTATATTGAAAAGCCTCATCTTTTGTAATTCAAGGTCTATGAAACAACACTAAGGCTCCTACAGGCAAGGTCAGCTCATTCTGTACCGTATTAAGGACCTGGTGATTAAAGAGAGAAATGGCAATCTGAAGCATTCATTTACACTCTTTGATTTTGTAATCTGAACAGGAAATAATTTCTGTCAAATAGCAAAGTGCAGCCCTCTGCCACACGAGGGGTAATTTTCACATGAGCATGCTTTGGATTTGTAAAAGAAAGGTGAAAAGGCATAACCTCTGCTCATAGCCAGGAGGTCTGATCTTAGTGCTAAGTCTGCCTCTCCATTATCAAAGGGCAGAGGGCGCTGTGCAAGCTGCAGTCTTGGGGCAGAGATCAGGAGCCTGGATGATACTGCCAGAGTAAAGCTGAATGGGCAGCTCTGGGACAGTGCTGGTACTCACCAGGCACATGCTCTTTCTGGACTGAAGCAGCAGTGGTGCTGCAAGTGCTACTGGCAGCTTTGAGGAGCTCTCCTCTCCCAGGAGGAAAAGCCAAGGGCATTGCTGTTACTGTACCTTGAACCCAAAAGGCCAGTGGATGATGTAGAGATCCAGGTAATCCAGTTTCAGGTTGGCAAGACTCTTCTGGCAGGCTCCCTTCACCAGAGGCTTCTCATGAAATGTGCACCACAGCTAGAGACAAAAAACAGGGCACACTGTGACCTCCTGGGTTAAAGCTCTCGGGTGCTCTCCTGCACAGCACAGAAAGGCTCCATCTGGTATGCTCTGGGATGGGACTGGCCCATGACACTGAAGGCAATGTGTGTGCAGTGGCAGCACAGTGTTTGAGCAGGATTGTAATAAAGTCTGATTCCATTAGCTCACACATAATTTGTGCTACCCTCTTTTACACGGGGTCTGCCTTGGCAATAGGGGACTTTTAGAAGAAGGTGTGTCTGTCATTCCTGAGCATGCACAGAATTCCTGCATTGAAAGTAGCAGGCAAAGCCAAGAAAATATAAGCCAAGCCACAGAGTGGTTGGCACCAACCTTTGCCTAGGAAAAAAGTAAGTTCAGAATCCACGTAAATAGCCTGATTTTCTTAATAAGAAAGAGAACTTGCCAATCATACCTTCTTTGGGACACGTGCTGAGCAAATAACACTGTTCCACAGAGCCCAGAACCGTGTCTTGCAAACACAGCGGAGACACTCCTGTGTCAGGAATGTGAACCTGGCTGCTGGAAGAAGCACCAGGCAGTGCCAGGCCTGTCTCCTCTGCTGTGCTTTAGCAGTCAGCAAGGTGCTGTTAGCAAACTGGTTCTGCCTCTGTATCAGTCCTTTACACCAGGTCTCAGACCTCTGCATCACAGGTTTCTACCTTGCTTGGTGCTACCTGGCCCACTCTACCTTTTCCTGCTTCCCTTTTTTTGCACTAACCAGTCTGTAGTTGGCCTCCCCTCATCCATGCCCCAGAACTTTGGGGTCTCCTCAGCAGAGTGCAAGACCACAGTAGTGTGCAGACTCAGTGTATCCTTCCTATCTCTCCATGCAGAATGGGTGAAGCAGTAAGCTTGTGTCAGGAGTGGCTTGCATGATGTGATGATTTGTTTTACCCTACAGAGTAAAATTTGTTTTCACTACTTAAGCTTTCGACTATAAAATATTACAGGTGAAGCATTCCCCCACCTCTGCTCCAGGGTGCGGTGAGGGAGCATCAGATCCTTACCTTACTGACAATGAAGAGGTCTTCTCGTTTCACAACACCTTCCTTGATTTTCTGCTGGATCCCTTCCCCAATTTCACTCTCATTTTGGTATGCATAGGCACAATCAAAATGTCTGTATCCAGCATCGATGGCAGCCATCACTGCAGCTTTTACCTGCCCAGGTGGGGACTGAAAAGAAGGCATAGATATTAAGAATCTCAAATCCGTACATGTTAAATACCTGTATCCTAGTAAAATAAAACCAGGGAAAACAGCTTATTGAAAGCAATACTCCCCACATCCCAGATTGGTAGGGGTTTTTTTCTTTACAAGAGCACTCTGTCTTGCAGTCATAAACATCAACTCCAGGGCTTGAAGCCAGCCTTCAGCCATTTATCTGTAGTTCCCCTCCAATTCAGACTCAGCCCAACAGCCAGGTAAAGCAGAGCCCCAGGCACCAGGAAAGCTCTCCAGAGCTGGACCAGGGGGAGTGAAGTTTTTGTGCCAGGGAGCTCTGCAAATACAGGCGCTTTCCTCTGAAGCTGGTACCTTCCATGTGCCGAGCCCCAAGAGGGGCATCTTGGCTGTGGTGCTCAGTTGCACGTAGGTCATCGTGATCCTTCACGCTGTCTGGGTTGTGCCACTGCAGCTGCTTCTTGCCCGTCTGGTTTAACTGTGACTGGTCACTGGACAGGGAAGGGGAAGATGTGGAATGTCACTGGTGCTCTGGCTCCTCCCATATCTGGAAAACAAGGCTGCAGCTTTTTCTCTGCACACTCAACTCATAAAGATTAATGTGAAAGCTGAAATCAATATAAAACTGAGGAAGTGATTACCTGGGGTGTGCAGTGACACGCCCTATGAACCTTTCCTCCTGGTGAGGTTCCTTATCTAAAGATAAGGGCTGAGGGCAGGTGTGTCCTGATCCAGCTGGTGTTTGTGCAGGGATCAGCTCCTGCAGCACCCTGTTCCTGTGCTATGGGATGTCCATGCATATCTCATTTGTGCCCGTTCCCAGGGAGCTGCAACACCCTACTGGAGTTCCCCCCATGGATCCAGTGAAAGATGGTTTCATTCAGGGGCACTGTGGCCCATGATTTGTCATCAGTAAAGCCTGGGAGTGTCCTGAAATGTGTGAACAGAATATGCCAAGTTGGAAGAGCGCCACAAAGATCACTGAGTCCAACTCCTGGCCTTGCACAGGACTGTCCCCAGGAGTTGCACTGTGTGCCTGAGGGTATTGTCCAAACTCTTCCTGAACCCTGTCAGGCTTGGTGCTCTGACCACTTCTCTGGGGAACCTGTTCTGGTGCCCATCCACCCTCTAGGTGAAGAACCTCTTTCTGATATCCAACCTAAACCTCCCCTGACACAACTTCAGGCCATTCCCTCAGGTTCTGTCCTGGACCACTACAGAGAATCAGTGCCAGCCCCTCCTCTCCCTCTCACAAGAAAGTTGTAGACTGTGATGACATCTTCCCTCAGTCTCCTCCAGGTGGAAGAGACCAAGTGACTTCAGCCACTCTTCATACGGCTTCCATCAAGGCCCTTCACCATCTTTGTTGTCCTATTTTGGATGCTTCCTAGTAGCTTAAGATCTGTCTGCACACAATATTCAAGGTGAGGCCACCCCAGTGAGAGCAGAGTGGGACAATCCCCTCCCTCGACCAGCTGGTGATGCTGTGCCTGATGCCCCCCCAGGACACGGTTGGCCCTCCTGGCTGCCAGGGCACTGCTGACTTACATTCAACTTGTCATCAACCAGGACTCCCACTTCCCTTTCCATGGCTCTGCTTTCCAGCATCTCAGACCCCACTCTGTATGAACAGCCAGTGTTATCCCATCCCAGGTGCAGAATCCGGCACTTTCCCTTGTTGAATTTCATATGGTTGGTGATTGCCCAGTCCTCTAATATGTTGAGGTCTCCCTGCAGGGGCTCCCTGCCTTCAAGGGAGTAAACAGCTCCTCTGAGTTTTGTGTCATCTGCAAACTTGCTTAGTATCCCTTCCAGTCCGGTGTCCAAATCATTTATGAAGATGTTGAAGAGCACAGGGCCTAAGACAGACCCCTGTGGAACCCCACTAGTGACAGGTCACCAGCCTGGTGTTACCCCATTCACTGTTAACCCTCTGTGCTTGACCTGTGAGCCAGTTGTTCACACACTGTGTGATGTGCTTGTCCAGCTGTGTGCTGGAGATTTTGTCCAGAAGGATACTGTGAGAGACAGTATCAAAAGTCTTACTGAAATCCAAAAAGATTACATCAACTGGCTTGCCATGATCACTGGCTGGGTTACCTTGTCGTAGAAGGAGATCAGGTTTGACAAGCAGGAATTTCCTCTCATGAAGCTGTGCTGGCCATGACCAATGACTGTTGTCTTTCAAGTGTTTTTCAGTATCTTCCAGAATAATCATCTTCATAAATTTCCCAGGCACTCAAGTGAGACTGACAGGCCTGTAGTTTCCAGGGTCCTCCTTCTTGCCCTTCTTAAAAATCAGGACAATGTTTGCCAGCTTCCAGTCAGCTGGGACCTCTCCAGATTCCCAAGACAACTCAAAAACAATCCCTAGAGGTTTTCAATGACATCAGCAGCTCTTTGAGGATTCTTGGATGAATCCCATCAGGTTCTGTTGATTTGTCAGGCTCCAGCTGGAGCAACAGATCCCACATGGTTTCAGGGTTGACTGGGAGTGGATCATTCTCACAGTCATGGTCCTCCAGCTCACGGCACTGGGCNAGTGACAGGTCACCAGCCTGGTGTTACCCCATTCACTGTTAACCCTCTGTGCTTGACCTGTGAGCCAGTTGTTCACACACTGTGTGATGTGCTTGTCCAGCTGTGTGCTGGAGATTTTGTCCAGAAGGATACTGTGAGAGACAGTATCAAAAGTCTTACTGAAATCCAAAAAGATTACATCAACTGGCTTGCCATGATCACTGGCTGGGTTACCTTGTCGTAGAAGGAGATCAGGTTTGACAAGCAGGAATTTCCTCTCATGAAGCTGTGCTGGCCATGACCAATGACTGTTGTCTTTCAAGTGTTTTTCAGTATCTTCCAGAATAATCATCTTCATAAATTTCCCAGGCACTCAAGTGAGACTGACAGGCCTGTAGTTTCCAGGGTCCTCCTTCTTGCCCTTCTTAAAAATCAGGACAATGTTTGCCAGCTTCCAGTCAGCTGGGACCTCTCCAGATTCCCAAGACAACTCAAAAACAATCCCTAGAGGTTTTCAATGACATCAGCAGCTCTTTGAGGATTCTTGGATGAATCCCATCAGGTTCTGTTGATTTGTCAGGCTCCAGCTGGAGCAACAGATCCCACATGGTTTCAGGGTTGACTGGGAGTGGATCATTCTCACAGTCATGGTCCTCCAGCTCACGGCACTGGGCCTCCCTTGGTCCATCATCCGTGTTGAAGACAGAGGCAAAGAAGGCATTAAACCCCTCTGCCTTGTCTCTGTCCCTGTTTATGAGGTGTCCATCCTCCTCCTGTAGCAGGCCAATGATATTTCTATACTGCCCATTGTCATTTATTTATTTGAAAAAACTCTTTTTATTGTTCCCCACATTTCTGGCAGGTTCAACTCCAGTTGAGCTTTGGCTGCATGAATTTTCTCCCTACAGTGGCATGGAGAATCTGTGTATTCTTCTTATGTCACTTGACCTTGCTTCCACTGGGTATGCACCTTCCTTTTTTGCCTTATTTCCAAGAGAAGATTCCTGCTCAGTCAAGCCGTTCTCTCCTGTCTTGCCTGCTTGAATTCCAACATTTGGGAATTGCTGCTCCTATGCCTGTAGGGGGTGATGTTTAAAAACTGACCAGCACTGATGGACCCCAGCACCTGCAAAAACATTTTCCATGGGGACCTTACTTATTAATTTGCTGAGCAGCCTGAAGTCTGCTCTCTTCATGGCCAGAGTTAAGATTGTGCTGGCACTTTTCCTACGAAGATCAGAGATTTTAAATTCAATCACTTCATGGTCACTCTGGACAAGATGGCCAGCACTGTCCACTTTGCTCATGAGATCCACTCTGTTGATAAGCAGCAGCTCAAGGAAGGATCTTTCTGTGTCAACTCCCTTAGTAGGACCTGTTCCATAAAGTTGTCATCCAGGTTTTTTAGGAATCTTCTGGCCTGGGTTGTACCAGCTGTGTGATGCTCTCAATTGATTTCTGGCAAGTTGAAGTCCTCCATAAGGACATTTGGGCATGTTGACTTGAAAATGTCCCTTAGTTCCTTAGTCATTGTCCTGGCAGGGGGGTGTACAGTAGACTCCCAGGATGACATGTGTATTATATGTTTTTAGTAGCCAGTGGATTCATAAAGAAGTTTCATAATGCAGAGAGAGACATTGGAGTGTAGAAGAGAGAAGGTGTCCTGTTAGCTACATGGTTATGATCATCTTGAATGCCATATATAATTACTGTAAAAACTAACACATTCTTTTGCATAGAAGTGAAGCAGGATCCAGGGAATGGACGGGAGGTTGTTCTTTAATGTTTGCACACACGGGGGCAGAGTTAAACTTGTGTGTGGCCACTGCTTTTGCATTTCTTCAGTTATAACTCATCAGACTGAATTTCATATTACGTTGCTTAGATTTTGTAATAACAGGAAGGTGAAAATTTCTCTTCCTCTGCCTGATTTCCTAAAAAGGATTAGAAGTAAAAAAATGAAGGCATCTTACATTTTTAATACGCATGAATATTTTCTGGTAGGGACTCAAAAGATACAATCTCAGTTTTGAAGAAGAAATTAGCAGTTATTAACATACTGATTTTCTGAATTGTCTGATCCTTACATTAAAGACACAAAAAATAATTTCTTTTTCCTACTGTCTTTTGCACTGAAACTTATCAGACTGTTTTTCCTGCCTCAACTCACCACTCTCTATCAAAAATGTTCGAAAACTGGCACTTGTAATGTGTGTGTATGTGGGAAATCAAGCCTGTTTCCTCCTTCCTGTTAACTGGACGATTACTTTCAACATATTGCATATCCAATGGGAAAGAGAAAGACTGTCTAAAATTTAGAATGGTTGGATTTACTATGACTGGTAGTGCTTTCATGCGCTTAGCACCTCCAGCTTGTTATTGAATGCAGCATTTAATGAGGACTGGGCTATCTACAGCTCACAGTAGTAGTAGGAAGCAGTATGTGCTGTACAAGAGTTGGGTTGTTAACTACATGTTTGCAGTCAGAGGCCACTTCCATTGGGAGATTTGCTATTGATTCAATAGCATGGAAACAAGCCCTTTGTGAAAATGTCTGCCAACAGTGCCAGCATTTTGTTCAGCAAATCTAATACCAAACTCTCTCTAGCCTATTTTATATATCAGCCCTGATGTCCTTGGATGGCTTTCAACAGTATGTTTTTCAGCGCTTCATCACCAGAGATCCCCTGTTCCCCGCAGCAGCTCATGATGCAGCAGTGCTGGTGGCTCAGTCACAAAGAGGGAGACAAAATTCCTCAGGATCTGCATCCCAGTGTTGGCCTGGCCATGCTGGGTGCTGGCATCTAGGGGACGAACCAAGAACAGCAAGAAGAGGAAGAAGTGACATTTTGCCTTTTCCCAAGCACTTTCCCCACTCTGCAGTGTAAACCAGTGGGATGAAGCTGATGGAAGAGGCACTGGGATATCATGCCAGGCTGAGAGAGTGGAGCTGCTAAAAATGGTTTATGGACTTTTTTATAGTTTTGCTCAGTCATCATATGTCACCCTCTGGAGCAGGATGGGCATCCCAGAAGTGTTCACAATCTGACATTTCCACAACATTGGACACACAAGAAGCTTGAAGGAATATATTTTGGTTTCTGAGGAAAACTCAGCCAGTCTGGTTGTGAAACTGGAGTAAGTATTACTGTTACAACTAGAGGAAAGGGTAAAATCTGAGCAACATCAAGTTGAAACTACCCTGAAGAGGAACCTTTGAACTTAGCAGAACTTCAGGAAGCTACAGTTTTTGAGAGCTACATTAAATGGGGTGATAAAGTGCCATTTGCCAACAAGTGGATACCTGAGGGTAAACAGAACAGGAAGAGATAGTTAACAGAACTTTCAGGCAGCAGGGACCAGACCCCTGGAGGCAGTGGAGGAGGTGCTGACAGCAGATGAGCAAAGCAAAGCATGTTCTCAGTATTCTCAAAGAATAATATGGTTACAACGGTTACATTTTCTTCTGATTCTTGTCTGCATGAAAATCTTGCACTGTTTCATTATGTTGATGCGAATGCCTTTTTTGGACACATATCAGTTGAAGTAGGTTGTATATTTATTTAGCTTAAATCCATTCCTTACCACTTCAGTTAAAAGAGTAGAAAGCGTTCCAGCAAAATAACATCCATCCTCCCACAGACTTTGCATTAATGTAACAGCATCCGCTTTTGAACTGGTTTAATTAACTGCAACTTCCTTGCACAGGCCAGGACTGGTTGCTGCGGAAGCAGAAACGTCTGAGCATCTTTTGTGCTTTCACTTTTGAAAAGAAACCTGACTGGAGGGGTGGATTAATGTCAGACTGGCCAATACTTTGCTTGATTTTCTCTAGGTCAAGCCCTGTAAAATAAGCAGGTACCAAAGCGTCAACAAAGACCAAACCTTCTCAGTAAGAAGAGTAAAAAGAATGGGCTTTATAATGAGGGGATAAGCAATTTAAATTAAATAGGAAAGGACACTGGGTCAGCCTTTAAACTCAATTCATCTATAAGCGGAAAATTTGACCATCCCAGACCTATATTGCTATCCAGTTTTCTTGGGAGGCGTGGTTATGGTTATCACAGAAATGAGATTTTCCTCTCTTATATATCCAGACTTGTAGGTTTTCCAAAGCTCGTAACTTTAGTCTGCTATTTTGCTTGCCAAGTGGCTGCTATTTTTCTCATGGAAAAATATTTTCATGCTTTTTTTCAAGTTTCAGCAGAAAGCCATGTCTAGTTTTGACAAGAAAAGGGATGCTTCAAACACCTTAAGAGTAGAGAAAGGGGTATGTTTTCCTTTTGTAAAACACAAAAGTGTTGAAAGTATTTTCCTCATGTTTGAAAAACAGAACAAAATGAAGCACACAGGAAAACCAATGAGTTTATCTAGATTAGGAACAACATGAAAAATACTACTGTGGAATCTATACAATTACAGCTGAAGAGAAATTTCTTTATAACCTGAACTCATACACAACAGGGGAGCCAGATTGTTTGGGCTGACTGAGTTACTCAGGTTTTGTAAACGGGAGAGCAAAACCTAATGTGGTCTTTCTGCCATCACATGGCAGGGCCTGTGGGCAATGGTGGGGATGCAGAAGGTCCAGTGATTCCCACAGAAGTTCGCTTTATTGTCCTTCACTAATCCATGGATCTGTGGTCATTTCACAGTATGCTCCACCTTAGCTCTAGGGTTGGGCAGATGGGCTTCTGCACCCTCAGCATCTTTCATTTCCAGAAGTAAGTCAGGACATGTAAGGGAGGAGGCCATGAGCTGCAGATGGTTCTAGCATGATGCTTGCAGCCATTGTCTTGTCTGGGGACTCTAGCTTGTCCTGTAACCAGAACACATCTGCAACCTGAGGGGCTGGGAGAAGATGGTGGCGAGGTGTGGGTTGCTGCAGAAGCCAGGAAAATTAGTTTGGCCACTGTGTGCTCCCAACTGCCCCTGCAAACTAGATGTGACCCATAAGATCAGATAAAATGGCTTCTTCATGTCTGAAGTTGGTAAGCACTGTATTTTTAGAAGGGCAAGAGACCTTGGTCCAGTAGCATGGGCCTCATTTTGTGATATATTTCTAGAGGTATTATCCTTCTTCCCACAAAAAAGACCAGTAGTTTGTTGCCAGGTATATCTACTTCTGCAAATGCCTTCTTAAGAAGGGCAGGACTACACTGCCCATTTTTTTCCATCCATTGTGTTGATCTTGGTTCAGTCCCTTATTCACTATATTACAGATGCAGACCTTGACAGAGAAGAATGACAGCATTACTGAATGTTTAAACAAGTACTTGACCTATCCAAAGTGTTAAATGTTGGATTGTCTCTCTGGAAAGCAGAGAAGTGTCTTTCTTTGTTACATAAAAAGGAGATACTGAATTAAAACCAAAATATTTTTCCAGGTTCTTCTATGGACTGCTAGATCTGATGGCAATAGAGAAGAATGGACTAATTCTGAAGCAAAAAAACAGTGGAAGTCAAGCACAAAATTATTTAAATTAATGGTTTTACATGCAAGTAAAACAGGTGTGAGATGAAAATTTGAATTGAAAACTCTGGGAAACTGGATATTCTGACTCCCCATCCTTGTGTGATTTATTAGTCCTGTCTTTCTACTCATGCTCCTTTTTTGTTAAAGAAATGAGGTGGGATGGGGAGAAGGAACTTTAGGAAATCCTAAAGTTTTCTGGGAAACAATCCTGTAAAAGAGAGGCCTGATTTCATTGCATTTAAAGGTCAGGAGCAACCCCACTGAATTCTACAGTAACGTGTAAGAGTGCGACTCAGTCCTATTCTTCATATTATCCAATCATGACACGTAGGACAAACTTTTTACATAGGAAACTCATTTTTGTGCTCCATTCAAAACCAAACTAAACATCAGCCCCTTTTGTTTTGTAAACTGGCATGCTGCAAGCGAGCCACGTACCATGGACAGAAATGTAAGCACCACCAGATAAGTCTCTGTGATTTGTAGTGTTTATGAGAAAACAAACATCATAAACACAGAGATAACTGGGTATATGCACATCAACAAGGTCTTAGTTAACCCAGAGTTCATTATAACATGGAAGTAAAGAACTTTAGAGAAGCTATTTTTGAAGTGAACCATTAATTTTTAATAAAGAGACATTAATACAAGCAAACTTGAATATGCGTGGGGTGTGTTTGTTATTCTCACCATTCTCTGCAATGACACTGCAGTTCCCATTTTACCCTTTTGGTTGTATTTGTCCAGATTCTTACGTGTTGTCACCATGCTCTGGTATCTGCACTGTCCAGTCTGTTTTCTAACTGACTTATCGTGACTGGACTAGACACCACCCTACTGCTTTTATTTTTTTCAAAGGTCTTTCTAAATTATCTCTTCTCAGACAGTTTGTTACTGACGTGCAATGTCTAGAGCGCTTTGTTTATCATGAGGCAAAAAAGGCAGATTCATCACAGGATTTTTTTTTTGGCTTTTGATACTGCTACAGTAAGTTAACTTGTACAATATTGTGACTAGAAAACAGTGAAATGCTCTGAACCAAAACCTGAAATGTAAACTCCTCCAAATCCATAAAATTTAAAAGTGAACCTTGTGAATCTTCAAACTGTGTCTCTTGCTCTAGAAATGGAAAAACTTTTGATTGTGTGAATTTTGTTTTCCAGCCATTGGCACCTTGTGAAACTTCTTTTATTTTTGGGGACTAGAACTGAATCCATGAGGGCTCCTTCAGAACATTGTGTTTCACACATTTTTCCATATCATAGGAACCTGTTGTGGTAAGGTGTTTATCTGAAGATGACCATGTAATGGTTTTGAGGGCATAGAGAATGTAAGGTTTTTTCCCATGTGTATGTTCTCAGTCTGGAGTATCCAAAAGTAAAATAATTTTTTTGAGTTAAGATTTCAGATTAACAGACAGAAGTCACCTTTTTTTTTTTAAATTCAGAATAACATTACCAGTACATAGCCATTGGATTTGCATAAAAAATTCAGTTCCCACTTCAGGTTTAGAATACAATGCCTCACACAGTAGCTTCCCTTCCTCTGTTTTGCACACAATGAAGGCTTTTTTCTTTCTCAGTCATTTATTTGGTACTTAATGATTGAGCAGAACTTCTGCACTTACTTAAAGACTAAAGCTATGATTCTGATGACAAATGCAGGGTTAGTTTAAGTGCTTACACACTCCTTTTTTTTTAACAGATCTTCCCTCTGAGCAATGCAGTTAGAGAGGGGGGGAAAAAAAGTAGAGTATTTTCTCTTCACATGGACTTGTACTTCTGGTTTTGACATAAAGAGAATCTACTGAGATACTAAAGTTACATATTGCCTACATACCCAAACAGGATGAAAGCCCCGTTGTATTTACATGAAAGCAGCATTGTATTAAGCACTTGTCAAACCGTGCCTAAACTAGTAAAACAAAAGGTTTAAAAGGCCCTTTGCTAAGGAGCTTAAATTGTATTTTGGGCGACTATTTGGGTATTCAAGGTGCACCTCACTGCTCTGTCAGGTGCACCCCTAAGTTTAAGATGTGGTAGCAAATATGATGACAAATAGGATAGATGTGTGATGAAAAAGTATTCATGCATAGGTATGCTTGAGCCAAGAAAATGTTGAGAACCACTTGTCTGGTTAATGCAAGATGTGGTGAGTGGCTCTAACAAAAAAAAGCCTGGCACATCCTTGCCTGCTACATATTCTCTGAGCTCTGACAGAGAAGGGTTTGTTTCCTTGTATTACAGAGCAAGGTCTGGTGTGTAGAGACATATGAAGAGATGGATTTAACCTAAGTAATTTTATGATGTGCCAGTTCTGAATCCTCTGGAGTAAACAAGGACGTTTCTCTGCATAGTGTTGTTCTCCCAGACCTTTCTCCATACAAATCTGGCCTTGAGTGAAAGTGGACCATCAGAATAGCTGCAAAGGAATCTGAGACAATATCATAGACAGCAGAGAAAAGACAGGATCTAGGTCTTTTGTACAGGAAAAAAAGTCAAGTGTTGAAAATGGCCTGAATGGGCCTGCATCCAAGGAAAAGGTGAGGATTCCCTGGGCACACATACAGGTGACAAAGATAATGGGCATGCTGCTGGTGGTAACCAAAGGTCAAAAGGAGTAGGGAGAGTCTAGGAAAGCAGACATAAATTCATGCAGTAGAAAAACACCCAGGAGGAAGTTCTAGAGAGGTTTCAGATTAAGGAGTGCAAGGACTTGATTACAGAAATTTCTTCTGAAGATGAAATTATTAATGTAGACAGATCGTGTATCAAATAGTTCTAAACAAAGACCTCAAGGTTTTCTGAAAATTACAGTGGATATGTCTGTGGTGCTCTATGGCAAATACTTGATCTAGATTCTATGAAAAGGTAGCAAGGGCATAATCAGTGAAGAATGCTCCTGTTTGTCATAGTTTTCATTAATCTTTCTTCTTTTCAGTTTTGTTTTCTTCTGTTCCTGCCTTGCCCAGTTCCAGGCCTTTATTGTGTGGTGCAGTTGCACTGGTGCCCCAGCAGAAGTTTATGTGTTGAGGAAAGGAGTTTCCTGAACTGGTTCTGCCATAACATTCCAACTAAACACCACTGTCTGGAAGGGCTCCAGAGCAGAGACCCTGAAAAACACAGCCCAGCTGGTCTGAGAGATAATAGCTGCCAAATGAGTACAGCTGTCTGCAAGAAATCACGTACAGGGATATGGTTCTTCTGTCCTTGTATAGTTTGAAAAATGAATCAAATTCATTAGGCTGTTTTTGTCATGCTAATGAAATGTTCTTGATCAAAGACTAAGGGAGACAAGAAATCTGTATGTAATGGTCATGGAGGTCCTGGGTTACTGTCTATTCCATTGTTTTTAAGACTGCATTTCAGCATATAATGGTTCTTTCTGTTAATTGTATTCTTAGTGATTGATGTCCAGCCATAGTGCTGATACTCAAGAACAGAAGTTTTTCCTTCTAGGATTTTTGCTTCTTTTCCTTGCAAAGTCAATCAACCAGTTTGGCTGGAGGCAGGGTCAGTGCAGGTGTGTAATCATGCAGTGTGATGTGGGACATTTCTCTTAACCTGTTTGAGATAATGGGTGGCTAATCAAACACTTCTTGAACTTGGGTACTACATTGCTTACATAGACAGGACTGGGTTTATACTGTAGGTTCTGGCTTAGACAAAGGTGACAGAAATAAAGTAATTTTTAGTGGGTGAGATGATTTGATGTGTAACTGTAAGTACAATTCACATCCAGTGGAAATATTCTGCAGAAGCAGCAGATTTTATTGTAGTTCTATGTTGAGGTCAGGCATAGCTCTATTCATCAGGAAAAGGATTTGAAATGTTCTCCCTGAGATGCAGAATGCTTTCCAGAGTTCCCAAATAAATGAGGAAGAAAGGCAGTGCAGTAACCACCGAAGAGACATAGGATGCTGCTCACCAACAGCCGAGCCACTCTTACTACACTTAAGTGCTGTGCTGAGAGCCTGCTGAAATGGTTTCATGTGCCTGGTCCTTCTTTTCCACTGACATTTTAGGATCTAATCCCTATAAATGCAAAAACACAATTTCTCCTCACAGCACTTTATTTAAATTACTGCAAACTTTCTTAAATTTCCTTGTCTTGCTTTTCCCTACAAGAATCTGAATCCCCCATCTCTTATTTTCATTTTAACTTATTAAAAAGGGAAGATGACCTCTATCCCTCATGGAGAGGCTGGTAAGAGTTTGTGACCCTATAAACATTACATTGTGGCTGTTCAAGGGTGAGCATTTAGAGGAGAAAATGTGAATCTAATTAGATATAAAAGATGTGTTCTGTTTATTTTTAAAAATAAAAGCAGATCTATGGCAATAGAAGCAGTAAAAAACACCACCTTCCCACAACACTTTATTTCTAGCCAGAGCTGCTCCATCCACTTGATTACTCTGCACTGGGATTACAGCCTGTGGGTATGAGGGAGCTAGTTATCCTTAGGAAAACTCCCATCTATTTATTTTTTAGTTGTTTTTTTTTCCTGCTGATTTCACAATGAATAATGTTTTGGACCCTGCTTCTCACCGGGACCAACAAGCCCTTAAGCCCGAAGGAAAAGTGAGGCCTGTGTGGGAGAATCCCCGCATGCCTGACCCTCGGCCAAGGAGCCTCAGAGCGGACCAGGGCGTCTCACTGGAGCGGAGCGGGGATGGTTTCGAGAGGAGCCAGAGGCTTGGCTGGCTGCGGCCATGTTCGGGCTGGCGTGCCCGCGGTCCTTCATTTCACCAGGCGCCTCTGCTGCGATCGCTGCGACCTGGCCTGCGACCCCGGCCAGGACAGGGCCGAGGGTCGGGCCGCGGTTCGGGCCGATGTAGGGCCAGGATTTGCAGGTCTTTTGTACAGGAGGCAGGGCTGGCAGGGCCGGGGCTCGGGCCGGGGTTCGGGCCGGCCTTGGGGCCGCTGCCGCTCTGCCCGTGCCCGGCTCCCCCAGACCCCGCTGGGGGCGCTTGGTGTGACGTGCGGTTCGGCGCGCCCGCTCCGCTAGGCCCCGCCCACAGAGCGCTCCCATTGGCTGGGGGCCCTGCCCGTCCCCCCGCGCAGCCAATCAGCGCCCGCCCGTTGCGCGGGGACGCGGCTGCCGCGGCAGGGCGCGCAGTCCGGGGCTCTCCCGGCCGGGCGGCGGCGGCTCCGGNGCTCCGGTGGGTTCCTCAGGTGCCTCCTTGGGTTCCGCCTGGTAATTCTGTGGGGCCGGGGGGCAGGAGCGGTGAGAGGCCGTGGGGGCGGCGGTCCGAGGGCCCTGGGCTGGCGGGGGGCTCCCTGCGGAGGAGGCAGGCGGCTGGGGGTAAGCTCTCCCGGGGTGGGGGTCGCTCCGGCCGGGGGCAGGATGGTGCTTTGGGCCCCGGGCAGGCAGGGACTGCTCCTGAGGAACCTCCTAAAGCGTGGTGCTGTGTTTGTGTGCGAGCCGCTGCCCCGGTCTGGTAGCCGCCTGTGCTGGCGTGTGTCCGGGAGGTGCTGCCCTGGGTCTGGGTGAGCCCTCCGTGCTCGGGCAGGACCGACAGGCGCAGGTGCACCGCACAAGAACCTTATAAAAGAGGGGCTTGTGCTGGCTGGGGCAGGAGCCCTGGAAGTGGCAGCCTCTTGGTAGTTAGACCTTAGAGCTGCGCCTGGCCGAAAGCTCTGCCGGTGTAAGATGCTGCCTTGAGCCCGTGCGTGCTCCTGTTCCTGTTCTAGCATAGAATGGTTTACGTTGGAAGGGATCTTAAAGATCATCTCGTTCAGACTCCCCTGCCGTGAACAGGGACACCTTCAGCTAGACCAGGTTGCTCCAGCCATCCTGATCCTGAACAGTCAGTGGTGGAGCATCCGCAGCTTCTCTGGGCAGCCTGTTCCAGTGCCCCTGTGCTGGGTCCAGCTCTGCTGTCTGGATCCACCCTGCTATTCCGGGGATGGCAGTAGATTTCTGCACGCTAGAGCTGTGGTAATTGCAGTCTAAACAAATCCTGGGGAGGAAATGATATCCTGGAACATCTGGGAGGCAAGAAACCTTCCCTTGTTAGAAACGCAGGAGCTGTGTGTTCGCATCTTTTTGGGAGAAGAAATTCAGTAGCTTTCCCAGCTCATACGAGGGGTTTGTATTCCGTTTTTTTACAGCACTGAGAGCCAGTGATGGTTGTGGTATCTTTCTGTGAGTGCTCGGTGTTTATTCCTTCCCTGCAGGTAATCAACCCAGAGCATGTGGTGGCTTCTGTAGCTCTTTAGTCCGTGGTGAGATTTGTGTAGGCTTTCCTTTGCCATAGAAAAGGTGAGTAGGGTTGTTTCCACGTGTTGCTCTAAGGCTTTCTAGTTTAAATGCTTCCATAAGTGGACTGATATTTAAACAACCTTGTGACTGCCAGTCCTTTTTAAATTTGTTTGATATGTATTTTTTCTAACTGAACTGGAATTTATGGTCACCAGATGATATTAGGTCTTTCTGTAAGTGTTTTTTTTTATATATATTTGTTAATATTTTTATTGGTTTGGTCAAAAGTACCAACTAAACTTGTGCATACAGGTGCACCTCCTCTAATGCTGGATCTTGTTTTTTTGGTTGGGTCTTAATTTGATTTTGTAAAATACACTGTCTGTTCCTGTGGATAATACAATCAATTAATCTGAACAATGAGGTATCTGCAGCAATAGAGCTTTCTCTGGGGCTGTTTTTTGTGCAGTAATTCATGCTATGGACACACTGCAATTTTTTAATCATATCTGTGGGATGTTGGAGAAAGCATTTCCATCCAAAGTCGAAGTCATCTATCTGATACTTGGTTTTGTTATAAACCTGGGATCTTAAAGGGTGTAGTTTAGAGTTGTATGGGATGTGACATAACACCTGAATTCTAGCAGTAGTTGATTTCTTTGCTTAATGTGCAACTGATAGTTGTGAGTGGAAAAAATGGAGCATCAGTGGGTTTTGTCTGAGATGTTCCTTCCCATGCACAAATTTTGGTCCCCCTTAGCATGAAATAAGACTTTACTTACTATTTTTCAACTGTCTATTTTGTGTCAGACAATACCTCCTGATACTTTGTAGAAGCCTCAGTCCTCAAAGGCTTTTTAATCCTGAAGGTGATAGGTAAGTTAGAGCTGGGGAGGTTTAGCATAGTGTTCTTGTGTGATTATGTGAGATTAAAGGACAACTAAGTTGCTGTTACAGACAAGATTAAATTAATGAGTCTGTTAATGAATTGAACTTTTCAGGACACTTTTTGAAACTCTGGTAACAGTGAATGCTGACATAATGCCGGGTGTTTTCCAAAACCCAGAGTGCATGGGCCTATCCCATCCTGCTGACCTAATTCAGTGGGCCTGGATTTGAGACACTTGAAGCATAATTGAAGCAGCTGATTTGACATGATGGCAGCTCCCTTAAGTGTGTCTCTTATGGAAATCTAGCCTAAGGTTGGATGTGCAGAAGTTGGACCTCAGTCTCCCACTGTCCATGGTTTTGAGAGCTCTTAATGCTCATCTGAGTGTACAGCAGTGCCTCAGTGTGTACAATTGTATTTTTATAATTTTTTCTCCTGCTCTGTCCGTTATAATCTAGCCTGTTTCTCAGGTCAGAGTGATCAGGTGGGACTTTCAGAGTTGCAGTGCTGTGTTAGGTGGACCTTTCTTGGCATTGCATCATTTACTTAGAAGATCTTTGACTTTCTTGCAGACCCTTTTGACCAGTGGTCAAAATGTGTCTTCCACTGAAGACAATCCAGCAGAGAAAGGTACTGTTTGACTCTTGAATGCATAGCTCTTATTTAATGAGGACAGCAAACAGGCCTTTTTTTGCCTACTGCAAAAGTAAAAAACATTAATCCTGGTGCCTGAAAAACTGGCATTGTACTTTATAGGCAAAAGAGGGAAATTATACTTGAAAGTCAGGAAAGGGATGGAATAATTTATGGGATCACTTCTGGATTCAGTGAAATGAGGACTTGCTAGTTGTACATTGCATCCCAGAGAATATATATATATATAGTAACACTTGAGTGTGGAAGAATGATGGAGGAGTTGGCCTACACAAAAATCAAGAGGAGAGTGGCATAATTAGTCCTTCTGTGCTTGAGTTTGATGTGTCACTTCAGAGTTCACCAGTGAGAGTGAGATCTGCTTCTCTGGGAGCCTGTGATACTGAGCCAGGCTCTTGAGGGAAACCTGTAGGCTGGAACAGCTTGTACAAATCTGCACCTCATTAGTTGGTTAAGTGGGCTAGTTGCAACAAGCTGGGTGGAGGATGTTGCTTTTCCTCCCACATGAGGGTGGGAGGAATTCAAAACTAGGAGATCTCAAATGTAAAAACATACTCAGCAGACACTTGTTTCTTGGATTGCTTTTATTCTGGTAGTTGTTTACTTTTTGCTGCCATATTATGCATTATCTGTGGGATGTTTGATGTATCTATCTCATGTCTTTGTCCAGATGCATCATTTTTAGATGCGAGACGAAGTTGCCAGCTGTGCTAAGCTGTCACCAAAATGGCTAAGTATAGGCTTGTTCTCTTAAGACATGGGGAAGGAGCCTGGACCAAGGAGAATCGTTTCTGCAGCTGGGTGGACCAGAAACTGAGCAGTGATGGAATAAAGGAAGCTCAGAACTGTGGCAAACACCTTAAAGCGCTGGGCTTCGAGTTTGACCTGGTCTTCACCTCTGTACTGAGCCGCTCCATCCAGACTGCATGGCTGATCCTGGAAGAGATGGGCCAAGAGTGGGTCCCCATTCAGAGTTCCTGGCGGCTGAATGAGCGTCACTATGGAGCACTGATTGGGCTCAATAGAGCAGAAATGGCTCTGAATCACGGGGAGGAGCAAGTGAAAATATGGAGGAGAAGCTATGATGTTACCCCACCTCCCATATCTGAATCTCACCCTTATTATGAAGAGATATACAACGATCGCCGATATAAATGCAGTGATGTCTCTCAGGATAATCTTCCAAAAGCTGAAAGCCTCAAAGATGTGCTCGATAGACTCCTTCCCTATTGGAATGAAAAGATAGTCCCAGAACTGAAAAGTGGCAAAATGATTCTTATCTCTGCTCATGGTAACAGCAGCAGGGCATTGCTGAAGCATGTGGAAGGTAAGGATCTTTTTTTTTGGTCTTGCCCTCTTCTCCTTAATCAGTAACATGGAGCTTTATCTCCTGTTCTGCAGTGTATGTTACTTATCTGGGCTGGGAAGTTGGTCAGGCATCACTCTGGGAAGTATGGAAACAGAGAGAGTTAGTTAAGGAAAGAACCAGATATTTTCTTCTTGTTTCTCACTGTTTATTAAAAACTGTATTCAAACTAATTTTGTGGTTGGTCTAAATAGACAAAAACTCTGCAGGCTAAAATTATTTTTGGATTTATTCAGTTGCTCTGTCAGACTTGAAATCATCAAACAATCATTAAACAAACATTGTTAAAACACAGCAGAATAAAAGTGCTTGACTTGGGTTGTGGAAGATGTATTACTGTGGTGGGTCACTTTTGAGACTTCATTCCTGATAATTTTTTACTTAAAAGTTAACATGACAGGGAATTCAGCAGAGAGTAGGTACTTGCTTAAGCTTATGCAAATACTATATTATTTTGCAATATAGAAAACGCATACCAGTAAACAGGCAGGTTGGTAGCTTAGCATAAGGTTGCTTATTTATGTTTGCATTGGGAGATACCTCTAAAGGCCACCTGCTCCAACCCCCCCTGCAATAAGCAGGGACATCTTCAACTAGATTAAGTTGTTCAGAGCCCTGTCCAGCGTTTCCAGGAGTGGAGCATCTGCTACCTCTCTGGTCAACGTGTTTCAGTGTTTTACCAGCTTCATCATAAAAATTTCCCTCCTTATATCTAGTCTGAATCTATGCTCTTTTATTTTAAAATAATTACCCCTTGTCTTATTGCAGCAAGCCCTGCTTAGAAGTCTGTACCTGTCATTCTTGGAGGCCTTCTGGACCCTTCTCTTCTCCAAGCTTAACAACCCCAGTTCTCTCAGCCTTTCCACATAGGAGTTGTGCTCTGTTGTTCTGATTGTTTCTCTGGCCTGCCTCTGATCCTGCTCCAACAGGTGCATGTCTGTCTTGTGCTGAGGATCCCAGAGCTGGGTTTGAAAAGGACTCATTTATGACCTGACTTAAAAATAAATCATATCCTTTTTATTGTTAGATTCTTCCCCCCCCATCTTCTTTTGTCTCACGGTTTCCAGGTCACAGGTCATCCTAAACTGAAGGATAGAATATATTGATTTCTTTGTGGAGAGAGTAGCTTTACTTTTTTAATTTGAATTTAGTGATGATGCTTGTGTGAATACAGCCTACTAGAATTGTAGTTGCAAGTATGCATAGACCAGATTGTGTGTACTCAATTTTCTTTTTTAGTTACAAAATCTTCTGTTAGTGCCCCTATGGCTTTGTCTACTGAGTACTTTGTGCATTTGGCCAGGTATGAACAGTCAGGACAGCTGATGCTTTAGCAGAAATCAGACACCTGAGAAAAGAGGGTGTGTGAGTAGTTTCTGGAACTAGAAAGGCTGTCAATCCTGGGGTACAGGATGAAGGAGGAAGGCTGGTTCAGTCAGTTCCACTGATGTGATCAGAGTGGTTGTCCACACTGTGTGATTAAAAATTACGAAGGAAAAAGGGGGAGTGGGATCTGCAACCATGATGTCACCCCTGCACCCCAAGAACAGAACCAGTTGCATGAAACCATAATGACTGGGCCCTTTGGGGGTGAAATGCCAAGAGGTGACCGTGGCTTTAGCAGAGCCCCTGGGCCACCTTCTGCACAGGCACGCACTGAGGCTGGAGTTGACAGCACCAGCGACTGGTAAAGGTTCCTTTGGAGTTTGTGTGGATTCCTTGCTGCATTAAGATCAGAGAAAAACAGTGCTGCAGAACTTTTCTTTGGGACAATGTGTACTCTGATTCTTCCAGGACTGCCCACACTCAGCCAAAGTAAAAAAAGGTATCTTTTCTCAGTCTTACAGTGTAACTTGACTCTCACAGCATATGCTTACATAGGGAAATTTGAGGAATCCTTGGCAGAGGACCTACTTCTTGTTGACTAAAGACTGCCCATCAACAGCCCCACAGGGGCAATTGCCAGATACCTGCTGGCTCTCCTGCTGTTTATCTAGTGGAGATTGGGTTGTTGAGGAACTCAGTGAAGGGTAACATGAACAGAGACTCCTGTTATTGCAACCTGCTTTTTTTTTTATTATTTTTTATTTAAGAGCTCCTTAGCTGGGTCTAAGAGTTCCTTGTCTGCATTGCTGGCTGTGTATCCCTTTCTCTTCTGAAAGGTGGTGAGTTGCTCTGGAGTCTTGCTGGAGTTGGACCTGATTCAAGAGTGCTTAAAGTTTGCCAGTCTACTGTATTTATAGTACCCAATGTGAGATGGGCTTTGCTTTCGTGGATTTTTTTGATATGCTTAGTATGTCCTGTACTTGAGTGGAATTTTCTAGGCCTTCTAGCTTAGCTGGAGCCATTTCTTATTTTCTTTTTTTTGGTATTTTGAAAACGACTCCAAATGCCTCAAGCAGCAGTCTGACACAACTCCTTGAATATCTTAGTCAGTGTTAATTTAAAGTTTCTAAGCTACATCATCTAAGATTAGATGGCTGTAAATATGAATGATTTCATTCTGCTTGGTCTGATGAAACAATTCTAATTGTTTCAGTCTGGATTTCAATTTTTTTTTTCTGAAAGAATTCAGCGTACTCTTGAAGGTGTTAGAGCTGTTTTTTTGGAACAGGCCTGCAATTCTCAAAATCTAAATATTTTCCTTGTTCTGAGTAAGTGATGAAGAGCTGGAAATGTAGTTCTGATAGCGTGCAATCATCAGAACAGCAGAGTATTGTGCTAACAAGGCTTTGTTTGTGGATTTGGATTTTGTTCTTGTTTTCTCAGTGTACCGAGTGGACCTCATTAGGGTGTATGAAATGCCTATAGGATTTGCCATGTTAAAAAGCGTCCTAGCTGCACAGGATGTAGTTACAGCTGATTTGCTCAGTTCTTTGAAGGAGGAATAGTTTTTTCTTTATGTAGTAACTAGTGTTTCAGTGGGGAACCTCTTAGCAGTGTCCCATTTTGAAGAGATTAATGTGGGTAATACTTTTGACCACCTTGCCCTCTTTGTATTGAAATACTAACTGATGGACTGATTCACGAGGTGACTCACAAAAGGATTAATGGGCTGTCTCAACTTCTTTCCTCTCAGCCATTTGACCCTGAAGACTGATCTCAAGTACCTTGAGACACAGTCCTATGGAAGGCCTGATTCTAGAATTTCTAACCAATTGAAAGGTTTCATGTCTTGGATATGATGTGGTGGTCACTAAGTCTTGTTGTGCTCAGGGTTAGAAATGGAAGAGAGGAGTTACCTGGTCTCTTGAAGATGCAGATGTTGTAATCACTGGGCCTGACTGGTTGTCACAGGGCTGGGACAGATTTCTGGGACTGGGCTTGCAGGTAGAATGTGGTGATGTGAAGGCATCATGCTGGTTTTGCCTGTTGGTGAGCAGGGAGATCAATGCCCTCAGGATTTTGCTTTCTGGCACTACCTGTGATACTTGGCAGTTACAGCATTCTAGTAGTTTACATACTGGAGCACAAATTGTGTGACCTGGTGTGGATTGTGTGTTCAGGGCTTCTTAAGATTATTTTACTGATTTTGCTGCTGGACCTTTTTAAGGATATACTTATGAGCCTGTGGTGTCTGAGTGCAGTTACCACAGAAAACAGCTTGAAGTCTAACAATTCAAAGGTCTTTTTTGTAATAATTGCTGTACCCAATTATTACAATGTTCATGTACCTAACTGCTTTCTGCTATGCAGCTGCTGTTAAAGGACAACAGGTGATCATGAAAGAACATGTGAGATATCCCCTTGAGCAATGTATTTGCTCAGTCAGCATTTTATCTGGGGTCCTGAGGAAGAAATCCTGAGTATTTCAGTAGTGCCTGTGGGTTCTCATGGCTGTAAGTAGGTAGGATCTGAGTTTTAAATCTTCTTGGGTAAAGACTGCTTCCAGCAGCACAGCACCCTTCAGCAGTGCTGAGTCCCAGGCTTTGGGATTAAACTGAAGGGAAGAGTCTTCAGTGGTTTTATTTCCCATTGCAGTTGAGGCTTTGCCCTGATTTCACCCTTCTTCCTCGTGAGATGGGAATGGTTGTGACACAGGCCAGCTCAGATGCAGTGCAAGAAAAGGTCAGTTGGTTTTAGATACAGCACGTGAAGTAACTGGATAGCAGTTAGCTTGCAGTGGCAATGGCTGGAGTGTAAGATGGAAACCCTTTTCTGGCCTCCTGGTTGGAGAAGTGTTACCATGAACTAATTCTCCCTCCAACTGAAGAGTTTGTGTGAGAAGCCTGCTCAGCTTTTTGTGTCTTGAAGAAGAGAAATACTTTCTAAATACACTACCAGGGCTAAGATAAAGCCACAGGGTACTGTTGTTTCTTTAGAATTTTCTTCTGGCTTCAGCTTATGTTTCCATACTTCTGACTGTGAGGTGACTTGCAGAATAATAGCTCCACACCCAGATGATTCTAGAGAGGTATGTTTATTCAGCACTGGGTGTACAGGGGGTGGTTCCACCAAAGATGTGCACACCTGCAAAACCTTAAGCAGTGGTTTTATGCACTGTACGTGTTACATATTCATAACCCCCTTAGACATATTTACACTATTCCCCAGAAAAGGCAAATTTATTGTAATCAGTTCTTGGAAGTTATTTCCATGTCTCCTCCCTTCACTCCTCCTTGGGCCTGCGTGTTGCTCTCTGGTGGTCATGGGAATGAAGGCTGTATGTCTTCCTCCTTTTGTCCTTTTCACATCTTGTCTGAAACTTGCTTAGGCCAGTTTCCCTGGCAGGCACTGGAAGAACCTTTTGTTTCTTATAGCATCTTTTCTGTTGTTGTAGCCATTTATGGCCTCAGCTATGCAGTCTGTCCCTGTAACTTCAGCAAAAGTTCTTGCTATTATTTCTATTAATGCTTTCAGTGTTAGTTGCTTAGTGTTGTTTTAATGTTAGTTGCCTTACACTTTCAGTGTTAGTTCCCCTATTATTAGTAACTTATTAAAAAGGTACTAACACTGAGTAGAGATATCTTATATCAGGGGCAACACTTCTTTAGGAGGAAAAATCCTGAGGAGGAAAAATCCTGAGGAGAAAGCCATCGTGCTTCCTGCAGCATGTTTGTTCTAGACTGTGCTGTTTTTCTTTGTAAATCAATACTAGTTGACATAGTGGTCACTTCGTGTTCTGTAAAAACAGTAAAATGCATTTCTGAATTTGTGTAGCTACTGCTAGTTTTGTTTAATCCATCTCCAGGGGAAAAACCTTTTAAATGTCATGGCTCCTGACCACATTATGTGGGTTGCCCGAGCTCTCCTGCATGACTTCATCCGCTTTGTGTATATATGAATGGTTTAGTCTGGGAGACTGAATCCAGGAGGTATGAAGAACACTTCCTATGCCCAGATACTCTGTGGATACATGGTGACCTGTGTGTTGTTAAAATCTGATGCTTGAGAATCTTTGAAATAAAAGCTCAGGCAGCTTGACTGCTTGTTTTGCAAACCAGAGTCCTTGAGAGTTGTGCTTATGCCTGGTAAGCAGACTCAGTATTTTTCCCATTGATTTTTCTGCTGGTTTTAAAATTTCTAGATACTCCTCGAGTTCTTTTCTGCAGGTCTGATTCTTTGGCCTACAACTGTTGAATTATTTATCCCTTTATGCAAGGATTGCTTAAACTATCAGAGTGTGAATTGTTTTAAAAGACTGATGCTCACTATTGTAACAAAGTGTAATTTCCTTGCAAATGTTTGTTTCTGGTGCTTCATGCTCTTCTGAAACTCAGGGCTAACCTAAGTGCTTAAGCAAGAGTATGTCACTGCAAAAATTGCATGTTTGTGCAGTCTTTGGGCAGGGGGCATAATGATTCCTACCTCATGATTAGTTCTGTTTTTTCTGACCTGTTGTCATCCCACTGTTGCTGAGTGGCTTGACTTGTGTGGGTTCTCCTGTTAATGTGCTGGATCTGCTTTTCCCATTATTGTAAAATTCACTGGTAAATTTGCACCTGAGAACCATCTGTTTTGTCAGTCGCCCAAGAGGGTGTTTTCTTGGTGCACCTTGGTCTAGTTTATGTGGTGTCATCACTTTAGAAGCTTGATTGTGTGTGCATTTTCTAAGTGTGAATTGCTCAAAGCTGCTGCTGTGACCTCAGTGCTTCTAAAAAGGGGAGGAAAAAAGAAATATTGACGTTCCCAATGACACTAGCTTTCTTTTGCCTCATTTTCTGAGAGAATGTCTTTGCAGTCACTGATCCTCAGTGTGACTCTTTAGACCTTGTGTGAAAACCTTATTGGGATGTTTGGTCTCAAAATTCAGTTGGAGGCTTTGGAGACTTGTGTGTTTGATGTAAAAATACCCAGCAATTTCACTGAGATCAGAATCACAGAACATTTTAATTAAGCACATCTGAATAAAATAAACTTTTTCTCCAGGTACACAATCTTTTAATGAAGTGGAAAAACACAGGAAAACACTCTTAAGCTTTAAAGTTGATTTTTCTTCTTCATTTTCTTTGCCATTCCCTCATCTGAAAGTGCAAATGAATATCCTCTTGCATGTAGTCATTTTGAGAAGAGTACTGGATACACTGCTATAAACTTGCTTGTGAGAAATCAGATGTGGGCAAAGAGTGATCCTTACACTAGAAAAATTAAATGCTGTCTGTAAAGACAATTTGTGTGAGAAGCTTTGCATAGAAAATTGAAGAGAAAAATTAACCTTTGTATCCTGCCTTTTTAAAGAGGTTGTGTGTATTGGTTGCATAGCAGAAGTTGTTGCATGTTGGAGTAGCACATGTGGACTCTAATCATTTTTTGTGATGCGTGATTTGGAAAACTCTGGAGGAGAACCCATTTTCCTCTATGTCCTATATTAAAGGAATGGTATACTCTCCAGGGCAGTATTTTCCTGTTTTTTTTTCCATATGTGTAGGCTGAAAACATTAAGAAAGTGTCTTCACCTGGATGAGAATTCTCTCCTTTAGTTGTTCCTAAAGCAATAACCAAGCTATGACCTAGCTGGGAACTGACACTTGACTAGCTGATGATGGAGTCTGTAACATGTCCTTGACTGTTTTAAGATGAGCTGATCTCAGAAATAAGGCAGTAGGCAATTAGGAAGCTGTAAGTGTAACTCTGTGTTTTTCATTTGGCAGGCATCTCCGATGAGGACATCATCAATGTCACTCTCCCTACTGGTGTGCCCATACTTCTTGAACTTGATGAGAATTTGCGCCCTCTGGGCCCTCACCAGTTTCTGGGTGATCAAGAAGCTATCCAAGCTGCCATCAAAAAAGTGGAAGATCAAGGGAAAGTAAAATCTGTTGAGAAGTAAAATGCCACTAACACAGCTGTGTTCAAAGTGTGGTAGTAAGTGATAACGTGTGTATGACTGTTAAGTTGCACTGTGTGAATGTCTCAATTTCAAGCACTAAATAATTGGAAGGGACAATTGTTGAGTCTCAGGTTGATAGTTTAGCCCTTCGCCTTCTAAAAAACTGGACTTTAGATTACAGTATGAGGTTATCAGTACTGAAAAAAGAAGTGAAGAGATGATTCAGGTAATGGAAACTTACAAGGCAGTTTGTCCCAGATCTGGGATTAAGGGTGGCCCAGAAATAAAGTCTACCAACAATCAGTCCTAATCTGTTAAGGAGAAAAGTACCGGCTTACTGGACTAATCAAGTCCAAGTTGTTATAAGCACTAAAACTTTCTCACTGATAAAATGGCACTGGGTAACTCTGTTATCAGCTGTGATTCTTCTGTGTCAGTGGCAATGACCATTGATTCTGAGGGGATTTCCCTCAATCTTTCAGAACACTTTCAGCTGGACAACTCTCTGCCTTTGTTATTTTGAGTCTTCCATGGCCAGTTCCTGGTTCAGAGAATTTTGTAGAGTTATAGTTATCAGTTGTCTTTTGTTACACTAGCACAAAGCACAAAGGTTTCCTACTCAGTGTTTAAATTAGTGAGGGGTCTGAATGCCTTTGAAACACTTCTGTAGCATTTACCAGAAGTTTGATCATCCCTTAGTCAAGGTGTTAGAATAATTCATTAAAACTGAATATATATATATAATTCAATAAAACTGGATATAGAACCCCTCCATGCTTTCCCAAGTTGCAAAGATACCCTGATAAGTATGTTCCACAGTAATGTTACTGTGGCATTATCTGTATTAAATTCCCTGAAGGGATGGAAGAGATGCATGAGGCATGTAAGAAGTGTTACTGTGTGCAGCTCATGCAGGCATCCTGCTGGTAGGGAGGGATATTCTGCCATGCCTGAAAGTGTTCCCCTGTAAACCTCTCCTCACAATCATAGCTTGGTTCCTGCTCAGTGTGGCCTTGCTGTTGTTTGACAGTGAATTTGACCAGTTCACACTGTGGTTGGATGTAGCATAGCATGTATGGCAGTCTGATGTTCTCTTTATGTACACAAGCATCAAGGTATTTCCAGTTTTGAAGATTTGCTCTTAATCTTGCTATGAAACTGATACTAAAATTTTTATGTGACCCACTGTCTCAACATGTGAGCATCTTTATTCTGACCTCACATACTGACATGGATGTCACTTGTGTGTGTGCTGTTAGAGCTGAATGTGTTCTCAGCATAGCCCAGCTACAAATCTTGACATTGATAAGAATTTCCTTGGTATGATGATATTATAAACTTTGACAATCCTAGGGTAGCTGCTGCTTTGCAGTGAGCAGCTGTGTAGCTCACTTTTGTGAGAAGATGTTTGTTCTGTTGTGAGGAGAGCAATGTGACAGTGTGGTGTGCCTCTGATAGTCTTCCTGATATGTGGAGCAAGGTTTTCCAGGTCTGATCCCAGCTCACGTTAGTGTAGCACATAATCCATAAAAGACTTCTTGCTGGAAGGCAGTTTTTCATGCATGAACTATGCCTGGGCTTCTGTTTGGTTTTGTAGCCCTTGCAGTAGGAACAAAGCTACATGTTTCTCTCTTGCATAAAACTGGTAAGTTTCCTCTTTCTTTGTACAAGAAAGGGTATTTTTTGGGTTTTTGTTTTGGTTTGTGATTGGTTTTTAGGTTTTTTTCCCTCTGAAATACTACTAGCAGCTTCTCTCCTACTTTATTTCATACTGGCTTACTCCTTTCTAGGTTTTTAGTTTTCTGTGTGACAAGTAACTGTAAATCTTAGTTGATATTTTGCAAGTCAGTGTTACAGAGTTAGATTGTTGATCAGCAAATGTTTACCTGGGAATGCCCTGAGGAGGGCCACTGGCACTCAAGTGATTCAGTTTTCCCCCAAACATTAAATAATGTGCAAAGTTTAGTATCAGGTAAAAGTTACTGTAGACTTGTAAACAAGACTACCAGAGCCACCAATTGTCAGTGGGACCTGCATGCATCTAGATGTGTGAGTGTACAAGCCATGGCCATATCCCTTTGGCATTGTGGTATTGTAGTGTAGAACTTCTTCAGGATTTGATGTGCAGCTGGAATATATGTGGAAATGAACCCAGCTGACCTGGGAGTTCTCTTCCCCTTCTCTTAGAGAATTCATGCTCTCTTCTAAGAAGTGAAAAAGTAAGGTAAATCAGTGAATTTGGAGAGCATTATTATTTCTTCTTGCCACATTTTCTTGAAACATCCTTTCAAAGAGTCATGGACAGTAAGAAAAGAACATTAGGGTGATTTTTTTTTTTCAGGTGATTCTGTTTTTACAGTGCTGCTTGAGATGTTAATAGTGACAGTGCCCTAGGAAGTTTAATTGTGACTCCAAAGTGATGACAGAATTTTATATGCACATCTGGCAGCAGTAACACCTCACAAGAGTATCAAATGGAACCAACTGGGGATTTCATTGTGCTCCTTAAGATTATTTTAACACCTTGCAATGCTTCCTTCTGAATAGTCTTTTCATTAAATCCCAATTCATACAACATGTATATTGAAGAAAAGAGACCAGCTTCCATCACCAGTGGCATAAGGATTTCTGATCTTCTGAGGCATAGATAGCTGCATGAGAGGGAGAAATGAGAATCTTGTTGGTGACTTTAGAGATCAGTGGTTGGGAAGCATTTTCCCCATGTTTGAGGATGCCTCAAAGTCCTATAAGGTAACTGGTGTTTTTACAGTTAACATAATGGATGTCGTTAATTTGGTTTGTTTATGCATTTTTAACTTCTTGTTCAGTAGCAGTAATAGCTCTAGATTCTCTTTTAAACCTTTGTAAATGTGGTGGGGCTGGCAAGTTCTTTATAACTCAATAAATTCACCTGAAATGGAATTCAGCTTGGTGTCAGTCTTTTTTTCTTCTACTCCCATTCCCTTTGTCTCCCTTTCAGGGCTGATAAGTAAACAAAAGTGACCTTCAGGGTTCCAAAACTCCTAAAATGGTTGTTGATTACATGTCATGCAGACAATTGGGCTACAATAGTGTTAGAGCCAACGTGCCTCATGTTTACATATAAATAAGTTGGCCTGGAGGGAATACATACCTTTTCCAAAGTATGGGGGCACTTCCTTGGGAATAATGAACATTTAGTTCTAGAACAGTGAATCTAAACAAATGCTTGCTGTTTCCCATGCTTGCCATTCATTTTAATAAGAAGAGTTACTTTTTGATGATGTGTTTAAAAAACTGGCTTCTGGAGACCAAGCCAACCCTTTCACTTTCCAAAGTACTCTGATGCCAAGCAGAGTTGTAACTCAAATGACAAGCAGAAGGAACTGCAAGCCTGCTGAGGGCAGTTTTTTGTTCCTGATTCACACAGAAGGTCTTAGATGCTTGGATAATGGAAGTGGTATGAAGGTCCTAAAAGTTGAATATTCAAATAAAACTGGGAAGACACAGCAATGTGGCTTAAAACAAATGCACACTGAAGAAACTGACTTTTTTAAAGTTGGTCTTGTGATTGCGTTGAGTGGGGAATGGAGTACATCTGTCTGAGCCATTTATGTACTGATTTTTAATGTTTTGAAGTTAATATGGTTGCCAGCCAGTTTGAAATTCTATTGGTCTTTTAAGGTGTATTCCCCCCTTTCCCCCAGTCACCTCTTGTACTTTTTTCAGTCTTTGTAACACCTCAAATTGTTCCAGAGTCACGTCCACTGTTTCCTGTGCTGGGAGAAGACCATCTGAAGACTGGCTTGGTTTCAGTCCACAGAATACTGGTACTTTTGTGCCACAGAGTTTGCTTTGAGCTTTTTTTTTTTTAATGAAAATTTTAGTCTATGGTAAGTCTATGGAAAGTGTCTGAGTGCCCGTTAAATATCAAATCAATCTGGCTCTGCCTTCACAAGTTTATGGTCCCTCTGTTTCAGACCTGCTAGTTCTCAAAGTCCAGAATAAATGACACTTGTCTGTCTTCTGTTCTGACACCACCATCTCCTCGGTCTTAAATTCTTGTGGGCAGGAAAGGAAGTTGACATGGCAACTCAGCTGCCCAAGGAAGTTCAGAGCTAGGTAGGAACCGACTAGTGATTCAAATGAAGGCTGTAGGAGCATTGGAAAGAAAGCATTTCCCTTTGAGAGCTGTGCCAAACAGCTGTTGCTGCCTCTTCCTTGTATTGGGATTCAGCATCACATGGAGGGCAGAATGGCTGTGACATGCCACTCCTCCCTCCTGCTGCTTTATTAGCTTGTTAATCAACACTCAAGCCTTCTTGGGGCTATTCTAGCAGAATTTAGCAGCCAGGTTGTGTCCCAACTCTGTGGAAGAAAGGAGAAGTAGGGGAGGAGGCTCCCTATTCCTGGTTCTTCCTGTTGTGCTGACAGAGCAGGGGAGGGCAGCGGATACCAGACTGGATGTTGCTGTGCTATGAGGTCCTGCCCAGTGCAATGAAGAGGCCTGAGGATGATCTCTGATGGCTGTTTAGAAAGGAGGGGGCTTTGACTCACAGTTCAGTTGGAGATGGCAATACAGATGCTGCAGTTCCTCTATCAGGCTTCAGAAGGCAGACATTGCAATTGTTTTTCCACGTTTCTCTTCCATCTCCCCCTCAGCACAGCATGTGCTTCCTCACCTTCTGTCTGGCACTTGGGTGAAAGTATTAACACATGTTAGTTAGGTGGAAGAAATTCTTGCACTGTCTTCTAGCAAAGCAGTGTGAGTCCAGTGACAGCAAAAGTGTTGCTTGTGTTTTGGTTGCTGTTGGCCTCAGAGAAGCCAGGCAGTGCCTGTTTCTTTTAATGAAGGGTGTTTTTTTCTCCTTGTTCCTGGTGATAATCTAGCAGAAGTGCTGGAAAGTAGGAATGTGCATGGGCTGTGAATCCCATAACCTAAAATTAGGGTGCTTTGCTGAGGAGTTAACTACCTAGTGAATCCTGCTTTCCTGACAGACTTGTTAAGCTCTTAGTAACTCTACTGTACTGCAAATAAAGCTGAGCTAGTTCTCTAGGTCACACCTGGGGCTTTTCAACTGTTCCTGAACTCTGCAGATTTGTGTTTCTGGGATCTGTATGGAAAGCAGTGATAGGAGTGAGAAAGTAGGCATAAAGATTCAGAGCTGTCCCTAAAGGCAAAGCAATTGCTCTTACACAAATTGCAACTGTAGAAATGAAAGTGGACAACAGGTGGAGCAAGTGCATTGTGGTGAGGGCATGCAGGAAAACTGAACCCATTTTACGCTCCTGTGTGCCTGTGGGGGCAACAAGCTTTAATCAACCTCTCCTGAAAGGCAGCACGTTTTCTCTGCCAGGCTGCTCTATAGGTTAGTAAATGGTGTGGGGATGACTTAGTTCTGATGTGGAATAAATTGCAGTCATCATCTAGGGTTGCTTGTACAGACTGCCAATTAATCCTACTTTTGTCTTGCATCAGCAGCTTCACTAGACTGGCTATTGTTGCATGGGAGAAGGAGCACATGCCAAATAAAAAAAAAATTAAAAAAATAAAGGAAATTGGAAGGGGCCCTGGGAAATACTAATTTTTTTAAAGGACTGTATTCTTCTCTCTCACCTGTTAGGGTTTTCCAGATGAGGACATACCCCCACAGTACTTTATACCTGATTTTCCTCTAGTTCCTTATTAGCTATTCTGCCCTTCCCTTCTTCTACCTTAGTAACTCAAATTCCACTGGAGCTTTGATTTTGGTGCTGATTACTCAGCTTGGAAAGTATTAATCAGTTGTGGTCAGAATCCACCTGAAATACTGACATCTTTGTTCAGAACAGGACATAAATTAAAAAAATAAAGTGAACACCAGCAAGTGCCAAAACATTTTCCATAGAAAGCTGCTGTCTGTGTAGTAAAGACACAATTGCCAGTTGGCTGAAGACTCCCGTGGTCCTTCATGTTTGTTTGAGAAGAGTCATCACTTGGATCTCAATGATCCCATTGGCTACTGTATTTCTCACATCTTCTCAAGTTTGTGTTTTTGCCCTGTCCCCTGATGTGGCCCTGCCCTAAATTTCTGCATCCAACCATGAAGTGCATTATCCAGCAGCTCCTACACAGCATTTTTCCATGACACTTCCCACAACAGTGTGCCCTGCCAGCTTCAGAGCTGCTTAAAAGAGGAGTGTAGATAGGAGGAGACAGGGCCAAGTGTGGAACAGGTCTGAGAGGGAGATATATCTGAAAGAGCTTGAGAAATGCTGTGCTGAGGTACAGATTTTCAGCTGGATCATATTTTATATTTTACAGTCCTGTCTGCATTCTTAAGAAGCACAGGGGAAAATGAAGATTTTTATACTTTAGCTGGAAAAAGCCACCCACCTGAGAGAAACATTGTGACTTGTTTTCCTCTTAGTACTTTTTATCTGCTTGTTTTATTCTTTCTGTTAAGTGAAACTCTTCCACAGCAATAGCTCATGCACAGCAGTTTTTCATAGCTGGCAGTGGTGGAGCTACTTGCATGGCAGATCTATTGGAGGTTGTAGGAATGTTCTATGATGTGATGGGCTGGTGCAGTGCATTTCTGTTGTGCATGGGCTCAGCAGTGCTACATGACAAATGAGTTTTTACTGCTATGGCTTGCCAAAGACCAGTTTGTGCTTCTGCCACTGCTGGTGAGATTTGTGGTCGTTCACCAGCTCATAGATCAGGTCTTTTGTTAACAATATCCCTTTAAAAAGCATCATTCGGGTGCTACTTGATGTCAGTTCCTTCAGGGCCCAAGGATAGTGTGCCAGGAATGAAGAAGAATTGGTTAACAAATGGAAAAATTGATTACAGAAATATTAGATATGCCTGTACTCCCAAAAGGATAAGTTTAGGGCTGGCAAAACACTGTGCTATCTATTTTGCAGTTCTATGTAGCTGTGATTTGGTTTTCGTGGAGATGAGATAAAAGGCTTCATAAACCCTGGTTATTCGGTCTTGGTTCAAAAGGTGCCTCCAATGTCCCAGCAGTTTCCACTGAACTGAGCATTCCTATAAAAAGAGGTCACTTGAAGAGCTCTCTACTGCATGTGTCAGTGTGAGCATGTAATCTTGTCTAGCTCTCCAAGAAAGCTTGGGAAAAAGGATGAGGAGGGAGTGCCTTTGTCATGCAGATTCACTTGCTCCACACGTGCTTAGCCCTCTTGTGTTCGACATGTCCACTGATGACTGCAGAACTCCTCACTGAAAGTGCAGTTAGTGGATCAAGCTCTTAGCACTCATGTTTCACTTGATTATTATAACCTGGCATCCTGATCCTTGTTTTCCTGGCAGTAAACAGTGTGAGTCCTGCTGACTGCAGAGGGAGAGGGCCAGACTTTCCATAAACTCTTTTTTTCCCTGGGTGCAGAAATAAAGAGCAGATTTTGAAATGCAACCTTCATATCTTGTCAGCATGTTTCTTGCTGGATTCCTGGGAGGGCCTTTAAAGACAGCAGCCTGTATGAACAGACAAGAAGAGGGCTAGATGTTTCAAAGCTTTAATAATCCTGAATGCTAGCCTAGTCATCAACCTAATGGAGCTCTGAGTAGTAAAATGAGGTTTCTGAGAAAGCTTGAGATTTCTGCCTCACCTTGTATTTACAAAAGTTTTGTGCATTTTATTTTTGCAGTGTGTTTAAAAGATTCATTGTTTTTAAAATGGAGTTTCTTGTCCCTTCGCCCATGTGTCACCCCAGCACCCCAAGTGCCACCACAGACCGTCCATGTTTCTCATCTCTGCTATCCAAATCAGTGCCCCTGTTGCAGCAGTGTGGGCCCAGTTCTGGCAGGCAGACCAGAGACAGACCACTCTGGTGTGGAGCACTGTTTGTTTGTGTAATTATAAATTGTGGGCAGTGATCCTTTCCAGGAGGACTTCTGCTCAGGCAGAAGGGTGTGTTGCCCACTGCCCCTGGGAGTCAGAGGTCCCAGCAGCCATGATGAAGAAATCCATATACACTTGCTGTATTTGTATTCTTACTACAGGAATTGTAATAAGCATATTTTTAAGGTAAAAATTATAAAGAGAGAAAGCTCAGAAGTCTTCAGTGGCAACTTACATTGCATTGGTAGGTGCCAGCTGGTGTCTCTCCCAGAGTTCATTCATAAAAATAAATCTATGCCCAAAAACAGCCCTTAATCGACCAGTCTGACCCCTCAGAGCTGTGCAACAGTCATGAAGATCATTCTCACAGGTCTTTGCAATGCTGTTGCAAACAGCCAGGAACTTTTTCAAGCTCAATTTAAACAACTATGAAATAAATTTAGACCTGAAGGAAGAGTTTTTTGGATGCAGCACTTCAGGGCATGTTCCCAATAATTCTGTTTTCTTTACCAAGGGACAGGCTTTACCTCAGGTCTGTGTATATAAATATATACAGTATAAATATCGCTATTTGAACAAGGCCTTCCTTAGGCTCTTTTTTTTAACAAGAGGGGCTAAGAGTCCTTTTAAGGATGTGAGTCATCAGACCTATTTCAGACATTTCATTTAGGTGAAATTAATGGTGGCTTTCCACTATTTGCTTCTCTCCAGTGACTCAGGGAGCTCCAATGTGACTCCAGTGGGAGTTCCAGTCTGATTTAGGATGTGTATTACAGAAACCTGTATCTGCAAAGACTCTCCGTGCCTGATTAGACCTTGTTTCTGAGCAGCAGAGTTGATTTTTGATAGTTTATACACACAGCATGCAAACAAAGCCGTGGATGGCTACATTTATACGCTATTTTGTCATTTGCCCCTGGAGCAAAGCTGGATTTTGCTGTCATTCTCTTCCACCCCAACCAAGACCATGGGGCCAGCTTCCAGCACACCTTGCAGCTTCATATGACCTTCCTCCTGGTTTCAGGCTGTGATTGCACAAGCGAGAAGAATTACATTAGGATAAATGCGGTGTGACTCAGGAAAGAAACAGATCCATGTTTTTTCTTATACAGTAAAACACTTTACAGGACTTTGGCTTCCATTTGCTGTAGTCTCCAGCAGGTCTTGCTGTGGAGACAGGTCAAGTTGGAGGGAAAGGGACTCTTTTCTCTTATTATTGGAGTGTTAAATATTTTATAGAATTATAGTGTTGGAAGCTGCAATCTGATCAGTTGAGAAAAAGTTCAGACCTGCAAACTGAGCTTCCAGAAAATGCTCATGTGAATTTATCTGATTGAAGTGGAGCAATCACAAGGGAAATTCTCAGGACAGGCAATTTCAAATTCTGAATAGAAATGTAACAGGAAATTGAAGTAAAAAGGGAAGACCTATGACCAATACCCATAAAAAAATCATTTAATCAGTGTCTAGATTTCAGCTTCATAGCAAATCTAGGCAAACCACCAAGAAATGTGTTTTTGTTATGCTTTTCCAGCTATGTTTCTCAAGCTCAAATCACTGGAAGTAAATAAAATGGACTCAGGAAATGAGTGTATTATGGTTTTCATTGATGCAATTGTTACTGTAAAACATACTTTACAGTATTAATGCTGACATCCAGTAATTTCTTTGCAAACGGTTTAATTGGATGCATCTGATAATTAAGAGCTCAATTGTCACCTCATTGATCCTTTTAGAATTGCTTCCTTTATGCAGCTGAGCCTGTCAATGGCTGTTTGTGTTTGGTGTGTATATAGAGGTAAGAGAGATGTCAAATTATGAAACCTTCAGTCTTCCTGACAGCAATGTCCCAATTTTCTTTTTGGTGATTTTGTTTTTTTTCTTACAAATTGAAGATGAGCCTTCAGCATTGGGTCACCAATACTCGGGATCTTTAGAGTTCATGAAACCTTTATGGCAGTGCTGCCACATGCACAGCAGCACTAAATAGGACACCAGTGGCCTCAAAGTACAACAGAAAGAGAACATTAAAATTACTTCTATTTGTAAACCCAAGAGAAAAAAAATAATACCATTGCAAGCTTACTGTCTACTTGTGCTTTCTTCTAGGGTTAATATTTCTAGACATTCAGTACTAGAAAGTGTTTGAAATTAATATTGTAGTCCATAGCATGTGAGTGCACATATATATATATGCGCTGTCTTACATATGACAGTAATTGTATTGTAAAATCATACATCCTGAATACACTACTGTTACTGCATTAAAATTGCTTGTTTTGTTGTGTTTGCTCTCTTACGAGACCCCACCTGGAGTAGTGCATGCAGCTCTGGGGTCCCCAGCACAGGAAGGACACTGGGCTGTTGGAGCAAGTTCAGGGCAAGATGATGAGAAGGATGGATGGAGCACCTCTACTGCAAAGAAAGGCTGAGGAAATTGGGATTGTTCAGTGTGAGATAAAACCAGCCTGGTGGTGACCTGATTGCAGCCTTCCAGTACCTGAAGGGAGCCTACAAGAAAGATGGAAGGGAGGCTGTGTATTTACAAGGACATGCAGTGACAGGACAAGGGGTAAAGGCTTCAAAAGAATAGGTTTAGATTATGTATTAGGAAGAAATTCTTTACTGGGAAGTGGGTGAAGCCCTGGCACAAGTTGCCCAGAGAAGCTGTGGCTGCCCCTGAATCCCTGGGAGTGTCCAAGGCCAGGTTGGATGGGGCTCTGAGTGACCTGGGACAGTGGAAGGTGGCCCTGCCCATGGCAGGGGGGTTGGAACTCTAGTCTATAAGGTCCCTTCTGCTGAAAACACTCAGTGCCCCTGGCTTGGGGGCAGCTGCAGATTGAGTCTGGGGGGAGCCCAGGACAACTGGGGAGTCTCTGCATACCAAAGTGCATTGGGACCCCTGTCCCAGCCAGGGGACTGGACAGTCAGGGACACTGCAGGAGGGGACGACTCGAGAGGGTTAGTGAGACCTCGGTGCACTTTGACTGGGATGGGACAAAAGCCATGAGGTTCTTTTGTTGGGGGTCCCTCCTCAGAGGCATCAGCTCAAGCTGTCTCTGTGTTACTGCATTATGAATAGATTGCCTCATGGATCGAGACATTCAGCACTGCTGTGGGAAGCCTGGGGTCAAACTGGTGAGGAAGTGTGGTCTGAGTGGGGTGTGTGGGGAGTCAAGAGGGTGATCTGTCCCTGGAGGTGTCCCCTGTGAAGGGACTGGGGTCCCAGCAGTGAGTCTGGAGATGTGAGTGTGACTCCAGAGCGGCTCCTGCATGCTCAGGATGGGAGGTTTCCCTGACACTTCCAAGCCAAAGCCTTCTGTGGTTCTTTGGTTTGTACACTGGCTTGGAGGCTGCATCATTCAAAGGTAGAGATTGAGATCACAGGTAACTGGAAGCAACTTGTGAATCCTCCAGCCTTGCAGGGTTTTAAGGGGGTTCCAAACGTATCAGGGACACCGCTGTGGTGTGTGACTGATGATCCCATTTGCCACATAAATCAAGGCAAACAATTAAAAGAGAGATAAAAAGTATTTCCCCAAAGACCATAAGGTAATGTATACATGTACCTCTTCCCCATGCATGACCATAAAGGCAGGATAAAGTCTGACAGGGAGAATCCAAACAAACACAAGTCAGAGAGATTATAAAGCTGCTGAAAGAGCCCTTGTGTGGCTTGTAAGTTCCCCAGTCTAACCCTGCAACAAGCCTATATGTGTTTAGCTCTATAAAAAACCAGCAGGAACAAGCATATTTAAAAAAAAAAAAGAACATGCTACTATTGTGAAGGGCTGAATGGCCTTTTTCTCCTTAGAGTATTTCAGAAGACCAAAGCATTTTCTCATGCATAAAAAAAAAACCCCAACAAACAAAAACCCCCAAAACAACAACAACAACAAAACAGAAATAAAAATAATAAATGAGAAACCATAACTTTGGGGTACTAATATTTTGTTTATAAAAACTGGAAATTATTTTGGAAGTGGATTTTCTTAAGATTCTTTTTTGATAGAAAATGGCCTGAGAAAACTAAGTTTTAAGCCTGTGCTTCTTTGTCCAAAAGAAAAACATTTTGTAAGGACAAAAAAAGGAGGGAAAAAAAACTTTTGTAATCTGCTACAAAAATACTTGACATTTTTGGAGCTTTCTATATCTTTGTTTGCATCTCTCTTTGCCTCTTATTTGTCATAATTTAGACTTCTCAAGCTACAATATTATATATCCAGGCATTTTGTAAAATACATCATAGTGTGAAGGGAAAGTGGCAAATGGACAGTTGCTGTCACAAGACAGCATTCCTGAGGGAAGAACACTCTGCTAAAGCTCTCTGCAAGGCAGATAGGTATGTTATGGAAGAGTTTCCTCCCACAAAGACTGTTTGCTGAGAGTTGTCTTTTCCTTTCTTAAAAGCACACCGTATACATCATCTTGCCATAGCATTGTTCTCATGTCAATCACTTTCCATGCTGAGAAACTGCACATCTCCCTCTAAAACTGCAGCTCTCAAAGGCAGCTGAGAGTTCAGGATGGTATTGGGTTATGGGGTGGAAAAAGATGCTGCTTCTAAGCATGGGTATGGTTGAGAAGAAAGGTGGCTTTTTCTCCTCCTGTTTCAACAGAAAGACTCAATCTAATCCTGGGTTATCAAAGACTGAGAAGAAATGATCCTTGCAGTATGATTTATTTTTAACACAAGACAGTTTTTGTAGGTCTTTGTAACTTCCTGTGCCTGTAGATTTGCTTACTGTTTGTCCTTTTGGCAGCAGAAGTTGATAACAGGGATGATAATTAAAGTTGCCTAACATTAAAAAAAAAACCCTTTAGTCTTGTCTACATCTTATTTTCACTTGTCAATATTTTTATTAAACTTCAGTCCTGCAGACTAGTGGTGGTATTTTCCACACTGGAAGTTTTCCTCAAAATGGTATGTCAAAAGCCAGATGATAAAGGGCTTTCTTAATCTCCAGTTAGGAAATAAACTGTTTTTTTTGCCACTGTGAAGTCTCAGGAAGAAGAAGGAGGGGGTGTAATTTACCCTGAAAGTGGAGGGGCTAGGAGGGAGCTGGGGTTAAACCACACCACTTTGCTATAGATCTAATGCTGTGTGAACACAGGAATAGCCCTTAGCAGTGGATTTAAATCTGTAGCTGCCAGGCAACCTACAGAATATTTCACTCCAGCATCAGTAGCTCCTGTCCCAGGAGACACTGCAGTCCTCCAGCTTTCACACCTCGCTCTCTCTGAACTGATGGTTCTCCGTGCTAGACCCTCTGTGCTGGTAATATCCAAGAAGAGTTTTATTAATGACTGAAAATGGCACCCTCCAGAAACAAAGCCAGTAGGAGCATGGTTTATAAAGGTGTGTCAGCAACAGCATTCTTCAGAGCAAGAACTAAGGAAGAACTGGGTGACAGGACCCCCTCTCAATTTGAAGACCTTTACCACATCAGTATTACCCAGGGAATTCCCCCTAATTTCGAGTCTATGGCACTGCCATTACTGGAATAAGCCTAAAAGACAAGAACTCTGTCCTTGGTTTTCTGAGGCTTGTAAATGAAGTTGTGTTGCCTCAGTTCTGAGACTTCCATTATAGTACTTTGGCATACCTTTTGCTATCTAGGTATTCTTGCTCCATCTAGTGAGTAAATTTATAGCTCATCCTGGCTTAGTTTCGGCTGAGGAGAGGGCCTGGGGAAAAGCAACGTAATTTATGAATTTGACCTGTGCAAAGATGGGAATTACCCAGGAAGATTCTAGGGTTTATTTTGTTAGAAGACTAAGAATGACAATGATTTTATCTTACAGCTGCTCATTGACATGTCTTTAAATTCTTTTTAAAAAAGACTTGAGGGTTTTTTTTAAATGAACTTCCCATGAAAATCTATTTCTGTTTGTATTCAGTGGGTGGATTTGCTTGTTATGTGAATCAAATCCGGGGAGGAGGGAAGAGATAAAATGAAAAAATTGGTTTAAGCACTTTAACTGTCTCTGTTACAATCCATCTTTACTGTTCTTGTTCAGCAGCCAAAACACATTCCTTTATTTTATAAAAGAAGGAAACTTAGGGCACCAGCTCACAGATCTTTAATGCAATAAAGGCATCTCTGAGGCCTGGGTGAGGGGCCACATCCAGCTGGGCACTGAAGAAAGAAGAGCAGAGACAGGGCATGGCAGCACTGAGATGCTCTGGACTCTTCCTGGTTCCTGCCAAACCCCTGTTAAGAGAGGTCAGAATTTGCCTATTCCTTATCATATTATATTATATTAGGAATTTACCTATTCCTTCTTCTACCCTGCCTTGTCTTTTAGGAGACTATCTTGCCTGACCCATGCCACAGTTGATGTTCATATTCTCCCCTTGTCCCTTTTCTTTCCAAAAAACATTCATTAGAATGGAAATGCAGAAAGAAGAGGTAAAAAAAAAAAAGACCATGACATTTTTTTCTGAGAGTTTGTTTTTGGGGTCCTGTTCGACAGTCATAGAAGTAAAGAGCTCTTTCCAATTGTCTGTGGATGGGACCAAGGGGCTTGATAAGCCCCTTAGTTCACCCCACATCCCGACCTGTGGCTCACAGCCCTGCCAGGCATTGCAGCCTCCTCTCTCTGTCCCTGTCATTGCTTCTGTGGTGGGTGGCCATGGTCAGTGAGGTGACTGAGGTGACCCTCCTGACAGGGTGCCCAAAATTGTTGCCAGGCTCATCCTCCACCACCTCTTGCCTGAGCCCCCTTGCCAGGCATGAGAAGGTTGGAAGCAGCACGAGTGAGACCCCTTTGCTGTTTCTGCATGTGGCTTATGGAGTGGTGACAATGTCATGTGCATATTTCAACCAGATGTGATGGCTATGTAATGTGGTAGCAGCAGGGACATGACTGCACAGTAAGTACCATTTTCTTTGGGTAGAATATTCCTGATTTTATTTGAAAACTCATGTTATTACTTCTCAGTTTGGTTAAGATCATGCAATAGATATATATTTGCTATATATTAAAATATACATGTATTCTGAAAACATACAAGCTGAAGACATAGGGCTTCCATGTCTAATGGGATTTTTTTGCTTTTAAGTGAAAACAGTTTTTTTGATTTGAAAAAAGATTTAATAAGGAAAGTTCCCTTCCCATCCCCCCCCAAAAAAAGGCATAAAAATATATCAGTCCTATTTGGTGCCTGTTAAGGACCAAAGTTATAGAGGGCTTGCGGAGACTACCTCGGTGTTTGAGTATTGGTCCAGCATTAAATGCCAGGGTAACAATAAGCAGCTCATATAGCCACCAAGAGAGGACCTGATAAATTTGTTCTCTTTACAGAGTGCTCTGTGCCATTATACCCCTGGTATAATTCTTTTTGCACAGTACCATTTGTATTATTTCTTGAAAAGTAACATTTTATTCATATAATTCTGGAGTGCAAGGGTTGGAAGCAATGGTAAGGGAAGTCTGTTCTTGTGTTTACCTTCCCCCTTCCTAAGAACACAGGTGCAGCACTGGGAGTTTACCTGGTGTAAATCTGATGGGTTTATGATCTACTGAAAGATTCAGGGCCATGCTGAAAGAGATTTATCAGCTCAGTACATTGTGCTGTGTGTCTGTCACATCTGTTGCTATCAGCTCTATCTGGGTGCTGAAATCCTACTTTTCTGCAGAAGTAAAAAGCCAAGATCTTGGCAATGAACACTGAGTATGGCCCAGGTCACAGTTGCTGCAGTTTTGGTCCTGGAGTCCTGTCTTAAATAAATTTCAGGTCAGGCACTTGGTTTGTGTTACCATGCAGCTCTTCCATCTCTGACCAAAACTGATTGTTTTAAATGTTATAATCATTCATCAGCCTTTCCTGTAGCCAGATTTGGGGGCAAAATAAATAATACCAAATTAAAAATGAAGAAGTTTAATGGTTTCCTCTGTAAGAAAGAGGCTGGTGAGACAGAATGAACTGCCTGAGAGTGTCCAGAACCGGCCAACACTGCTTTAATTTGTGTCTCAATAGAAAAAAGTGTTTTGAGGGGGAGACCTTACCTGAGCCCTGGGTGATACCAGCAGCCTGTGTGTGGTGACAAGCACTGGTGGGTACCTGGATCCTGGGCCTGGAGGGGGGAAACTGAGGCAGAGAAGAACAAAGGAACATTTGCAGAAGCAAACAGGTATAAGAAGGGTTTGTTCATCTCAACCTCTGCCTGTTTCTTTTTTCATTTCTTGTTCTTTTCTCATAGGCAAGGAGCACTGCTCACTCCTTTGCTCTTCAGCTGTGATACTCATCCTTATCATGACTTGTTCCCTGCCCAGAAAACCTCGGTAGGTCAAATTATCTTCAGGGTAGAGGGGTACTACTTTAAAGCCTACTTTATGTGAGGGTCTTTTATCAATAGTACTTCCCCTCTGGACAAGAGGATTCAATTTTGACTGCAATCCAGAGGTACTCAGAGACTCAAAGGTAAGACTAACATCCAGTCAATGGGAGCATCACACAAGTCTAAATGAAGAGGGGACAAGAGCCCAGGGCCTGGAGGAAAGACTGTTCAAAGACCAGAATTAGAATGGAGGGCATAGTACACACAAAAGGTGGATGAGATGCAGCCTTGAAGATAAAGTGGTGTTAGAAACTTAAAACAGGAGTAAGAACCCCTCTGTATCCAGCAGGAGCATGTGATGGAGGGTGACTACCCAAAACATCTTGTCAAAATCTTGCTTATTTCCAGGCACGGGCCAGCAGAGATGAGAGGCAGAGGGCTTCCTGTGACCAGGGACACAGTCCATGTGCCCATGAAGACAGTTTTGGGTGCAGCCCCAGCTGCCCTGAGCACTGTGCAGCATCACTGCCAGGTGTATAGCAAGTGTCAGTACCTTCCCTGATTGCAGAGCTGGGCCAGTGCTGTATAATGCATTTAATTTTTGTGTGTGTTTCGACTGCTTCAAAATGCTTTATTCTTTTAAACCTTGACGTGTGCTTTACCCCAGGGAATTAATGTTGATTGCACTGTAATGATCAGCTCAAAACAAAAAGTTGACCACAAGTGAAGGATGTTCCAGGTAAGGAGAGTTTTAGGAGGGAGAAGCACCCATGGAAACGCAGGCTCTCCTGCACTACATCTGTCTGCTAGCAGCTTGATGCCACAGGAATTGCACACAGTAGCATCAAGCTGCCCATATAAATATATGTTGCCTAAATAAGTGCCCCAGTGAGGGCTCTGTACCAGGTGGGGGCACCAGAATGCTTTGGAGATAACACCACCTCTTGAACACCACAGCTGCTAAACACAAGTTTGGTTAACTGAAAGGAGCCTTTAAATAGGGGAAACCCAGTCCATGAGGCTTCACGTTTTCTCCCACAATGACTCTGTTTTTCTACTTACAGTATGATGAACAGCAGCATGTCAATTTGCCAACCCTGGTGTAATGCACCCTTGGATGAACATTATGGGGGTTCCTTTTTCATTTGGGTGTGCTTGTTTTTTAACTTCAGTTGGCAGGGTGGTAACTGGTTATTTCAAGTCAGTAGACTCAATGGTACTCAGTCTGAATTTCTCCTAGCTTTCTTAAAGTGGTTTTGGATGGCTACATGAAACCATACTTTCAAAATGCCTACTGCTCTAGTGATAGCCACTTCTGCTATTAGAGACTTTGTAATGTGTATACTGTAGCTACATAACTTAATTAAACAGATGGTGAGCAATTTCTTTCATCCTCCATAGGCAGGAGGTAATAATGATTGACAGTTGTATTAAAAAGATAGGTTTGACTCCTTTTTCTTCAGGTTATAGACTTGCCAACCCAGTTACTTTCTGGAAATAGCTGATTGTTTTTCTCAGTGATTCAGTGACCTTGTTGGTTCTAGACATCTGTCTGCAAAGTAATACCAGATCAATTTGTATTGGTATTACAAATTGATACCAATACCTATTGGTGTACCTAAATACACCTATAATCGCCTGGTGTACTTAGGTTTGAAAGGTGGTCACTGTGTATTCACAAGGATCCCAGGCTGGATGCATTTTGGCTTGTCCTACATGCTGGTTTCTGACCTTCCTGATGCAAACAGGCCTGAACTGTGCAAGTGCTGTGTGGCAAGGCTGCTGCTACACCATGCACAGTGCTCAGGATTCCAGCTAATGGAATAGGAATCCAAAATATTGCATCAGACCAGGTAGCACTGGACGATGCTCAAACAACCTGACATTGACATTGTTTTTGTCATTCAACTCCATCTTTGTGAAAGGTGATCCAGAGCTTGCATATCCTCCACTAAATGAAAATTGTCCTTCATAAGAATGTCAGATGTTTCCTAAAGAGATCTTGCAGAACAGGATAAACACATTCGTTTTGCATGGACATGGCACACCAAAGAGATATGAATCTGTTTAATGTCTGTCCTGCTCAAGTTCAAAAGCAAATGCTAGTTGCCATCTTAAAGCTGTGTGTTAATATTTCCACCCATTGTGCTGAAAACCTGTTGCACTGTGGGACTAAAACCCACTGTGCTCAGAAGGAAGAACAATTCTTGAACAAAGACCTGGGGGGTTTTTCCTGCTGTCCTTAAGGAAGCCAAACCCACCATCTAGAACACATTTAAGAAATCCAGCTGAATAGAGAGCAGTAACAAGTGTTATTGTTGTATTCTGTCTCTTTAAAATACCCAAGAGCCTTGGCTCTGTTATTTTAGGTCATGTCACTGGAGAGAAGTGGCGTGCAAGTAAAGAGCACCTAGTGCATAGTCTAACGTGGTACAGGATGGATAAAGCAAACGATCATGAGTCTCCCTTGTAGCAGTCCTGTTTTATGGACTTGGCAAAGAAATAGGCTCTCTGTGAGCACCAGCTAAAGACAGCAGTATTGCTTGGATTTTCTCTCTTGTTTTATATTCCCCAAATCCACTTTCGGCACCTCCAACAACTACAAAGTTGAAGAGACAAAGGCATCTCATTAGGGGCCTAATCCCAACCCTGTGAATGTCACTGAGGGTTTGTGCCAGCAATGGGACTTGGCTGAGTTTAGTTTCGAGCCTTTATCTCTTCTCCACATATATGGATATCTGGGATACCAGTGAGCAATGAGTATGGATGAGTTCCACTACCTGCTCCCTCTCTTTGGGGTGGGTGCAGGGTTTGAAGTTGGGAGTTTCATCTTCCCCCCTCTCATAAAGACTCATCCTTTGTCTCTCTGCATCCAGTAGCAAAAAGACACTATCTCAATTGAAAACATATTCCATTATTGTATTTTTGTTGCTTGGAATGTTGTGACACATCCCTCAGATATCAACTTTGTTAACTGTCAACAAATTAGTGCCCTTTCACTCCCAGCATGTGCACTTACAGGTCCTGTTGGCTCCTGCCTTTACAAAGGAAAGCACCAAGGCTGCAGTGCAGGGAGCACTCCCTGTCCTGACCTTCTGCCCCAAAATTTACCTTCTCACAGGCTGAGCAGCAGGACATTATCCCCTCAGCTAGGAAAGCTTCCTCTCCTTCTGGAGGATGAGGAGAAAAAGGCTGGCACCTAACTTACTCACTGTTGCCAGTAAAACTCAAGACAAGAGCTATCAGGTCCAGTCCCAAACCAGATTGGTTGTCTTTGCTATCTGGATTTTTTTAAATATAGTTATTAAAGCAGATGTGGGCCTTGAACAAAACCCCTTGATCTGTACTTGCAGCAAAAAGCCTATCTGAAAGCCTGACCCAGCACCGAAACTGGAGCTAATGGGGAAAACCACAGCCTACAAAGGCAGGGGAAGGAAAACAAAACTCCAGCTTAGCCCTCTTTATCTCTTCTCTCTAACCCTGTTGTCCTAGTTCAGCAGGAGGGACCAGTTATCACTGTGTGGGGGTGATTAAAGCTATGTATTCTACCCTCCTCTATTCATTCCCCAAAAACAATGGACCATTTGCAGCAGCTGCCCAGGGAGTCGTTAGCACCTTCACAGCCAGCCTGAGGGGGCGTGGGTGCTAATGGGCCATCATTGGGTTCACCAATACCCCATGACTCATAGAACTAATCACCCACTGTGTGAGTCCCCGCCCTGGGGGAGGGACTGGGTGCTCCCTGAGGGTATATAAACGGGGCTCAGAAGGCCTTGCGGGTGCCTCATCCGATCCAGAGGAGCAGCAGGACCTCGACAGGAGGAAACCACCACTCTCAACCAGACTATGACCATCACTCCCGACCAGACCACAGCCATCACCTACACCAACAGGTTCTTCACTTCTTTTTGCTTTGGACTCGGGGGAACCACGTGAGTCTCAGCACCAGGGCTAAAAAACCCCTTTGGGCTTGTGCCCTGGGGCACTGGGTTATACTGCTGGGGGTTGGGTGAGTTGAAAGCAGTTTTCTCTTTGTGTCAGTGTATTTATGGTAATATCTTTCATTAAATTGTAACTCTGATTTATAATCTCTCTGGTGGTGGGTCCATTTCTCCTGCCAGTTTACCTCTAAACCAGCGCACCTGTTCAGTTGGAAAACTGGAGCAGAGAGGAAGTCCGGAGAGTTTTCTGCACCTTCCTACTAAGTTATGGCTTGACAAAGGTCTGAGTCTTTTTTATTTCAGCAGATGAGCCACAGGATCATCCTTTCCTTCTCTCAGTGACCCACAAGGACCCTTTGGAAACCTTATGCCATCCCAAGCTGAGCAGTTGTGCTGGAAAAGGCTAAAGGTGGTTGTGCTCTCTGCCCCACAGCTCACAGACAGAGCTGGGTCTGGATCTCAGGATTTAAATCAGTGTGAGAGATCCCAGGATGTGGGTCCTTGAGATCTGGGAATTATAAACCAGTTATTTTAATCACATGATTAGAATTTAGATAAATAGTGAGTAACCAAAGCATGTCTCTCATATACAGTGAGTCAGACAGACCATTTAAGGAATATGAAAGGGAAATAGCTTAATTCCAGCACAAGGCTTAATCCAAAAGCCTTCCAGCCCTCTGCTTGAGGCACTGTCAGGCCAAAGCTTAGCCTTGTAGGCTTCTTCACTCCTTTCTGCCTGCAAAATAACTATGCAACCTCGCTGCTGTACCATATTCTGCCAGACAGCCTGTTACCTTTATGATATGCTCACATAGTTTTTTGAAGTAGCTCCTATTGTGTGCCTAAGGTCAATAAATATTTGTATTAACTGTGCATTGAAGTGCTACTTTCTCTGTTCTCCTGAAGAAAGGAAGCAGCTGAATCAGGCTTTAAAAGAAAACCTCTGAATTTTAACACTTAGCAATCTAAATTTTAGAAGCAGATGTAGCATATTTGGTTTGGGGATTTTTTGTTTGTTTTGTTTTGTTTGCTTGGTTGGTTGGTTTTTTATTTTTGGTAACCTCCAAGCAATCAGGCTGACCATGACAGTACAATAGAGCAAGCAAAGGGGAACTGGGCATGCTTTTTAGTCAGCTCTGCTTTCGTGTCTCATTCTCACTCTGATTATGAATCCTGTCTTTTCTCCTCTTGTTTGCTGTTTTGAAGGACAAAAGGTAAATTTAGGGTGATTTAAGGGATGGAGATTATGTGGAGCTTTTTGTGTTTGAATACCAGTCTTGTCTTTTAATGCACGAAGAATGCTTCCTGGTCTCCTGTGAAGTCAGTTTAAACTAAAGTCAAAGTCTTGCAAACATTCAATTAGGAGACCAGTCAAGTATGTGGGATTAAGTTCTTTATATAAATGTTTGCAGAACCAGAGTGTGAGTTCACAGGCAGGCATGGGAGCTTTGGTTTCCCAGCTGATCCATAAAAAGGGTCAAACACAGTATACTGATAAATGTAGTGTACTTACAAAAATCTGGTTATCCTCAATCCAGTCCTGACTGGTGCTTTCAATACCAATTGCCAGCTGTCTATCAAGGTTAAGTTGGAGGCTGAAGAGTTTGCAGGATGTATAATTTAAAAACAAATTCAGACTCTTCCCTGGGCACCACTGCACATCACTACACATATAGGTGCAGTTGGGAGTGTAAAAGCAGATCCTTCCTTAAGTAAATCAAGAGATCCCACTGACCATCAAGAAGCAGCTCTGGTGTGAGCTGGGGGAATAACCAGCAGTGGAAGAGTCCCCATGGGATGAGGTCTGAAGATATAGGGTAGTATCACTCTCTGGAGTTTTCTGCATTCAATCCTCTTTGTTTCTGCTTCTGGTATCAAACTCCTGAGAGAAGCTAGAGAAAGCTCCTGGTTTGCAAACCAGCTGAAGAGAGAGGAGAAAATTAACTCCCCTTATGGAGAGAAGCAAATGCTTTCTCAACTCCAGCTTGAATTTTGGTGAGCCTTGGCAAAACTGATGGGGAGCACTGTGGAAGACAAAACTGGACAAGGGAGTAAAAGACAATTTCAGACAATTACGTTTCCACAATGTAATTTAAGAGTGGTATAAGTATTGCAATAAATTTCTACAGTGTCTCCAGAAAGAGAGAAAAAGCAAGTACTCCAGCGTTCTGAAAGTGTTTGGTGCCTGGTTCCCTGCTTTCTGTGCTGGTCAGGGCAGGGAGACATGAAGCCATCAGTGAACAACTGAGACTTTAGCCAACCCCCATGGGCCAGAAGGAGGAGTATTGTGACTGGTTTTTCTTCCCTGTGGTTAGCTGGCATGAAACTATGGGGAATTTCCTTACACCTTTGTATTCTTTTAGGGTCGTTTCTTTGGACAGCTTGTGGTTATACATTTGAGAGTATGCAATTGGTATACTTTGAGATGAAAGGTGGAATATGTTGGTTTTGTTTCTTGAATTTAAGTACTGCTATTTGTATTGACGTTATTAATAGACTGGATTGTTCAAACAGGGATTCTTCAGCCCTCCTACTGCAAAATATGTACAGTATTCCTGTTGCTGCAGCATATACTGATAAGTTACAGCTAGTACAGTCTGTTTTTCACTAAGTGCATCGGTGAACAATGTTTAAACAAAGTTGAAAAAAAAAAAAAAGCACCGGCAACAAGGAGATGCCTTATCATTTGCAACTTTAAAAGGGAGCCTGCAGCTATATGAATCTGGAAATAATATAAACTTAACCCACAGGACTGTTGAATTGGTTTTAGAAGAGCTTACTTTAAAGCTGGTATGTGGGCTCGCTGAGAGACTGAGTGGTTGGCAAGGATGCTAAACATTTATGGAATGTGTCTTTGGAAAGGATTAAAGCAAAAAACATGTTCCTTCTTACCAGCTCTGAGCTAGGAATATAGCTCTAAGGGATGAGCATTAAATTTTAAGTATCCAGTATGTAAAGCTTTTAAAGAATAATTTTTTTCTTTCCTTGCCCTGGTGCTTGGGATCAAATTCAGTCCAGACTGGATAGACTAAAAATCATTCCCATCTGAAGTCCAGGGAAAGGTCAAGAGTTAAAGCAGTGCTGGCAGTGGTGAAGCAGTTCCCAGCTTGCGTAAGTGCTATTTGTGAACTGCCCAGGGTGACTGTCAGCATTTCAGCCCTAAGTGTCCCAAGCCTCTTATAGCTGTGCCTCTTCATTTTCTCCCTCTAAACTGAGTTTTAAAAGCTGCTTTGCACCAAGTAAAATAACAGTGGAAAATCTAAGTGGCACCGTTTTTCTCTAATAGCAATTCCCTGTTACTAATGAAAACAGCTCCCTATTTTCCCCTTGTGTGTGTGAATGGTTGTAGTGCTGCATTTTCTGTGTTTGCAGAAGGCAAGAAGAGAGGGCTTGCTGCCAAACCCAGCTTTCTACCCTGTACAGAGGAAAAGAGAGGCACGGTGCTCTCAGGTCTAACATCTAACAAGAGCAAAGATCCCTCCTCAAAAATCCAGCTGCCCAAGTGCTGCCTCCCCAGCATGATGAGATGCCATGGTTATTGGTAGTCCAAAATGCTTGCAAACCTACAGCAAGTCATACAGAGTGAAGGCAGCTGCTATTGGAGATGGGACATGGAGGTCTGAAAGCTGTTAGAAATAATTTCCAAGCAGCACACCTGACATCCCCTAGTCATCTTCTCTTTCTCCCTATGCTTATTAGGCTGTGCAAGAAGAGACCAGGCCCATGGTGGCAGTGCAGTGTGTGCAGTGTGATGCTAAGGCATGTTATCTGCTACTTGTCAACACTTCAGGTGCAGGTGTGTCCTACTGCCTTTTATGTGAGTGGTCCTGGACTCCATAGAGGTGTGGGCTGTTGCAGGAGGAGTTTCACAGGTTGCCCTGGAGATGCATTCAGTGCAAGCTCATCTTTGTGGCCCTGGTTGGCCTTTTCTGAAAAGGGCAGTGTAGGAAGGCTGAGCTGGTTCATGTGAAGTTATAAGTTCAAGGACCAAGCTGTCCTTACACTTTTTTTTCTGTGGCTTTGCTTCATTTATGACCCCTAGAAAACCTTCTGGAAAGGAATCTGAAACTAATTAAGAATGTCATTTTTGTGGCATTGGCTAAACGGGAAATGGATTTGCTTCCCATTTGCATAAACAGAGGTCTGGCAGCAGCTGCAGCCCAGGGTGTGTTGCTAGAACACAACAGGGACAAGGTCTGAAATATGTTTCAGAAGAAACACCCTTGTTTAAAATGAAGGTTTACAGATCTGTAGGTTTGAAATGCATGCCTTCACTTATTCTGTTCTACCCCTTATTACTGAGGAACGTCTTCAAACATCTGACCTGGGGGGAATTTTCAAAGATGTGTAACCACATGTAATGTTTAATGCCCCAATACTCTTCCTGTCCTATTGCTGCACAACTAATAACATGAAATTAAATGTATTAGATGCCTTCCTTATCTCAGGAAAGGGATACTGGGGTTGCCTTTTGTGTTAGAATGTAACTATACACATTCTGGTTTATTTTGGCAATGTTTTGGACTTGAAACAAAACTGTTGAATTTGAAATGAAAACAGTTGGATCCTTTGTACTATTTATAATGGGTTTTCAGTAGATTGCTTACCTGTAAAGGAGATTTCATTGTTCATTGGAGGTATTTTATAACTGCATGGTAGACATGCTTGAATCTGATCAAACCCCAAATCTAGATCTGAGCCCAGTCCTGCTGTCCAGACTGAAATGCAGAAAGGATAGGTGTGACAGTGAGTTTGTCCAATATTGACAACACTGAATGTTCCAGTATCATGAGTCAGGCTCCTCCCAAATTCTGTACTTGGTATAAGTTAAAGAGACTTCAAAAATATCAAGTTTTCTTCCCTCAACAGCAGTAAGACCATAGTTTCCAAGGAAGCCTGTAATTCTCACGTGAGCTTTTGTCTCCAGGTGCTCTGAAAAGACTGTTAGGTGTTGAAAAACTTGAAATAAAATATTATTAGTCTTTCTGACTTGAAGCTAGAATAATGGATCTGTTAAAATATTTATAGTTAATGTTTGGGTAACCTGTGGGAATTGGATTTGAGAGTTTCATTCAGATTCTTTTATTTCATACCTACATTTATGTTCTTATTTTAAGCTGTATCTTGGACAGTAGAGGGTATTCAAATTTTCTGTTTATCATAGTGTGCATTTGATGGTCTGGTAAATGTTTTTCCCTGGTAGTTGGTAATAGCAGTCTTTATGCTGTGGTGCTTTGTGCCCTTCACAATTTTGCATTCTTGCTGCTCCTGTCCCAAGATATCTGAAAGTATTGACAGTTCCCCATTACTCAGTGTCCTGTGAGGACAGGAGGTGCTGATTTCATTTAAAGAGAGAACCTAGCAGCCTCAGATGGCCAGGATGCTTGCCCAGGTCTTGCAGTAAGATGAGTTTTTATGGCAGGAGCAAATTGTGGGAATTTGCAAAGCTTTTTTCCACTGGACCATTTGCCACTCAGTTGAAGTACTACAGAAATTGATGAAGGCTTCCCCAAACTGTTTGCATTTTATAGCATTACTTTTTACTCCAAGCACATGCAGATGTAACTGAATCTCTCCCAAGAGTTAGCTAAAACTAGGGAAGGTTGTCTTAGTTCAGAGGAGAACTAAGATGTCCATGTTGGCCAAGAGAAAGGAAAAGGCCTTCTTCCCCCAAAAAGACAAAACAACAAAAAAAGTAACTCCACTCTTTTAAATTTAGAACAAACTTTAATTAGAAAAATGTATAGGAAAGGATAACAGTTCTAACTACTATCTATAATTATCTATCTATCTATAATTATCTATCTATCTATGTATGATCTATCATCTATCTATCTATAATTATCTATCTATGTATCTATCATCTATGTATGTATGTATGTATGTATCTATCTACCTACCTACCTACCAATCTCCAGAAAAAAAGGACCAAACAAAGCAGTTTGTAATTAACCCTTTGAACGAAGTTAGTTTTCTGCTCCCCTTTGGGTGCAGTTTTATTTATGGACAGCACATGGTGATGTCACACCTTGACTGGCTGTGGGGTCACTTTTTGCCAGCAAAACTGTTTTGTTAGAATTTTACAAGACAGTGTTTCTGTTTCTCCTGCTCTAAGTAGAGGAGAATGTGTCCTCATAGGAGAGGGCTTTCTTGTTTTCAGTTTATCAATAGAGAGTGTTTAGAATCTGGTATATTTTTTACATGTCAGTTTTATTGCAGAGGACTTTGTTAATACTGAAGTCTTTGTTTTCAAACTGGACAAACCCATGTAATCAATCTCAGATCCAGTGTTCTGCTTACCTGCTGTTGCCCAAGACTATAGACTCTGCCCTAAAGCTTTTTTGTTGTTTGGCAGCTGCTCTCATTCCAATTACAAAATAGTCTTGGAAATTCAATACCTCATTTTTTTATTATTTAAATTCTGGCTCACTTTGTAGTTCAATGAATTTAATTAAAGAATTTCCTTACACCTGTGGCACCCATGTGAGTAGAGAATAAGAACTTTTAGTCTTTAAACTAGGCGTATGTAATAATTACAACACAAAAGAGTGTTCCTTCTTATTACATCCTTCAGGTAAGATGAATGTACATACTGCCTGGAGGAAGACATAATCTGTATGAGTTGGCTTTAAATCCCTAAGTAGGAAGAGGGAATAATCTGTTTCAAATAACTGTATTTTAAACTATGACCTAGTTGAAAGTCTAGGAGTAAAAAGCTATGGGGCTAACCAAATATTTGGGCTATTGTGTAGCAACACTGCCAAACAGCACTGAAAGCTGGGACACGGGCATTCTCATCCAGAAGCAGTGGTGATGGTTGGGTGGAGATGACAATGCCGACACCTTTTGGCTTGGATGCATGTGTGACCTGTTTGTGTTCAATGAGCCAGGTTAGTTAAAACAGTGGAAGGAGCTGCCCTTCAGTAACAGGGATGTTTTGAACAGCAGTGGGCTTGGGAGTGGTGTTAGTGAAGGTGAAGGGAGTCATCCTGCATGGATGGAGCTGGACCTAAAAGTTCATTGACAGCCTCGAACTACCTGCCCTTAGCTAGGCTATTTTACAAAATAAAAAGTGAACAGGCAATTGTACATCATCAAGGACCTTCCACTGAAGTGGGATCTGTGTGAGCTGCAGCCAGAGGTGAACCAGCTGTGAAACCAGAGCATGCTGTGCTTCCCCCATGCACCAGCAGCCCCTGAGCTGCTATTCTATCTTCCCTCAACTTGTGTTTGCCACTCATTGTTGTCTCAGTCACTTTTTCCAGTATTGCTCTGCTAACTCACTTAGGAAGCTCAGATTTTTGTGAGATGTTGAAAGAGTGGACCAGAACTGAGGGGTATCTAGTGGGGTTATAGCTGCCCCTCCACTCAGCCCTGGGGCCCTCACCAGAGTCATGGGCTGCTAAAAGGGGGATTGTGATGAAAAGAAGTCTCACTTTTCATCCCAGTGATGGTTTGCAGATCTGAGTGTTAATTTTGTGAGAGGAGATGAATCTCCAGAATACCCAAAGCTGGCTGGTAAGCTGTCTTCTTGAAGTTATGATTTTGGTAAGTTCCCCTCCTAATACACAGAGGAGTAGGCACAGCTGACAGTAGTTCCACTCTTTCTGTCTCCACCTTCCTGCAATCCTGTTGGTTAAATTTGATTGAATTTCTAATCTTTGGCCAGATTCAATATCCCTTGTTTAAAAAAACCCAAAACACAAAACCAAGGAAGCAAATCCAAGACAAAACCAACACCTTTATATAAGACAAATGAAAGCACCATATGCAGCATGAACTTGACATATATTTCGTTTGTCCCACCTGCTGTCTGGTCAGCCTATGGCTGAGATTGGTCCCTCAGCCCACTGGATACTGTGCTTTGGCTGGCCAGTGCCTGGGGACCTCATCAGGAGGTGAAGGGTCTGAGATGTTTGCTCCCAGGGCAGGGGGAAGTGAATTTGCAAGTGAAGTAAGAAGTGAAGGTTATCATTATGGAGCTGGGGCTGAAGGAGCTGTAAATATTTTATACCACTGGGAAGTGAAGTTTAAGGATGTGGGCTATAATCCAAAAAGAGCTGACCTTCAGCTTCTTGTGTGAACCAACCCTTGTGTGACCCCTTGTTTTGTTTCCTTTGGGAGTGTGTAAGTTATCATTATGGACCAAGCTAGGGCTCTGTTGACACCTCTGAACAGAAGCATCAGAAGTGGCAAGAGAAAATTGTAGCTGACAGTTGTTGAATAACCACTGAGGACTAAGCAGTAGCTGCTGCAAACCAATCCTTCTCCATCCTTTACTACTACTGCTTGTTTATTGCTCTTACCTTTAGATGTGGAAGATACTGTGTGTGAACTTTTGGGATGGCTGCAGCTTCCCTTGTCCTAAACAGAAGTTGATATTGTGACTCTACAGTAGAGTCTCTTTGCGCTCTTGTCAAGCCTGCAGTGATTTTTAGCTTTGCTTCTTTTGCTCACTATTTCATGTGTTTTCCAAGAAAAATTACAAAGTAAAGGCAAACCCACCAACTGCGTATTTAAGGTAACATAAGCAAATGCTTTCAACAAATTAATTGGGTGATCTGCTAAATTAAATGTGCTAAATTACAGTGAAAATTTGTCAAAGAAATGCTATTTGCATGTTGCTCTTGAAAGCTGGGTGTGATGGTGGTATGTTCACCTTGCCCCTCCACAAGATGAAAGAAGAATCTGTTTCATTTATAATTCATCCTGAACAAGTGTATTCTGTTAAACAGGTTTGGGTTGGATTTACCAAGGGAACAATGTATGTGTTGAGAAAATTACGTTCTACTTCTATTAGATGGCTCTTATGATGACAAAATAAACCCATTAATGTTGATGTTATTGGTGCACTCCATGTGGCTATATAACCCATGGAATCACTGAGGCTGAAGGCCTTACCTGGCCCACAGAACCCAAGTGGATGCTCTTAGACACCAGATCAGTAATTTTTGGGTCAGAACCACCTTATGGGTGTGTGTGTGTGTGTAGGGGGAAGGGATAGGTCAAACCTCACGGAGATGGGATGGTGTCATATCCCTCTTGACAGACCCCTGGACCCCACATGGGGAATGCCAGGTGTGGCTGCCAGTCACAAACAGCCCAGGAAAACTGGAACACCCCACCCTATGGGTTTTGCCATAGGGACCAGAGTGGATAAAACTGAAGATGAAGGGGTGCCAAGTATCATATCCCTGCCATCTGGACATGTGAGAGCTGGTTTTTGCAAGGTTCCAGTGGTAGCTATATGATCTGTCTCTCCCTCTTTCTCCTTCTCTCTTCTTGCTCTCTCTGCTTCTCTTTTTTTTCTCCTTTCTTGGTGCTTCGGGTGGCTTGGAGCTGGAGGGATTGGATTTTGACTGTTGTGGAATAGCATGTGCTGGGTCAGTATTGTGGTGGAATATTTTGTCTAGATTGTGTGGTACCCTTTTGAACTTTTGCCAAGTTCCCTTATTTTCTCCCCTAAATTATTAATAAAAAACACCTCTTGGGAGCCTCTTATTCTCTTGATGCTATCTCAAGGTATTAAAGAACCCTAAATAGATATTTTAAAATAAAACTCCTAGCTGAGCCCATGAGCTTACAGCTCCCAAGGCTGGAGTGTTAGGGATGCCTGAGGTGGAATGACTTTACCTGGATCATTGCCTCATGAACTGGGTTTGCAGCCTGCAGCTGATTTGGAAACCCATGAGCAGCAGCTTCCAAGGCTGACACGTTAAGGGAGTTGTTTGAAGAGAAGGGCTTTGTGCAATTAAAATCATCGGTTTGTCTGGGAATTGGGTTTAGGATAGTCTCTACAACTTTGGGATAAATACAGTATAAGTTTTAGTATTTCTCTGCTAAGGCTGTCAGGAGCCTGGCTGTGTTTCTGATGGATCACTAGGATTAATGATCCAGGTCCTAGGCTGTTTCAGTTCAATGGGCTTTGTCACCTTCTTGCTGAGGGGTTAAACTGTTTCTCTGCTCTCCCCAACACTTGTTGCTTATCTACACCTACAGTGCAATTAGTTGTGCCATGCTACTAATTCCTAGTGTGGTTTAACAGAGGGCAATGCATTTGTATCTTTTGCCAATTCTGCCTTCAGTGCTTGGGCTCTCGTAGCCAATTTGTCAGGCTTGTGGATTTGCAGAAAACTGTGTGTGAAAAATATCACTGCTGCTCAGCTGACTCATTTGAAGGGAAACCAGATCCTAGGAACAGCAACCTCCCAATCCCCTTATATGGAAGGAATGGCTCCTTAATTCTCAATAAATGTATGGCAACTAGCCTAAAGAAAACCAAAATCCTTTAAGTTGCTTATTAGTACATGGAAGGCCAAAATTACCACTTTTTTTGTCTATTCAGGCCTGGTACACTCCATAATCAATGCCTTCTCCAAGTCACAGGCATATGGCAAGAAATTATAACATTTGCTTAAAAATTCATTTGATTTTTTTCAGTATCTAGCAAGTAGGACCACTTCCTCTGTGCAGTTTGAGATTCTCAGTGACAAATATTTATACACAAGAAGGGTTAGGAAAAGGGCATGAATGAAACATTTATGTAAATAGGAAACTCAGAGGGAGACCATGTACTGTTTACATGATTACGTGTTTTAAAATCAGTCCACTATTTCACATTTCTGATGATTTCTGAATATTTGCCATTATAATGAGATTTTTAAAACTTATAAGGAGAAGATTACTCTCAGATTACTCACATGGTGTGATTCTTGGGGATGGTCCTGTGCAGGGCTAAGGGTTGGACTTGATCATCTTTGTGGGTCTCTTCCAACTCAGCATAATCTGTGAATAAATTTGGGCTATTGCTAACTAAGCATTCCTACCTTGGGTGACAACTAAAAGCAGTTAAACTGAAGATAAAGGTCTGGAGAATTGTAGTTCTCACCCAATTTTTCTGATTATTGCAGTTTGGACAAAGCTCTGCATTTGGCTGGTTTCACCTAGTGATTTATAATTTTAGGAACTAATGTGACCAATCCACTGAATATGCTGTTATTGTTTCTTCAAATAGTAAGTGAAAAATTGGTGATAGACCTATCAGATGCTCCTCTGTTTTCTCAAAAGGCAAGCTTCTCCCCAAGTAAATCATTAAAACAACCCTGTTTTTCATGAAATGCAGAATAACACTTGCAAATGTTTTCCAAAGTCAGTACTGAAAGTTGTGCTGATGTTCAGAGGTGTGGAGTGACCCCAAGTCCAGTACTTTGCACCTCTCAGATTCAGGTCTCACAGGTACATGCCATATTTTCTAAGATAGTGGTAGCTGTACTTGTATTTTGTTGGATCCCTCCTAGAGTGACTAGATTATTGGAGATGTGTGTGACCCCCTGAGTGACCACAGCTGCATAAAGTGCTCATGCATCTTGTGTGACCCACTCTGGATTCCAGTCACTCTAATGGTACTAAATACCTTTTTTGTTTGTTTGTTTTTAACTTGACACCACAGAAATGAATGTGATTTATTTGTGGACTGACGTAAGCAAGAAATCTGGTAGCAGAAGTCTGGCTCTTTCAGCAGTGGTGAGAAATGGAAAGAAATAAACATTACCACTTTCTCATTAAGGCAATTACTATATGCCATTGAACACGTGCTGATAAATTTAAGAGGCTTATACTATTCTTTAGGTGTGTGCATTCATTAGTGTAGCCATCATAAAATAAACAGGGGAGTATTCAGCTTGGGGAAAAGTTCAGCGAACAAGAGCTCACATTATATAAAGCTATGATGATAAATGTCTCCTGTGGCAGAATTTTAACTCCTACCATCTGTTATTCCCTGTTGCCACAGCAACTTAAAGTAAATACTAAAAATAGTCTGAAACTAGGAAGAGCACAGCAGGAAATGTCTGAAAGAAAACAAGCCTTCAATGTGACCAGGCAATAGCAGGAAAAAGGAGTGATGGGAACTTCAGGAGACTTAGCTGGAGAATTTTCAACATGCAGGGGTGGGTGAGGGAAGGATCTCTAAACAGTGTTTATAAGCAGTTGTAGCTGGGCTACCAAAACATTATCAGATGCTCAGTGCTTTACTTGCCATCTGTTTCCAACTTAGAACTTGAGAAGTAATTTTACTGTAACTGTTAGTCTATTTGTGTGTATATACACATAAATATGATTTTACTTTTTTGACAGATTTTTCCTTTTTTTTATTTTTTTTTTTTGCTAAAAGCTGTGAGCATTGCCCTGGTGTTCATCAAATGATGCCATTCATCAAATATTATTAGAACTGAGTGCTCTGGCCAAAAACAGGGCTTAAAAGGAGAGCTGCACTTTCATGCCATGCCAGCACAGGAGCTGCTTCCAGACACTCCTTTCTGGAAAATACAGGAGCTGAGCCCCAGGAAAACAGCAGGGAAAACTGACTAGGGAAAGGAAACCTGAAAGACTGCATTTGGCATGAGGGGCAGGAAGAATTGTTTAAATAATTGCAAGTGTTGCAAAATAGCAGAGTGCTTCGAGAACCTAGGAACTTTTGGGAGGAGTTAAATTATTGGATGATGCCCTATCTAAAGAAATCCTTCCTTTAGGAATGCCTTGCATGGGAAGAGCAGCCCCACTTGAGGGAATTGCTAACTGTTCTGGGTGTGTCCTTCTTTAGTCTAACTATAATGAAGATTTGTTAAGCTTCCCTGCTGAGTGTTCTTGTGTGGTTTTTAGCATTCCCTTTCATTCATTTTCCAGTCACTTAGAGGGATGATACGAGAAGAGAAAACAAACTCAGATTTGATATTAGGCAGTGGCCAGGGAACTCGGATGTAATCACTGCTGCACAGCAGCCTGTACAGTTTGGTGTACAGTGTGTGCACCACGGGGTACTTAGTGTATAAGATCTTATTTGAGCTTGTAAACCAAGACAGCCTGGGAATCCAAGTACCATCAGTGCAAATTAAGGGTCCATGGCAGAGCTCAAGGTACATGAGACCAGAGGAACTTAAATCAGAAATTTTACTTGGCCCTGTTATATCACTGGTGACTTGATAAGTAGATTTTGTCCACCGCTTTGTGGTTTGCTCTGTGACAATAACAATGAATGCAAATTCTAGAAGGGAGCCAAGGGCAGATGCTTTGATTTGCAGGATAGCTCTGATGCAGCAGAACTGTAATTTTTAGTGATAAGTCTTGTGAGTTCCAATTGCAGCTACTGTACAGACATGTCTCTGACATCCTTCTTTTATTCTCTGCCATCTCAGAAAACTTGGTGTAATCTCAGAGTTCTCTATACCTGGCCAGAGCTGCTGATCAGTGCTGCCCTCAGCCTGCTCTAAACCTGCACACTGTGGATGCCTCCACAGCACAAAACCAGGCTGCACAGCTCCTGTGCAAGGAGTCAGCTGCTCTGGAAGTATTGAGAGCTGTGGGCTGTGTTCAAAGCAGCTGCTGTATGAATGCAATAAGCCTGATGCACCTCAAAAGCCTTAGGCTCATCCCCAGACCCACTTGAGGTAGGTCCAAGGTTCATTCAACACTGCATGTTCTTCCTGCTGAGTTAATTAGGACACAAATGGGGCATCTTGTGTGATAATGTGATTGGGAAAAGTCCCAGGTCTTGCTGTTATCTGAGAGACCTGTAATACTTTCTCCTCACTGATACAGCTTTTCTCTGGCTTGCTGTCCTAATCTCAGGTGAAGTTTGGGAACCCTTCAGAAGGCTTTCTCCAAGACCTGTTTTAAGTGGTGATAAGGGAACCAATGTGAAGATCTATTAGGATACGACATCAGACACAGTTTCAGTCTTTGTTGGCACTCCCATGTGTCCATGGTGGATTCTCTCACACATGACAAACTAAAAATTCCCCAAACCCCATCTGACTCTGCTTCAACTAATCAAATAGTTTATCCAAAGCTCCACTTACTTTTTCTGTGCTTCGAGTATTCATTATGCAAAAGGGTTTCTTCAGAGACTTTAGAAGAATATCATGAGGTTGTGTGAGCCTTACTCTTAGCATTTTTTCCATGTACTCCATTCCTGTATGCTTATTTTGTGGGGAATCCGTGCTCATACTGAAGTGCTTTCTGGCATGCCACAAAGGAAGGAAAGGGGTTCTCCAGGAGTTCTTGGGAACAAGCCAGTTGCCTGGAAGTCCTGCTGGAAACACTGCTTGGAAGTTGCGTAGAAAATAATAAAACTTTCATTTATTCTGCTCAAAATAGGCTATTATTCAAAAGTATATCTAGTTGGATGTGGTGGAGGTGTGTGCTCTGTTTGACTGTGCTGAGTGTCTACATTACTTAACCTTGACTGTGTGCTTGGCAGTCTCCTCTTACTATTGAAGATAAAATATTTCCTGCTTTGAGGAGTTTACAGCCTAGATGGACACTTCAGGAAAACACAAAATCCAACAGCAGCTCAAGATGGAATAGCTCATTTGAGGAAATTTATCTCTATTTCACAATGGTGCTGACATAATTTTTACTTAGAGGAGTTGGATTTATGCTGATGCACCTTCAACTTTTATGACAATCTCCTGTATTGCACTAGATGGTCCCTGTTGCAAAAGTTTGAAATCTCAACTAGATTAAGATATCTGATCTCTGCTTCCCAAAAATTCCACTGTATTGTCAAGTGAAAGCAGAAAGCTCCTGGAAGATATCAAAGTGTGCAAAAAGCCTGCTGTATTTCACCAGGATTTGCTCTGACATCTGTATGTAGCTAGCTGATTTTTTCTTTTTTTTTTTCTTTTGACTCACATAGCAACATAACTCCATAAGTTCAGCAGTCAGTAGCGTGCATTTTTTAATGTATCTAGAAAATTCAAATTACTGGTTTATGAGTGAAGTGATAACCATTCAATTAGGATTTCTATCTGCGCAATCCTCTACTTTGGTATGTTGACAAACATGTAGCCTGAAATATGCTTATTGCAGCTGTGGGAGGAGAACTAAGGGTGAACTTTTGTTTACAGTTTTGCTGTAGGATTTTACTTCTTTGGAAACTTTGTAGATGTTGACAAAACTTCCATATATATGCTTCCCAAAGCTATGCCTTGTCTAAGTCTTGTTGTAGTCCAGTCTTTTACAGCAAAGATCATACATGTTTTCAAGCAAACCTGAGCCTTGTTTTGCAGGAATCGAAGTTTAGTTTGGATCCAGTTAAAACCTCTGTGCAGTTTTACATTTGGGCTGTAAAGGATATATAGTTCTGTATTTATTTGAGAAACTTGTACAAAATTTAGGGTTTTTTTTTTGACTGAATGCTGTTTTGCAGTTAGAAGCCATGTTATGCTGTCTGTCTTCTGTGTTGGAGATGTATCATTACTTTGTAAATAGCTTCCAAGTTCCAAAAGGCATTTCCATCCATATTCCATCTTCTTAACTTTCCATCTTGTACAGGCTGCAATAGTTTCTATGCTCATTGTTCAAGATCCCATGCTTCTAGAGAGCTCATGATGATTGTTTTATTCTGCTGAGTACTGTAAAAGCTGTAATGAGACTGTGTGGTAAAGTTATGGTTATTCTTACAGTACTTGTAAAAGATTATTTGGTGTCATGACTTCATATCCAGATGACCATATAAAATTAGGAACACTCTTAATGCTTGTCCCAAGACATATATTTTTTAATATATTGGTGCCATGAAAATGCAATCATTTTATCAGGGAGATGTTCAAAATGCTGACGAATAGTATGCCAAGTGTTTTCAGTGTTCAGTAATAAAGTTCAAGGCATAACACACTGGACACATGGGAAAAGTTCCCTTTTGCTTGCAGATGATTGAGGCACCATCCTTTCATTCTGCCTCCAGCATGCTTTGAGATGTGGATTTTTTTAAAGAAAAAAAAGTCTAAAGGTCCTTTAATTTTTTTCTTATTTACACTATTTAGAATGTTAATTTTTTATACATTAAAGTGAATGAAAATTAAGTTTTGTGCTGTGTCTTGCAGTAGATCTTTTAGGGCCTTGTGGAATAAACCCTTCTGCCCATAAAATGCCATCCACCTAACCATTACTACCTACTGGTCTGTAATAATTAATCATATATAAGTAGGTTTCCTGTTGCATTGTATTTTTTGTCAATCAAGTGAGGGAAGGAAATGAAATGCTAGCAGGGTTTTCATCAAAAATAGGTCTTTATTTTTACAGATGTGTACTGCTTATGGAACTTAATACCATTATACAGTCTTGCCAGCCTGAAATAACGGGTAACTTTATAGTTAAAACTGTGATGGGCGAGGCATTCATGTTTATTTGTGAACCACAATGCTGAAGTGTGCACCCACAATAAATGGTCACTTTCTTGTTGATAATCTCTCCTATGAGGCCTCTCTAGCTCTTCCTTCCCCATCAGCCTTCATCCTTTTTTGGCCTGAGAAACAAAAATGGGAAAAAACATGTTGAATGACTTACTGCTCTAAAATGATCGTTCTGCAAAGGTCAGCCTTTCCCTCAGTTGGCTTAATATTTCCACACTAAGGATAACAGTCTGTTCTTAAGGAACAGGAATAACTGGGATACCCTTCTGTGCCTACAGGGGGAGAAGTGATGCTGGTGACTCATCTCTGGGAGGTCTGCATGTAACCCTTTAGGTACATGGATTCTCTGGAGCCTGACAGTCATTTGTTGGGTAATACTGGGAAAACCCTTCCTCTTTTACCATGTCACACATGAACTCCTTTGACAAATGAGAAGACTGAATCTTTCAAGTGCTTGAGTGATGCTGGTGAGGCATGTGACACAAAATCCAGGGATCACATCTGTCTTAGAATGCTAAAGTGTGGATGCTTTAGTAAGTGGACTTACTGGACCTGGTATTCTGTTTCCAGTTCTATTGGTGGAATCAAAGCAAGTGTAATACACTAAATTATGCCTAAATGTATGTATCATATGTAATCATAAGCAAGCATAGTCCATGCTCTGAGTATTCTGCTGCTCTAGTTTAGCTCAGTTGTAAGAGGCTGTTGAAGTTGTTGGAAATCTTTTGCAAATTTGATGTTTTTCCCAGGGTGTCTGTCTGGTGTTGTGGCATTATTAGAGGTCTCACAGTATGTGTTTGTCATCTTTAGAAATAATGTCCTTGTGTTTATTCCCCATGAAAGATACATGTCTACAGACATTAGGTGCAACATGGGTTCCTTGCCAACTGACAGGTCCTTAGTAGGTGCCTGGTGAGAATGTGGTTGCCAGCATCATCAAATGCAGACAAAATGGGATTGTGTCCATCAACAGACCTATTTGGTGTTGAATTTTTGTCACATGCCACTGAGCCATCCAGAGCCTGCACAGCAATTTATTGCCCAGACACTTAATAGGTCACTAATCAGCATGAGAACAACAGTTTATCTCTTGCAAAGTAGAGAGATACTAAAAATTGATAGTTCTGACTTCGGCTTACTATGAACAGGAAAAACTGGTGGGGTTTTTGGATGTAAATTGCTATCCCTTAAGGATGCTTTATACTTACTTGTGTGAGTATCCCACGGTATCCTTACCATGGCTGGGTTACCAGGCTGGCCCAGAGGAAACTGGTACAATTTTGGCTGTCTCTGGGCAGCATTAATTGCCTCAGGGGGAGGTGGAACATGCTCTGGCCATACTAGCAGCACCTTGACTGTCTAGAGAGACCTGGATGTTTTAGGGGTTTTATTTGCCAAGAGAAATACCTTTACAGTAAATGGGATAGGCCTAACATTTCCACAATTTATTAATTGCTAAATGAATAAGATCTTAAGGAAAAAACCCTGAATTTTTAGATGTTAGCAACATATGATCATGTGACTTGATGCTAAGTACTTTTGCAAAAGGTCATAAGAATGCACTCCTAAAAGCTAGTAGTCATATTTCACGATAATCTTTGGGTGATATTAATGGTGCCAAAGAATTACTGAGAAAAATAAATGTGGGGGAAAGAAAAAGGCAAAGAATACAAATGGCATCTATAAATGTCTGATATTTCTTCTTTATCTGAAAATCCAGACAGAGTACTCAATCAAATGTTCTCTTCTAAAGATATAAAACCATGTAGCTTCTGGCTCATCTTTCTAAAATACAGGCAAGGGTGAAAGCTATTTTGTAAGGTCAATGTTTCTGCTAATTGTTACTTTGGCAAGCTGGTGATGATTATCAACAGCATGAGAAAAGTGACAAGGTTCTATCTTCCACCTAGAAAACTGCCCAGACTCAAGAATTCTGCAAGTATTCTGAAGCTGCTCTCAAAATACCTCCCTTTATTATTTTTAGTTTAAATTCACCCATCTAAGGTACATTAGAGCTGCAGAGTATTTTACCACTGATATGATGTGCCTGTAAGCTATATTCTGTGCCAAATTAAGCAGTAATACTTCTGTAAAGCACATACTGTAGTTAGGTATGGAACCCAATCCCACCATTTGGCCTTGGGGAATTTCATTCAGTTGACTGTAGTGTTGGTGGGAAAATGAATTCCATAATTGAGGCTGAGACGTGATGGCCCCCACAGTATTTCAGTATTCAAAGTTTTGGGAAAAGTCCACTTTTAATAGTCACACTAATTTATCATTTTAACTGACATATTTGGATTCCAGGCTAAACAAAAAGAAAACAGGATATTAAAGGATCTAATGGGTCCCATCCAAGTTTTGTATGAGTCTCGCTCTACTGGCTTTAATGGAATGTGGCCCACTCTGCAGAAATAGTTCTTGAATTCTTTTCATTGAGAATCACTGACAGAAATGAATATGCCCCTAAAGTGAAACAGACTTGGGAAACAAAACAAAACTCAGCTCTTGAAATTGTCCAAATGAGAGGGAGTGCAGGAGCTAAACAATTGCCATGAGAACGTAACAGAAGATTTATACTTTCAATTTGAATACTGAAAATATGAATAACAAAGTTAATGTAACGGTGGTCTGCCTGCTAGTTAGAATAGCACTGGAGACATATTGAGAATGGAAACTTTAAATCTTCAGAGCCTTACTGGAACTGAGGCAGTGCATTTTTAAAAGAAATAATTTTTAGGATGGTGCTGGAATGGTCCAGGTTGCATTCAGACCATGGAGCTGGAGTGTGCCTGGTTGCAGCAGTTTGCTCCTAGAAACTGCCCTTTTTTAGGGCTGTGGAGAGTTCTGAGCCTGTAGCCATGAGGAGCAGAAATAAGGCCTTTAGGGATTGAATCCCAATAGAAAAATCTGGTAGGATATACCTTCAGTAAGGTAAAGGCACCTTTAAATGGATGTAACTATTCCTAAGGACTTTTAGAGATACTCATTTAAATATTTGTGCTAGCTGGTTTGGTAACTTTTCACATTTTACCAAGTGTGTCACATTCTAGAGTGGAAGGGTAAGTAAATTGTGGGGTTACTGAGGTGTATCTCTTATTGGCATAACAGCCCTAGATAAATAGAAGTGTTAAAAATTAAACATGAAATAGTTTTTTGAAAGCTCATCACATCCACCAGTCTTTGGAAAGGAACTGTTCCTTAATGAATGGTATTTTCCTTTGCTGTTTGAATTTTTGTGGAATTGTTTCCACTAGGAGAGTAGAAAGTGATGTGATTTTTTCATGTTGCTGGTTTTGCAGTGTCATGCAAATGGCAATTGTCAGGGCACAAAAATGGGATCCTGGAAGTCATCCTGAAAAACATAATGAAAAATATTTTGTTTCTTTCCTTTAACTGCATTTATTCAATTGACACTGAATCCCTGCTTGCAGGATGATTTTTTTCCCCTTTTTTATTGCCTCTTTTTTAGACTTGAAGTTATTCTGGGTATGGTGCTGTTGTAGGAAATCCCTCTTCTTCAAGCTGAGAGTAGTTTTGCTGCTGACTGAAATGGTGTCAGTCAATTTAGCTTTAAATGCAATGGGCTGAATCCTGCAGGAAGGCAGTGCTTTGGACATCAAAAGTCCATTTTTCTGTGGAAAAAAGTACTGGTGGGCTGTGATAGTAGGTGCTGAAAGAAGTATAGAAATAACATATTTATCTATTTGGGGAGCAAAACAGGTTCTAGAAACCTGCTTGTCAGAATGCAATAATGGGCATTTACATGGAATTTATTTATTTATTTTTGTGATGGGTGGTTTTGCTTTTTTGGTTTGGCTTTTTTTTTGTTTGTTTATTTTTTTAACTTGAATTTTGGCCTCTGTTTTTCACTTCTTAGCAAAGAAGGCCTGAAAATGTGTTTGTTCTGAATTCTGCCCAGCTTTGATTTGCAGCACAGATTGCAAAGTCCAGAACTGTCCTTGGAACAAGTGGATGCCCTATGTAGATGCTCAACCCTGGTAACCAAGGAGCACTCAGACCTCCCAGTGCAACCCAAATGGTGCTGTGAATTGTTTCTGGACAAACACCAAAAATCCTGAGCGTTTAAGTCAAGGAAAATCTCTCTTGCATTGCAGAAATAAATGTAAGGTGAAGTCTGCATTAAATCACCCTCCCTGCAGTACACCATGGTTAGGAAGAGGAGCATGTGATGTCCTCCTTCACTGTATACATTCCAGAAAAATGTATTTGTTGAGTTTATTTATAGGTACTTCTGTGGTGCTCACCATTGCAGTGTCATTTCATTGCTCTCAGGGTGTTTGTGCCTTTCATGGAAAAGAACAAATGTTTTTCCTCAGTAGAGTTTTGCAAGTGAGGGCACATCACTTTGGGCCTGAGATGAATTTCACTGTTAGTCTAACTAAATAAGGGTTTATTCTAAAGAATGCCACGGTTTTGCAGCAGTTTTTGGCAGGTTTCTTAATGGAAATAAAATTATGAATGTACTCTTCATGTCTCTTTAAATGAATTGTATGAAATGTGAAATTAAATTGATAAAAAATTCTGCTATGCATAGTTTTCCTGACTTGCAGCAGTGTTTGTTTATCTAGACTTTTGTTTATTCTTGTACAGCTGATTGGAAAATATTACACCTTTTTGTGGCCTACTTCTCTCTCAATTCCTTACATTCTGATGACAGTGACAAGAATATCACCCTTGACAAGAAGGTTCTATTGAAAGTTTAATTCAGGGCAAAAAGTAAAACCCAATGACTTAACCATGGGTTTTCTAAGTGAAATAATAAAGGCCTTGTGGCAGGTAAAGTTGTCACTTCAAATTTGACTCCTGCCCTCTACCCCTGCAGTCCTTCACAATCCCAGGGTGTCGTTCGATCTTTTTGTTACCTGGGTCAGCTGAAAAACTGGCCCAAAAAAGTGATGTTTTGAGGCATTTGTCCTAGAAATATTGAGGGGCTATGCCTTAGGATTTCTGAAGGTAAGGCTTTTTTTCTCCAGGTGAAACTGTAAGTCTGTTTTATTTTTGAGACTGTTTTCGTTCAAAAAGTTATCATTTCTCAAAGGTAAACATGGTTTTTGTGGGAAGGAAAAACGTCTTGGCTTAATGCTTGGTATTTTATATCAATTTTTCTGACTGGAATTTGTTTTATAAAGTTTTTGCCAGTCTTGAAAATGTTGAACCTTGCAGAAGAGCCTGATGCTAGAAAGAGTGTGCTAAGTAAAGAACTGAGTGGAAATTCAGACGAATAGAAGCGATCTGATCCTGGAGAGTTTTCTGATAATCCAGAAAGTCTGAGGAGGAAGAGGTAGATGACTCCTCAAAGCTGTGGTTGTTAAAAAACAACTATTCAAAGTGAAATTCCACTGAGCAAAAACAAACAGGAAGAGAAGTGATATGAGGGAAGAGAAGGAAGTGTTTGGTCCAAGGCATGAGGCACAAAGCTGGTTGTGCTGAGATGTTGTGGGGACACTGTCTATGACCAAGAAAGTGAAAAATTTCAGGGGTAGGTAGTTTTCCAAGGGCAGGGGATTGGAGAAGAATGGATTGCCTTGTTGAAAGGTAGCTGAGATGAAACTGCCAAGGATGAGCTTTCTTTATGTTTGTTCTCTAAGCAGATGTTTTTCTTATCCTTTTGTGGTTGCGTTTCCAGTTAAATTTTAATTTCTGAGAATTAACCTGGTGTATTTTGTCATCCTTCTGTTGCCATGAGAAGTTTCAGGGGGGCCTGATCAGTCATGAGGACTCTCTTGTGGGCAGCCAGACTTTACAGTCCTGAGAACTCAGAGAAAGGAGGTGTGAGGAAAAAATCTTCCTTGGCCCATGTGGGCCTGTGCCCTTTGGACTATCAGGGTACAGTGGGAAGATTGCTTGTGATTGTCAAGTAGTCCCTCACCAGGGTTTATCCCTATTGATGATCTTCCTTCTCCTTGTGCTCTTTGTGCCCAGTTGTTTGGTGCTGTCTCGCTAATCAATTCCTTTATTTTGCTCTGTATTGTATCTGTTTCAGTGGTGGCTGATGCTATTCAGTCTGTCAAACACCTTGCAACTCACTGCAGTGAGAGGTGAGGTGTAATGCAAGATATATTGAGATGTTTATGCCACTTCCAGTTCAAAAGGTAACTTCTCCCTCATTGCATAAACTCCACCAGTTCAAGTGTCTACACTGCTCACATTTGAACAGCTGGTTTTGTTCTTTGCCCTCCAAGTACCCATTCCATACATTACAGTTACCTGTCAGTGAGTGTTTCCTTTTGGTGTATTTGGAGAGACTTCAAGCAAGAAAGTCAACTGTAAGATGGACATGTGCCTAGGAGGAGTTTTCCAAGACTTCCAACTCATTGCACATAGGTCATGAAATGGCTTTCCAAGCATGTGCTGCCTTGGGTTTTGACTTAGGGTGGAAATATTTAATATCCATTCCTAATCCCTTGAGCCAGCTGGCCTCCCACCTCTGTGGTTATTATTTTTAAGGAGAATCAATTAAGTGCAGAAATTATCTTTGTGTTTTTTCACTTCGACCTCCAGCGTTCTGTGCTGTGTCAGGGAACCTTTATGAAGTCTGGGAAAAAATGTAAAATAATAATGAGACTGCCAAGGAGTTAAGCTTGCTTTTCTTTCTAAATGGTAACAAAAAAATATACTTTAGTAGCAAAAATGTCAGATATCGTTGTGTGATAATTACGACTTTCTCAGCACTGCCTGAATTCTGGTACTCCTCTCCAAGCTGGGCTGTTTGATTTCAGGGGGTTTCCTGGTTTTGGTTTTCAATTTCTGTTAAAGTATAGAAAGAATTGAACTCTGCAGCTGAGTGTTGAAGATAAAACAACATATTAACTCCCTTTGAATCTTATAGGGAGCTTTTTCATCTGATGGCTCAGAGGAGCAATAAAAACTTGTCAAAGGATGTGGATGTCTAATCATTGCAAAGTATGGACCTCAGTAAGGGATTGATAGGGTATCCTTGAGGAAAATAAAATTGCTGAAGAATGATTTAATCACTGAAAATAAGATTCCTAGTGCTGACAATTACTGTTGTGTTGAGTAGCACCCAGTGTTGACACAATTCTTCAGCCTGCAATGTTACCATGTACTTGTAGAAATGCCAGTGATGATTTCACCTTAGAGGACTATGTATTTGTGGTAGTTACATCTTTCCAGAGACCAGCAGATCTGATAAACAGTTTATACATGTGTATCTTGACTCTCCCTGGCTGCTAATTCTGCATTTTCTCCCCAATAAAAATAGTGAAACTGGCACTTCAAGTTACTGCAACATTTCAGGGAGTTACATCCTGGAATACGAAGGTAGAAAGGAACTGCAAAAGTGTGTAGGACAAAATTCTGAGAAGTTGACATACAGACTGGAAAGCTGTAGGTTTCCTTGTTACTCCTATGCCTCTAGGTGGATTTACTTCATTGCAATGCCAATAAATGATTTAAGCCATTTATTAGACAGCTTGTGATCCTGTGATTAGGGGAGTGTTTTTTCTGTTATGATGGTCGACATTTCTTTGGTTTTCTCCTGGTAGTTCTCTCATGGAGCATTGCTCTACAGTGGCTTTTTTTTTTCAGTCTTAGTTGCATGAAGGTCTCATGCCTTTTCAATGCCATTGTAACCTCTGCTGAGTCGAGCACCCCTAAGCATCTGTTACCATCTGTACAGAAGGAGGTGAATAGTCTCATTGCTGTGGGACATAAGTTAGGAAAGTTGGCAGCTTGTTCCCAGTTCTACTAAAGACTTCAGGAGTTGTCTTTAAGCTCTGCCAGTACCTGAAGCTGTTCATTTACAAAATGAGTGTGGAATCTTTACTTTCTAGAAAGTTTAGAAAGCTTTTCAGGAGCGAGGTTAGGAAACCCATCAAGAATATTTGCTGTTGAGAGTATCTTCTGGAAATTGCTCTATCATTGCAAAGTACAGGATATTTTTTAAAACTGTTATTGCTATACATTTGATGTTTGTATTTTTTCCCTTTTTTCCCCATGTGGTAAATTTTTTAGGATCAAGTGTTAGCAGTATCATCCCCAAGTCCAATTTTTTTTTTTTGATAATTCTGTTTAGTAACAGTTCAAAACCAATGTTTTCCTGCCACCATTCTTCAGCAGTGAATAAGTAGTAGTGATGTTCTAATTGTTTTTTCACCTCACCTAAGGCAGGAACTGTACTTATATCTAAACCAGCATCTTTCACCATCAAACAAATGGTCTAACTTGTTAGGACAGATTTTATATTTCTATTTAAACTGCAGATTCACCATTTCCCCTCCCTCTTCACATGCTCAGAGCCATCCATGTGGTTCTCATTTGCCTGTCTCTATATATGCCGGGTTAATTTCTACTATATTGATCATAATTGTTGACTCTGAAAATAATGGGATAACCTGTTCTGGGATGCTGAGGGCAGAGGTACTTCATTAGCTTTTTTGAATGAGCCAATGCATCAAAATCTTCAATTCTGAAGTCTTGCTTTAGGGCCTGACATCTCAGTGAGCTTTGTGCAAGTAGATGGATTCTGCTGCTTCATGTAGCTCTCCTGAAGTCCAAAGGCTTAGTGAACACTCAACACAACCAGTGTGTTGCTAGTTCAACACTTCTGTTAGTTGAGCAAGTTCTGAAAGGCCATTGCTGTGCTACTCTGATGTAAACGCTGTTTGATATTCATTCCTGCCATGCAGAATCTTCTTTTGTCTTTTTTACCTTGTAGATGAGGTACAAGTTACTCTTCCAGTAAACTCCTAATGGGAATATTTTCCTTCTTTAAGTTTTAGTTCTCTTTGCCTTTTAGCTGAGCACTAGAGTAGCTGAAGTGCCATCACATTTCTGCCTTGGTAAATTCGGTGTGTTGCAGTGCATTGAGGTTTGAAGGGAGGTATATGAATGCAGCTGTGATCCCATGGAGGCTGCTCCAAAGCTTAGTGAAGAAAGAGATTTTTAGTCTTTAATCAGCTTCTGTTAAGTGAGAAAAAAAATTAAACCTACCTTCTGTAAGAGCAAGACCTCTTTTGTAAAGACTGTATTTCTAAGTTTTTCCTGACTTCCATGGTCAAATTCAATAAGATATCCTTTAGGTAATTGCAATTTTTTACTTTTTTGTTTGTTTGTTTTGTGTAGCTGCCAAAATACTTGAGGAGATAACCATTCTCTACTCAGGGCAATATGAAAATAAAGGAATAAATTATGCAAGAAGCAAAGATGATAATATGTTTATATTCAGCACCTTTGGCCTCCACATCTCATTTCCATGAAAAAAAAACAGAGTCTTCTCACCTTTTTCACAGTTTCACCGTTTTCTCACATGCATTCAGAGTAATACTGATTCCCTTCCAGCTATCTCTGCTGCAAGAAGGTAGTGGGAAAAAACTAAACTTTAAGAAAGCACGCTGTAGATTTGTCAGTTGTCAGAAGTTTCCTTTCCTCTGCTACTCTTTCCTGAATATGTGATAGGTCTGTGCTCTCAAGCAAATGCAAATGTCAGAATCCTTGGGAGATGCTGCCCTAATTGGCTGTTAGGATAAATGGAAGGAGCTCCTCTGAAGTCACTGAGGCTTTGCTGATTTACATGCAAATAATTTGTTGACATATTTTTATAGGCTATTTATGTGTTGTATCTGGAAATAAGAATTATTTAGGTTTGTCTCATATTTCCTGCTGATACTTGTGGACTCTTCTGTTCTAGTTATGCTAATCTCTTCCCTGCTAAACCAAGTCATTGTAAGAATTTTTCTTTTATCTTCATTTTTCTGAGTTAAAATGATCACTCAAAATAAGGACATTTTTGTTAATCCTAACAAGTGTTTTATCCTTAGTCTTTTCTCTTTCTTCTGGAAGCTGCTGATTTGTCATTTCTTACCCTCTTCCCCTCTTGGCTTATGCCTGCAAAATCCCACTTTGCATCACTGTCATGGAACAGCAGAAGTCATGCCTGTTCCTGCTTCAAAATCATCAGTGATGCTTTAGTGCATCTTCCAGAATACTGTAACAAAACATGACTTTTTTTTCATTGATGTTGGTCGTATAAGTTCCATCACTTACTCTGTTGTTCATCTTGCTGAACTTCAGGGCCCAGGTAAGTATCTAGACTGACTTTCTTTTTCCAACATTCCTCTACAGTCAGTAATCTTTCCAGAGGATGTCTTTATCACAAAGTAGGATTGATAATCCTCAGGAGGTGTCTATCTTACAGTAAAATCTAGAACACCTCTGATCCTATGGGAGCAGGGAGAGAAGGACTCATGTATGGGACTTCACAGGGTAGAAAATCCAGTGCGAGCTGTTGCTGTAAAACGTGAGTGAAAGGCCATAGGGTGGATCAGGATGCATGGACCCATTTCAGCCACTTTCCAGTATCAAGGTACCAAGGTGAAGCACTTCATTGTTTTGGAAAAGGTGTTTTCCTTGAATATGGGAGGTTTATACTGTTCTGTATGAAGTCTTCCATATAATACAGATTAAAATGCAGGGAGAAATCACTGTTCATTTACTCTGGAGTTATGGCATGCTGTGGGTGTCAAACACTTGGGTCTTTCTGGTCTGTTCCATGTGAGACAATAGCATTACTGGCTCTCATAGCTAAAGGGTGTTGCTGGGTTTGAGCAGAGCATGCAGTGTGAATAAGAGTGGGAAATTAGGACCAGAGCATTTGAACTTCTGATAAGCAGTTCAGCTCTGCACTGGAATGCAAACACTTGGCAAAACTGTCTGGCACACATTTCATATTTCAGAAGATGAGTTAAAAATTTCTAAAAGCTTAAGGGCTTTGATGTTCTCCAGTTCCTTCAGAATGAATTCCTAAATGAATCTCTACTCTTCTAAGAACTTGTGAACTGTTTTGGAATTTTTACTTTTGTCTTTTAGTAAAGGAAGGTGTTGTGAAATGAAAAATCAGAAATACAGAGGCAGAATCCAGGTTAAGGTTTACCAAAAGTTCTTGGCTGAAGAGAGTTTCCACACAACAAAGAGAAATTCAAATTTGAAAAGAGAATATTAATGCTCCAGGATCACTTTTCTTATTCAAGTAAAACCACATGTACAATTATTTCATTGAATAAGCTATGCATGAATCAAGTCCTCGTTGTCCTACACTAAAGGAACTGGAGAAAGGTCTAGCCAGTGTTAATGAGAAAAAACAATGTCAGAGATATTTTATATCAGTTATTTTCTCCATTGAGAAGCACTTTAAGACTAAAACAGAACAAAAATGCCTGACTAGTGCTGAGCAATTTGGAAAGACCTTGTGTCCAGGAAAGAAGTGGCCTGTAGAAGTGCTGCTGCAAGCTTCTATTCTGCAGGCACAAGGAATCTGCCATTTTCTGAGACAGTCAACTCAGTAACTTCAGGCTTGGCTCCCTTCTCTGCCTGTCACCTTGAAACTCAAGGCAGAGCCCTGAGAAGGCAATTTTCAGTCTGTATAGTCTGCTAGTGCTGATTCTCCCCTTCCACGGATTTCCAAATGATAAAGGTGATGCCTAAATTCTGGGAAAAGACTCTCAAAACAACATTTTTTGATATAAGTGAAGTACCTTTATTTGGAAGCTCTCAGGTGCACACCAGAAGTATGCACATGTGGTTCAGTGATGTTTCAGTTTTTATAACTTCCAGTAATTAGCATATATGATATCTAAAACCAATCCTCAGTACCCATTTCCCCTGGTGCCCACCCTCAGAAAGCTCAGAGCTGCCCCTTGGAGCCTCTACAAGAGCTCTGGTCCTTCTCTTGTGTTTTGTCTTCAAGCCATCTTGCAGGTGCCTCTTCAAAACAGTGTCCTTGGGAAAACTCAGAAACCTGTGAGAAAGTGTCCAGTGATCTCTAAACACTAAAAATGTGAGCAACCCAGGAAAACCTATATAATTCTAAATTCTAAAAAAAATCTACAAAATGCACTAAAATCCTTAGGCATGAGGGGAAATTAATTTGAATTGGGCCTGAGATACTGACTGCTCAAATTTGAATATACAGAGAAAAGTCTATATGTGGATAGTCTTTTGCTGCATTTTTTGGTGAGGGCAGTGAAATTAAAGGGGAATCTATCTTTATCAATATAATACAGTAATAGGCAACAAAAATACATTGCATCCTTATATTTTGCCACTAATCTGTAGATAACACAGTATCAGACAAAAGCTCAGAGGGCTTCAGTACAGGCAAACTGATAGACTGAGCTGTAAAAGAATAGACATGCTTGACACTCATCCCAGCTAAGATGTGACTCTTGGCAGAAACTACGAGGATCCTCTTGATCCTAGAGATCCTCTGCTACAGACTTTTTAAGCTGCTCTAGTGGGTTTAATCACTGCTTGTAAATAAAAAACTGACAAAAAAATATACTCAGGCTACCTCTGTAGCTTGGAAATGATACTACTTCTGTGTGCAGTGATAATAAAAGGGTCAGGCTTTCCATGGAGAGGAGCCACAAAGGAATGAATATACAGACAGGATTGCTGAGGAGAGACCAGCAGAGATGCTCCCCCTTTTTTCTTGAGAAATGTAAGAGGTCATTCAAACCTCACAAGGACCCTAAACTAGTATCATGAGGTGAGAATTGTGGTTCAGGATCAAAATAGCTTTATAACTTGTACTGAAGTCTATGAAGAATCCTCCCAGAGTAAATGAGTTAAGGAACAAGATATCCAGAAATAAGTCCAGGTGTTAAAAGTGCTTTTTTTTCATAATAGCCATGGCTGGGGTTTCTTTGCTATAGACTGTTTTATATGTAGGGAAAACTCAGAACAACAGTGGAAAGCTGATCTTGAACAGCTTTTTATGTACAAAAAAAACCCCAAAAAAAAACAAAAAAAAAAAAAACCAAAAAGATCCAGTCCTCTAATTTAAATTGCACTTTTGCTTGGGAAGTAAGTGTTTGCAAGCAGAACACCTAATATTTAGTCAGACAACTCATCAGCTCAACAGCAGTGTCCTCTGACTGCAGCCCAAGCTTGCTTGGCAGGCCTGCCTACAGAAGCAGATTCCAGAAAATTAGTTTAGCATGTCAGTCCAGCATGGACCTCCAGGCTTTGAGGGAGGAATGAATGGAGGCACAGTTCTTGTGCAGACCACATGGATTCAGGACTGCCTTCCAATTTACACACATGCTGAGCTTGGAGAGCTGCACAGGTATATGTAGAGACAGAAACAGGCATGGTTCTGTTTGTTTTTATAAAGCACTGCAGACCTTTACCACTTAAGCAGATGCTTTATGTTCATCCAGTAGCTAACTTCATATCTGAGGCTAAATTGTGCGTTCAAAGTCACTTTGTGGTGTTGCCAACCAAGCAACCAGGCTCATCGCTTATTTTCCAAATCAAAAATAGGTTGTAAAAAGCAACTTAACACAGAATTAGAGTTCCATGGTTTAAGCATTAAACAGTCAACAGAACCAAAAGGAAAGATTCCTGAATCTGCATGAGCCTTAAGCCAGGCTATTTGTATTACTATTTTCCTAGCTAGACATGCAGCTTACTGCCTGTGCTTGACCTTGATGAACTCAGCAGTGACATTTTTGTGTCATGGGAGGCAAATGGAGCCTTAAATTGGGCTGGTATGAAGTGGTGCCAACTTGTGACTGTAAACCTCACCAATGCCTCTGGTTTAAATTGTAGCTTGATCTGACCTAAAACCATTTCACAGAAGGAGTGGTGTCTCGAGAGGTGTTTACTCTGTATGGCTGGACACAGAGGCCATGGCTTGGTTTCCTTAGGAAGACAATGCTTGTGATGTCTGACTGAGTGTAAAGTTTATGTGCAGGTCTGCTGGAAGCTACAGAAACATTTTCCCCTGTGTAAATAGGTATAATGTGGAGATCTTGAAACATAGTATGACTCCTTGGTAATGACAGCTGCATCCTGATCCTACCCATCCTCTTGTTTTAATCAGCCAGATAGCTGAGCTGACTCTGGAAACAAGTTTGATTTGAGTCTACCAAAAGCCAGGCTGGCTGGAAGAATTAAAAACTGACTGATCTGTTTGGTCATGCTCAGGAAAGATCAAAACCGAACTTTGGGGCCTTCCATGAATTGAATTGCACTTATATATGTTAACACAACTTGTGACACTCACAGTTCTGAAGTATTTCAGGTTTTTGTCAGTGAATATCTGGCCTTGCCAGGTCTAACATGCTTTTGAGACATGTATGCTGTAAATTGATTTAAGAACCATGACCCACAGACTGTAGATCTGTCTCTCCAGCCACTGTAAACACTGGTTTAAGTATGCAATCCTGCAGATTCGTAGCCCTGTAGCTGCAGCTGAAATGGTCTTGAAAGCTGGTCAAGAAGAGCAAGAGCTCGTGCCTGCATCTGGCAAACACAGCCAAAGGTTCCACTTCACTGTTATTTGAAGATCTTATTCCAGGCTAAATGGGTTTGACAAACTCATAATCTAAGATTCCTGATTAATGGTCCAAGCACTGTACTCTGATAATCTACCTCTTGCTTACAAGACTTGGAATGGATTAAATTGGACTGATTTCCCATGTGGATGGGAAAAGCCCTGATGGGGAGCCTTTCTATCAAATGTGAAACTTCTGTACTCTGAAGCCTGAAATGTCTCTGCGAAAACAGCTATCAGAACATTTTTCATGTGCTCCAACATTTTACTCTTAATTTTTGGAAACACCTGCAAAAACAACCCCAACCAAACACCCCCTTCAAACTGTCATCAGGTACCATGACACAAGTACATAGCATGGAAACTTCTCTTCAAACACATAATACTGAGCAAAGTTATAAGCTACTGCAAAAGGAGTGTCCTGTAATGGAAAATGTTATGCAGGATGAGCTAGATGAGAAGCTGCCACTGGCATGTGGAACTGTAAAGCCATACGTGGTTTGTTTTGCCTCTGCCTTTCCACCTCAGTTGTACAAGCAGCATCTGCCATCAAGGTTCTTTTTGCATTACATTTCAAACTCAAAGTAGAATTTACAAGGCAGTTTGCTATTGGGTGTTTAGGTTTTCTAAATTATAAATATACATGTTCTCAAGTGGGATCTTTCAAATTTAATGCCAAGGGAGTTATACATACGCAGATTCTGGAAAAGGAATTTTTTCTCCCCTCCCTGAACCAGTATGCAAAATGTCAGCTCTGATTCCTTGACTTTGCTTAATCACTGCAGTTACTCTCAAAGGATGGTCTTATCATTTTTACCTCCAGAAGAGTGACACAGAGAGAGACAGACTTTAAGTCACCTATTTTTCTAGGGTATTAATCTGCAGTTTCAACCTCTGTAGCTCTTGACTGTGAATCCCAAGAAACTAAACAGTCTAGGACTTAGGGACCCCTTCATCCTTCCTGTCTTTCCCTCAGAACCTCCCCACATCACTGTAAAATCTGTATTGGGAGAAGGTGGTGGAGAAGCAGTTGTTAAGGCAAAGGAAGTCCTGGGGTAGAGTGCAAGGGCTATTTTATTTGCCACAGAATATAAACAGGCTCTCGGTGACCCTTCTCACATCTTTCTTTCCCCTCTCTACCACAGAAGATGACATCATTTCTCTACAAAATGCCACAGTGGCCATTTTTCCAGCACAGCTCCTTCTGGGAATTTTTAGACCGAGTTTGAAGACTCCTAAAGGTTCCATTACTCTTCTAATTAGGAAATAAAAAAGGCTCATTATTTTATAAGGGGTAAGAGACTTTAACTTTTAAGCAATTATTTCCATGGTGTCCATAATTGTTACACGAAAATTGAAGCCAAAGAGATTAAAATCCCAACAATTGATCTGACATGAAAAAGAAAGGGGAAAAGCCTTTAAGACTGATGATAGCCTCTTTTGTAATAGTCCTTTGTGCCAGAATGCAAAAACTCCCAAACATCTGGAAGAATTAGGTTAGCAAGAGACACATGAAGGGTTACAATCACAAGCAGAAGATGACTTGTAGAAACTGAATGTGCAAAATCCCCTGTGCACTTGAACTGGGAAGGAAAGGAGTAAGAAAACAATGATCTAGTTTTGCCAAAATATTTTAGGTGTTGAGGAGCACAGATATTGCTTAATATCCAAGCTTTCCCACTTTGTGTTTACCACTGCACTAAGTCTGGCTTTCTTCTGAGCATAATGAGTTACTTGTGCAGAAATACAGAGACTCTTCCTCACTTGAAGGGCACAGGAGAATGTAGAAAGGGGTACAAAATCTGTAGGATGTCTCAAGCCTAGATGTAAAACTTGCATGGCATAATAAATTGATTCATCATTGATTCAGGAACCATTCTTCCTGGTTAACTATGTGTAGTGGTTTGGACGACCACTGGGGAACTAGAACTCCCAAGTATGTCTTTCCTCTTTTATATTTTCTTCCTCTGCCCACTCCAATAACAAAGTGACAATACAGGGAAATATAAGTAAAGATAACAATTTACTAAAGGAAATAGCTGTAACTACAAATCTACAGCAGAAAATGGTTTAAACCAGCACAGGCAAAACAAAAGTGTTACCTGGGACAATGACGAAAAGGCTCCCATCCCACAATTTGTGGACCACACAGTCTGCCTGGAGTCAAGGACAAAATGGCAAAGAAGCTTCACAGTGCAAGCTGCACAATAAAAGCTGTGCATCTGCTTAAGAGAACATGGTCTACTCGTACAGAAACTGCTGCCCACCAAAATCTGTAGCTCTTTAATTATGGAAAGACTCGCAGTTGTCTCTCTTGAGTTCAACTCATCCTTTGAGTTCAGTAGAGCTCAAAATCCCTTTGGGGGTTTCACGTCCCTATCAGTATGACTCTGCTCTTTTAGATGGCTATACTTTTCAGTTCTATATGTTCAGTAGTTGATTCCGTGGTTCAGAGGATGTATGTGAAAAGCTAACATGTTGTTGGTATTGAACAAAAGAGATAATATACAATTTTATTAACACTAAATGTTTACAGTAATTAGAATTGGTCCAGACTTTGCAAACTCTGGTGGAAGCTGTTTGGTTTATCTTCTCATTGCAATCTTGAGGTATAAATACCTGCTTTTATTTCCTGTTTAAAGAGGCTTGCTGAGTCTAGAGGTTATCTGTAAGGCCTGAATGATGCCCTGAAGACATTTAAATTCATGGTGAAGTCCTAATTCTGTGAGGTGTGACTCTAGTCCCCTCCATGCACTGTAGAGACTCCTGTTGGGGTCTGCACTGGAGATAAACAGATCTGGATGTGGTAGAGAATGACACAATCAAATTGAAGGTGTTTAGAGAGCTGAGCTTTGCCTGGGCAGGATGCACCTTTAATTAAAAGCCAAATGAAGAAGTTTTGGAGTGGCTAATGTCTGTATGGGAGACCACCTGAAAAGTCCTATAAATCACAGCTGCTCATTAAGCTGAGTTTCAAAATACACCAGTGTGAGAATCTGGATTTGCTGCTGATTTAACAAGAAAAGGATACTGTATGTAGAGAATTAGAGCCAGTGTTCTCAGCAGTTGTCATGTTTGTGTGGGTGTTTTATAAAGAGAGAGTTAAATCTGAAAACATTCTCAGAAGACTCCAGGCACAGCGTGTAGGAGAAGATAAAAATCTGACTTTAAATTTGCTTTGGAATATGCTACATCTTCAGAAGAGGGAATATAAGTGTCTTAAAACAACAAGGGAAAGAGTTCAGCCAGTTCCTGAGAGTTTTAAAATCCTTCATCGCTCACTACTGTCCCACTTGATTTACCCTGCCTAAGGTGGGCCAGCCACACTTGAGCACTACAATAGCCAAATACATAATAATAAAAAACTAAAAAAGTAATAAAAGTTTTACACAGAGGATGTGACCAACATAAACAGCTCACAACATGTGTCTAATGCATAGTAAAGGTATATGTGGAGCAAGAAAACAGCCATTGTTTAAAAGAAAAAAGTAACACTGGACAGTCTAAATGCATAATAGTTCTGACCTTGGTGCCTCCCTCTGGTTATATGCTGGGATCTAGCAGCACAAAACAATTTTGCACCAAAATTTTGGCAAAAAGTGCTGTTTGGAGGAGACAGAGAGGGCTGCTGAGGTACCAGGAAGGGGGAGAGACTCGTTCAACTCTCTGCTTCCTTCCTTCCTTCAGGTCCCAGATTGTCTTCCCAGATTTCTCCTGATGGAGGCAGGCAGACTGGACCCCACTCATCTACAATGCAGGCAGGTTTAGTGGTTTACTTTCTGAGGAAACTCAACAACATTAATGGGAAATAAAAATTTAAGCTTCAATGGGTAAAGTGATAATTCATCTGAGAATTGCCCTTTGGTACTCATTCCTACAGACATTTATAACACTGGGAAGCCTTAACTCCTTCCCTTCAACACCTCTTGTTGTAGATGAACTTATTCTTTATATGTTTGGGGAGCACAAAAGCCTTTATGGGGGAATGAAATCCACTCTCCAATGCTACCTGTTTATTCATCTGAACAAAGCCTGCTGGCCTGTAGGATCTGCTGTTGCTCTCTAGAAAATATTCACTTGGAAGACTTGGTTTTTGATCAAGCTGACTTTGATTAGGTGTGAGGTCTGGAGTACTTGACACCTCATTCAGGACTGCAGTGATCTGAGGCACAGAAAAATCAATATAACAAGATAGTAAAAATAATGATACTGAAAAATTCAAAGATGGGTTGATGTCTGAACTATCCAAATACTTGGACTAGCTCAGCAAGATATTTATTTTCTGGATTTGCACATTTCTTCATCGGGAGAGAGATCTTGTGAGGCTGGGATTGTTTTGGAGGTGTTTTTGAGACTTTCCATGGAATTAGCATCACTTTTCTTGTAGAAAATTTAAGGAAAGCATGATTTTTGGTAAAAGCAGAACCAATGCAAAAACTTTGAAAAGGTAGGCATTTAAAAAATATCTGAGATTTTCAAAATGAACGTGTTTCTGTGTGGGGTGAAGGCCTCTCTGATGTCATTGCCTTGCAACTGAGTGAAGCATAACCATCTGGGTTGTTTTTGTTTTGTTTGTCTGTCAAACCAGTCTCATGTGATACTTTCTGAAAGCTGCCAAATCCTCTCATATCTTGGGTGGCCTGGGCCTGAAACAAAAACTGGTCCAATTTCCCATACTTTTGCCGTATGTAGCCACCAATGTATTTTTATTCCTGATTGAATTTGGAGTGAGTTTATAAAAAATATTCTCTTCTTCGGAAAAAAATTAATTAAAATACTTTTTACTCATCCTTCTGAGCATATGAAGTCAATGTTCACAAGTAGAACTTGCACTGCAGGATTCTTTTAATCAATTACAACTCATTTGGAAGATAAACTGAAAAAGCAATAAGGAAATTGGTCACTGTATCAAAAAGATTAAGCTAAACACTTTCCTGGATATTTACCTGTACTTTTTCACGTATCCTTGATGACTTCCAAAAGAGATCATAATAGTAAACCAGGAAGGAAATAATATTATTTAAGGAGCTAAAATTTCCTCCATTTGTGAGAAATGCTCACACTTACCAAGAGAATATAGAAGGGGAAAAAGTCTAAAAACCAAACAAGCCTAAAGGCACTAAAGACAGGTTAAAACCACCCCAAGTTCCAACTGTCAAAAACTCAAGTATCCCCTCCTCGTTCTTCTCCTCTTTTCCCATGCAATTCCTCTGGCTTCAGCAAAACCCCAATTCCATTTCTAACACATTGGAGTCTTTATTTACAGATTTGCTGAAAATATACCATTGGAATGCATTTCATGAGAGTTTTTTTACCTCTTTTTTGTTGAATGTTATTAAAGGACTTTGGAGAGCAGTTGATGTATGTTGGTGTAGAGCATCCATCTCTATTTCTGATACTTTATTATAAAGTTCAGTGGAGAGTTAGAAAGGATGCTGTCAAGTGAAGGTATATATGAAGCTTAATTAGAAGTATTTTTCTTCCTTTAATTCAATAATGAACTCAAGGACATATTTGAAATGTCAGAATTTCCCATGAGACAGGCATTTGAGGTTTTGACAACCCCAGTGAAGTGTTTGAATAGAATTTTACCTGTTCATAGCATTATACAAATATTATTTAACACTCAGGGAGCACAGGTAGGTGATGAAACAGTTCACATCCCCTGCAAGGGAGAGGGTGGTTTCTTTGCATGACTTGGATTTCACAGCAGCTCTTCATGGCTCCAGGTGGGTGCTGAGCCAAACGAGTGCCAGTGGGATTCTGCAGCTGAGCACAGTGCCAACAGAGGAGTAATTCCCACTTAGGTGGGCTGAGGAGAATAAGCAAATGCTCTTACTGTGATTTTATGAGTTCCTGACATACTCTGGAGGCAGGATGACACTAGTTTGAAATACAGAGCTATACATTTCAGTGTGTGAAGTTATCCTACTGCCTAGTTGTGCAGTCAGCAGCTTAATGGTTTTATAGTTTGGCTCAGGGTCTGTCAGAAATAGTCTGATATCTCATTGAAGAATAGTGAATTCATCCATGATCTAGTCAGAAATGGAAAGTGTTGCCAGGGATGTAGGCAAATTGTTTGTTTGATACTTGATTTGCAAGCATCTCTGTATGGAAACTCTTTGTGATTTTAAGAAAGCATTCAATTGTACATAACTGCTCAGAAGACAGATTAAATGAGCCAAGTGTCAATTTTTTCAATCAGATGTGCAATATTTGAGACTTGCTTTGAGCACTAAAAGTTGGCCACCAAATGCAGGAGCATGCTTCTGAACCACAATCTATTTAAAGCCTCTTTAAAAACTAAGGCCACTTTTTAGAAAACCTATCAGCTAAGGTTTTTTTTTTCTTTTGCTTGTGGTGTTATAGTGCGCTAGATTTTGGAAAAAGTCCAACTCATTATATTTCTTTTAATGAATCCAAACCATAGCTATTAATTAGGAATTCAGCATGCATCCTGAAGCTCAGAAGCAGCTGCAACTCAAGATGTATGTATGTTTATCTTGATGGTTGTATCACCATATGTGGTAGATGCTGGCAAGGCCATCCCTTTCCTTTACCTAAAAGCATTTAGCAGTTGTGAAGAGACCTTTATGAAGGCAGGCATAATTCTTTCCATATTTGTAGTTTTAAAAAGTGCATTATTTTTTGTTTATGGATGTTGTCATGAGCCACTTGTTCACATCATCAGGAATAAAATGCCAATGATGACAAAAATGTTTTACATCCATAGAAAACTGTGATCAGCTTGCATTACTAGGTTCCCATTGATGTTGCTAAAGAAAATCAGCAATGCTTCCTTCCAGCCATCATTCAAGGTATCTGGAAGCATTTCTTGTATCCACTGTTACCAATGCAAACAGACACAGGAGCATTGCAGTCTTCCCTGACATTATGTGGCTTGTCTGAGGAAGTGTTTATCTGAAGAGATACCATGTCTTATAAAAGAATTCCAGACAACCACTTAGGAGCATTAGTATCACATTTCCATTTCTCTTGAAGCTGAACTGGAGCATGATCATTATAAGCACTTATAAAAGCACTTCAGATATAAACTCAAAGGACTGAATGGGGACAAGATGGAGTTATTCCCCCAGCATTGTATATTTTTAATTGATATCAGTGTACTTCACAGAGGTCACTTGGTGCTCAACTGCTGTGAAATATTCTTGAAGGAACAAGGGAAAGTGTGAGTTTGTGACATTCATCTGTTTTAAAGGACATGAAAAAAGATATTTGCAGTCTTTGCAAATACCAGTACACTGAAGGTTACATTAAACTTCAGGAGTTAAGAGCTTGCCACAGAAGGTGAACATGGGTCATTCTGGAAAGGGAAGGTACAAAGTGAAATTGGAGCAATTCAAAAGATTAGATATTTTAATGAGTATTTGATGAATGCTGATCATGGGAAGGTCAGAAAGTAATTTCTTCAGGTAAGTGTAACCCCTGCCCAGAGAATTAAACCTAATACTTTATATTTCAACTTCTTACTAAAGGGCAGCCCAAAGTAGATTTGATATAATGTACAGAATGCCACATTCTACACAAACCTCAATTTGCCATAAAGTGTGGCTATACCAGTTGCACAGCAAAGCACAGGGATTTAATCCCTTGGACACAAAGTAATTTGGAAGTGCAAAGGAACTGGAGGCTGGAACTGTGAGAAACATACGAGGCAGTTCTCCACTTTTCTGTATACTTCTGTAGTTACCTCATCCTGTGTTATGCCAGTTATGTAGCTTATATAAACAAATAGCATAGCTGTCTGCTGTTCAAAACTTCAGCTGCTCCCTGGAGAAATTCTGTCATGCTACTGCATCAATAGAAATGATTGAGGTGTTCTAGGAATACTGGAGGATAGGAAGTATAGAATGAAATGTCATTAAAAAGATATATAATATGGAGGCTATTTTTTTAATTAGTTTCTTTTATTTAGACGAAGATGCTGCAGGACATTGCCTGTCAGAGGACAACACCAGAGCACTTCACAGAAAGCTGGGTGTGTCTAGATTTGGAGAGGAGCAAATGCCATGCTGAAGAGTTAGCAAAAACCCACTATCCCTCTCTTTCCATGTAAGAGGGGACAGGGAAAGTCAGTCCATTACATCCATAATTTCACTTTTTTCCTTTAGAGAACCTCCTCCTGGGGGTTGTACTTTCCTAGGATTGCTAGCATGGAGACCTTCCTGCACACAAACAATTTGGTGCATGTAGATCCCACCAGCACAAGTGCCTTCCACATCTTGCTGATGTGGTATGAGCAGGGGGACCATCTCATAGGAACTCGAATCCCAACTGAGATGACTAGCTGATGGTGCAAGAGGAATAATCATGATTTCAGTGGAGCCCTTTTCCAACCTGCTTAGGTAGAGAGAGGTGAATTGTGCCTCCAGCTGTAAAAGTGGGAAGGAATTTTAAGTTTGAATATATGTGAAAGCTAGATTAAGACACAATTGAGGTCAAGGGCTGATATCCAAAACAATAATTGTTGTTTAATGCCCACTGTGTACAGATGCTGCTGTCACAGTAAAAACAAACAGGAGGCAATGACGAAGCATTCTCTGCTTCCAACAGCTCATTACAGGGTCCTCTCAGCTTTGGGACAACATGGCTTGGCAATATGTGCTGCTAGATGAATGTTAGGGACTTGGTGCATGCCTATATCCAGTCCTTAAATTTGATCTGTGGTATTACAGAATCCATATTGCTAACGTTTCTTCATTTGCTTCCTCTTCTGCTTCTAATTGTTTAATTTCTTTTGAGGCAGGTGTTACAGTTCCCCTTCCTTCCATTGGATAAACTCAGGGGCAGACAGAGGCTTTGGATTAGCAAAATGCCTGGGGCTGTTGTTCAGACTTTGCCTGCTGTGCCCAGTACTCTTACAGAGTCCTTGTCAGTCCTGATGACAGAAATTGGGCTTTTCCAAGGAAGTGGCAAAGGCTTGTTCTGTCCAGAGGAGACTGCATAGAGGTAAGTGAGGGAGTGATGTACTCTGATGTGTAGCTCTTTTCACAGGCCCACTGTGTGGCTTTGGCATAGCCCTGGCTGCTCTAGTTGCCTTCTAGTTATGGCTCTGCCATTGCATCACTCAGTCTGACAGAGTGTGATGCAGGGCACTACAAGGTCTCATTCTAGACATTTTGCTCACTAGCACTAGCAGCACTTACACAGCACATACGTGCTCAGTTTGTGGCACAAAGCTGCAACTGATTCACTTGTTCCCAGCTGGGGCACCACAGCTCTGCCCTCTGCATGTGGCAATGGAGAGAAATATTAAATGATGGGAGAATTAATAACTGTGTCAATATGAGCTGAATCTCTGAACACCCGTGTGGATCTAAGCTGAATCTACATAGATCATTCCAGTATCTTGTTTCCATCTTTAAAAAGGGAGAAATGCTTCTTGCTTTCTATCATTCTAGTTTTTACTTGTATGGTACTGAAACACATGGCTATACAGAAGGAGAGTTTGGGGCCTCTCTCTAGGAATGCAGTGTGGCCTGAACAAGTTAGAGCTTCTTGAGCTTGGTGGAGATGTAAGGAAATCTGTGACAAGAAAATACAGCATAAACAGGCTGGAAAGTGGTGACTGCATTCATGCTCTTCCCCTTATGCACGTGCTGCATGGATAAAGTGTGGACAGGAATAAATTCACTGATTGAAGCAAATTCCAGAAGAATCAGGTATTTTTGCCAGCAGCCTACCAACTACCTCGACTTGATTTGGCTGAGTAAGCACAGCCTTCAGTTGCCTGAGGTGCCTTTCTCTCTCCATTGCTTGCCATCCCTAGGGACATGGCCATGGAGAAGAAGTGGCAAGTGTTGAGTTCTGTTGCAGTAGACAGAGCTGCACAGGAGACCCAAATGAAGATCACAAGTCTTGTTTGCAAACATGGGCATGTATGGGACTTTGATGACCTTAGCCCATGAAAGTTGAATAGTTCATTATCATCAGAGCACAAAGGGGTCTGGTTCTCACGTTGCTGTAACAATAGGATATGTCAGAGAATATCAATATGATTAGGCTGATACTTGGTTTGGCCTAGACTATGTTAGAGCAGAATCAAGACCAAGGAATATGCTTCACCCTCAAAATGCTTGTACCAGCAGCTGTTTAATTTATAATCCAGCTGAAAAAGTAGATGATGGCACCATATTTTTTGTCTGAAAAACAATACTCCAAGCCAAATTCACAAAGGAGAAGTGCGTACAGTGCAATTGTTTTGGGCAAATGGACTGATTTTTCTCAAAACAAGGCAAATTGAGAAATTGTGCAAGTTTCTGAGCACTGCTACTTTCATTGCCTGTAAATTGTCATGACTGGCAATGGAAAATGCAGATGTTTGGAAAACGATGTACATCTGCTGTTCATGGTTTGCATTGTGTGTGAGAAGTGGCCATGCCTTTTTGGAAAAGGGGTCCCTGAGGGCAGATTTCCCTTTCCCTATGTTCACCTGCAGAAAAAGTGTATAAAAATCCCACTTTCCAAAGCAATGCAGAGGAGCTGCTTTTTTTTACTTTTCTAATAGTGAGTGAAGGTGCTGTGAAATCTCTGTTCTTTGGGGGGCACTGTGCACTAATAGTTAGGCTTAGTTTTGTAGTGGAAAAGCACAGGTGTTCTGTTTTCTTTGGAATATGGACCACTACACGGTTTGTTTTGCTTTCAGTAAGGTGAAGTCACTGTGCTCATAATTAGTTCTTTCTTGTTGTGGATAAAATATCTTTTTTTCAGCAGGTTTTTGGATGCCATTTCAGTTTTGATTTTTCTTTTTTTAGTATATAAATGTGCTTTGCATATATTTAACTGTCTAAACAAAGAGAAATTAAATGCCTCACGTAGCAGAAATGGGCACAGATACGCCACATCAAAATGGGGGTCAACAAAGCATAATTACTACCTTTTAATTTTTTTAATCCAAGGTGAGGGAGTGCTGCCTGTGGAAACACTTGACTAAACCCTACTGTGTGTGCCAGGTAAGCCTCTCTTCCCCACAGTAGGGTGGACCTTTCTTTCCCAATACCTTTATGCAAGGTGAAAATTTCTGCCTTGTGTTTCTTGCTTAGTTTTCATGGATGGTAGGCTTTTTAATTCCTATACTTTAAACAGGATCCATTCTTTTTTTCATTTATTGCTTTTGCTAGCACCCAGAAGAATCATAGTACTGTTCAGGTAGAAAGAAAACATAGTCCTTGCCATTCATGGGGGGATTTAGGGCTCTTCAAGTGAGAGGCTTAGTGCCCTGGGTGTAGCTCTTTTGGATGTGCTGAAAAGTCATGATGTGAAAAGCTCTGTCTCTTCCACGGGATATACACGAGTCCTAGGGAGACTGAGGCTAGCATCTGTGGTAAGAAAGATGTGCATTCTTCTTGGTATTTACATTCTAGTCCTTGTTGTTGTGTCTAAGCAGCACCAGGTTTTTTATTTTCAGCTCACTGACATTGCACTGCACACAGCCCTGCGTTTGAAGGGATGCTCATATTTCTCTACTCTCTTTTGTGGTAGCTTTTACGCCCTCTCTGAGTGCACTGGTGGCTTTGAAGTCCTATGGATTGTGATGTTTCAGACCAAAAAGTATTGCCTGAAGCAGCATGTGTAAAATTTTCCTAAAAAGTTACCTCTGCCTGTCTAACATGCAAGCAGCTTTTCTGAGCTCAGGAGGTAATCATAAGGATGAGCAAATCTCATGGTGTGTGGGCTTCTCCCTCATGCCCTTAGAAGCAATCCCTGAGACAGACCTGCCAGCTGGGTGGCTTGCTCATGAATCTGAGGTTCCTCACCTTCGTGTCAGATGGCCACAGCTGTGGAGCTCCACCATCTGGGCTGTAGCCTCTGTGTATAACATGAGGCTGATTTCAGATGAGCTGTGGAAATGGCCTAGCCATAGCATCATTTAGAAATCATCTGCTGGGGTGGGGAAAACCCACACTTTGCTCTCTGGGTTGTGAGGAGGCATAAGAAAATGTGCAGAGCCAAGCCATGCTCTCTGCTTTGGCCTGGAGCAAAAAGAGGTATGAGCCAGCCCAGGGTGCATGGCACATTTCCTGCCCTCTGCACTGGGAGGTAAGAAATAAAGTCTAGCTGGAAAGGTTGCCACTACCTATTGCTCAGAAGGCAGACAATTTAAGTTATGCTGATTGCCCATCTTGTCAACTGCTCCTAGTAGTGACTTTTCCCTGAATAGGCTTCTCATCCAACCCAGTTCCTGGGGTAATTTATGAGTTAGTGTTGGTTTACTCCTTCCTTCTGTCCAAGGAAGGTGACATGTATCACCTTCCCTTGTACATGCAACAGGGCTTCCTGCAAGATCCAATTAGCCTGGACATCTTGTGTAATCTCACAACAGGAGAGACTGAAAGTTAAGTTGTGCCTGGTATTTCAGGGGTGATTTGAGATATTCAACACTGTGTTAAATACTTCAATACGCAGTGAGGAGCAGGCAAATTTTGTTTAATGTTGCCAGGGAAGGGAGTCCTGTCTCTCTTCTCAAGGTCTTTTGATACCTTCTTTAACTCCCTAGAGGGTTTACAGGGTAGGACCAAGGCTCTGCCCCAGCCATGTGACCCACGGGGATATATTTTTTCATGGGAAGTGTTAAAACTCCCTTCCATCTTTGTCCTGCTCAAAGACAAAGAATGGCAGACTTGCATTTAAAATAAACTGTTGCAGTGCATAGGTGTGAAAAGTGCTGAGAAGGGAACACAAACCTGTTGGGTGAAAGCACTGCTGATTGTGTCTGAGGGCATTTGCTGCAGTGAGAGCTATGTATGTTCAGCTGCAGCTGTGACTGCAGATTCGATGGATGCTGACCCTTGGTGCTGACAGGGTTATAACCTTTGTGTCTGTGACCTGTGCCAGCGCTCCAGCAGGTCACACCTTTGTTACTGGCAAGAGGATAGCAAATAAAGACTGCTTTCTTGTCATCATGGCTGAGTGACTCACCTTCATTACCCTGGAGCAGGAGGAAGCCTCTTTGTGTCAATCTCTGTGCTGGGGAATAGGGTTGGTTACTCCCAGTGCAGCCCTCACTGCTGTGATTGTCCTAGGCAGAGCTTTGGTCTCCCAGCCTAAACATGGACATCTATGCTAGCTGCAGAATAGAACCTCCTTTCTAAAGATTTCTGTCTTTGTGCCATGAACACTAGAACAGTTGAGACCCACTGTTAGCTGGGAAGACAGCTAAAGAAATTCTGTTTTGGGCATGAGAGACAAGAACCAAATTAGTTTGGTACAGATGGGAAGAATGGCTTTCCCCATGGTGTATTTGATGCTCTATATGCGTTTTGCTGTATTGTGGGAATGTGCAGGGGGGTAGGGTGGTTCAGAATGTGTTTCTGAAAGAGCAGCTGAAGATATTGCAGTGACAGTGGTGGAAGGCTCAGTGCTACTCAGTAATGGTCAAGTACACCATGTCAAATAAAGAGAAGAACAGTAATTTTGGGAAGCTCAATAATAAAAATGACTTCATTTTGAAAAGCAGAATATTATCCCTCCCCAAATACCCCAAAGACTTTTTTCAGGTGGGGAATATAGCTCTGCCATCACAGTTGCTTTGGGAAGAAGGCACCCAGAGAACTGGACCAGCAATGACCCACCTGGCCCCCTGCCTGCTGAGTCTTGAGGGCTTTGCAGTGCCAAAATTCTTCAGAATGGCTATATGCAGCTACCAGACCTACCTCCAGGGGATGATTTATAGTGTACTTGCTAGGTCACAGACTTAACTCAGCCTTAGCTTGTGAATTTTGTAGGAAAAATTGATAAACCTGCAACACCCACAATCTCAACAGAGATTTCCAGATACTTCTAACATAATTCTTCAGAGGGAGTGACTTCAGGCTTAGGTCTCCAAGAATGTACTGACAGCCCAACATGTATAAGCACTTTATGAGAAATAAAAAACCATGGTTTTATTACAAGCAAATGAATTAAACAAAGGGCTTACTAACTCAGGGCTTATATTTTTGTTTAATTCATAGGCATGTCGTGACGTTGGAAGGTGCCTGGTCTGGTTTGGAGCTGGTGCCAGGGAACCTGCAGCTGGAAATAGGGAAATCATGAAATGGATAAAGATGGAGCTAAAGCAGCTCCTCCCCATTGCCACCTGGCCAGCCAGGTGCCCAGATGAAGGTTTCCATCTTGCCAGTGGCCCCACCTTCCAGGGCAGGGCAACATGCCAGGACCAACCAGGGAGAGGGAAACACCTCCTCCTATTGTGTAGGAGGGGTGGGACTCTCCAATCCTTAAAAAAGGCATGATTTTTGAAACGAGATGTGTTTTCAGACCCTCATGGCCTGAGCACCCAGCATGTGCTGTAATTGAACTTTCCTGCTCGTTATACTTCTTTGTTTCACAGGTATTTGCTGTTTTTCTAAATTTAATGGGAGAGATTTTTTTTTTGCACCTTCAGCTCTTATGGTGAGTCGTCCCACCCTTGCCCTGAGTTATCAAGCTCAAGACTTTAGCAATGAACACTTGCATGGTCCTTACTTACCATTATTGGGTATTGATATTAAAATTGTACTTGGTTTGAGGGTTTAATTTCTTCTTATACTTTTTGTTTATGTCTTATATGCGCAATCATAAACCAGGAATTGGGTTATGCAACTCCCAAAAATGTTTGTAGCTTTGTGCTGTGACACCAAGTGTCTCTAATTGTTAAAGCAAAGGGGATAGGAAAGTGTGGCTAGAGTTGCAGCCCTGGTGATGAGGGCAAGGGCTGCCATGATAGTTCCCTAAATCCTTCCAACTGTGGATTTAAGCATGTTATAGCTACATGTTTACAGCAGACATTTATAGNCTAAATTTAATAAGAGAGATTTTTTTCACACCTTCAGCTCTTACGGTGAGTAGTCCCACCCTTGCCCTGAGTTATCAAGCTCAAGACTTTAGCAATGAACACTTGCATGGTCCTTACTTACCGTTCTTGGGTATTGATATTAAAATTGTACTTGGTTTGAGGGTTTAATTTCTTCTTATACTTTTTGTTTGTGTCTTATATGCACAATCATAAACCAGGAGTTGGGTTGTGTAACTCCCAAAAATGTTTGTAGCTTTGTGCTGTGACACCAAATGTCTCTAATTGTTAAAGCAAAGGGGATAGGAAAGTGTGGCTAGAGTTGCAGCCCTGGTGATGAGGGCAAGGGCTACCATGATAGTTCCCTAAATTCTTGCAACTGTGGATTTAAGCATGTTCTAGCTATGTGTTTACAGCAGACATTTATACGTGGTTCATAGGCATAGGATGCAAAGGGGCACCCACTAGAATTTAACTCTGCATTTTTCATAGCTCAGGTTTCCAGCAATATCTCCTAGAAAACCATGGGACCTGTGATAGTTTGTTGGCTTCAAATTTTTATGACATCATTTCCCCAAAGCAAAATTGCTGTTGTTTTTTTGTTTGGTTGTTTTTGTGTAATTTTAACAGAAAATTGACTGGAAACACGGAGTTTGGGATGCTTTGACAAGGGAGTATCAAACTCATGGTATCTTTAAAGAGAAAGAACCCCAACAAGCCAGGAACCCACAGCAACCCCCAGTCACTTTCAGCTTTAGGTAGTGTATCCCTCCTGGCTCCCTGTTGCAGTGGACACTGAGATTGCAGGAGTTGATGCCCATGCTGGAATTGAGAACCTGAGGGTACTTCTTATACTCAGTTTTCTGTTCTAACCATCCTCATCTCTTAATTGCACTTTTTCCTTAGCCTGAACTCTAGAGTGTTTTACATCCCGAAAATCTAGATGATAATAAGATCCAGTAGAGATTTAGGAGATTCCTTCCTAAATAATGTCACTATCTCTTTTTATCTGGTCATGGATACATATAGGCTAATCATTTCTGTAGTTAGTGGAATGACTGAGAACAAGGATTTTTTTCTCCCCTGTTTAGTAAATACTACAAAACAAAGCTACATATATATGCTGTAGGTATTACTTTTGATATTTTAAACCATCATAGCCACATCATGGGAGCTGTCTGGTGTTAGATTTCCAAAGGGGTGTTTAAAATGAAGAAAAAAAAGTGGCTTCCAAAAACAAACACCACTTTAAACACACTCCATTTAATAATGCTGTGAAATTTAAAATGACACTAGAATAATTCTTGCTATGAATCTGCATAGATTTGTCTCTCTTTGATTTTTTTTTCACACTATGAAGATTAGTTTACTGTTTTTGAACTGAATCCTTCTTGCATTGCATATGTAGCTAAATCTGTGGGGCCCAGTGGCCAGAAAGAAAGACCCAGAAAGGCATTAAAATAGTCTAGCCCACTGGGCTCCAAAGTCATCCTGCACACTATTTGCCCCTAACTGGTTTTGTGTATATTATTGTCAAATATGAATCTGCAGAATATCTCCTGGTCTGGAATCTTGTCCCCTTAGAGCTGTCAGCTGTTCTCCTGCACCCTTGCTTAGTGGCTGGTACATGCACGTGTTAGGATCTGTGTACTGTGCTGTTTTTCTAGGCAATAATTTTGCTTGCCAAGGATCATCATCAACATTTTAAATATCTTTAAAAGTTATATTTCAGAATACAGCTATTCTATCTGTAACTTCTGTTGTACTATTAGAAATGGAAAGGGGCTGTGAAGCCTGCCAACTCATCTTTCATGTGCCTTTCCCACTGGTGTTTCTCTCTTTCTGCAGAATCAAGCTTGCACAGCAGAGTTTTTCTGTTCCCTTTAACATGTGGTCCTTGTTAAAAAAAATGCAATGAAAAAATGCTGCGGTAAAATTATTTATTTGATTTTTTTAAAAACTGGTGCAAAAAGTAAATATGTTTACTGTGTCTCTTTCCATTCAGAGTATTTCCTTTTTTAAGCTCCGTTTGTGTTCAACAAGACAGCCTCTTGCTCCAAGATTAACATTTCTTATGATTGTTCCTGACAGAGGATTTACTTTCAGAGGCCCTGCTAAGGATAACCAAAAAAGGGCATGTAGCAAGACAGTTTTGGCAGCTTGCATGAATTTTCGAAGCTTTTTAGGTCTTGGTTTTCTGATGAGTGGCTTCCTGAGCATGCCTAGGGAATGACAGGCATCTCTGCAGGCAGGCTGAACCCACCTTGGCTTGTGCATAGTCATTGGCTGCCTATTAGAATAAATTGAGGACAATGCATACCGCTGCCTGCCAATTGTAAACATAAGGGATATGTATTCACTTAGCATTGACTTTTGGGAGGGGCCAAGGAAAAGCTGTGGTTTTATTGAATAGGGCTGTGTGTGAGGCTGCTGGTGTGCCTTGCTTGCTGCGCTCCTGCCCAAACAGCCAGTTATTCATTTCCTTCCTGCTAGTTGAAAACTTTTCAGCCAGAGGTAAGGACTTACAATATGTATTTGTTTGGGAGCGATCCGGTCTGACTGCATTTGTGTTACGGCTACAGATTAAGCAGCATGCGAAACCTAATGAGCTGTGGAAATACCGCAAAAGTGTCGGAGACTATTTCTGCTCCCCTCCTCTCTCTGTGCCTCAACCCCCACCCCTTTCCAGATGTTCGTGGTGAGCTAAAGGAGATCTCCGTGCCGAGTGGGTGGAGGGGAAGGATGGATGCCTGCTGGAGGTGCAGGGCAGCATCTCTGCTGGTCCCATCCCTTCATTTTTGATCCTTCACTGGGCTTGTTAGTGGAGCAACAAGCTATCTATCTATCCTTTGTTGTTCCACCCCCTCTCTCCTTTTTGTTTTTTTTAAAGGAATGGCAATAAGAATTTTTAGTGCATTGAGGTCTGCTGAATTGCTTTTAATTCTGCGTCTTAATAGCTGGTTTTTCAGGGCAGCCTGACTCTAAGGGCAGTCTCCAGGAGTATCTGGTACAGATACAGTAAAGCTCTGGGTAATGTCAGTGATCTGATACTCGCTGAAGCAGATGTCCCTCGTGGCAGCCTTTCACAGGAGCACTGCTGACAATAGATGGCATTTTGTTTTCAGCCTTCAACATGTGCGACAGCACACTGGCAGAGTGTTTTTTTGTGAAGTTGCCTTTCCTGTTAAAAGGAGGAGGAAAAATGCGCTTGGGTGCGACTGGAGCTGCTGTAAGTGCGGGTGTGTGTCAGAGCGGTGCTGGGGAGAGCCAGGGAGCAGGCTCCCCTTCTTAAAGTGGTGTGCACAGCTGTCTGCTGTGATAGCAGGACACTGTGCATAGCAGGAAACTTCTCCAAGAAAGAGCTGGGGAGAGGAAGGGAGGGAGGAAGTGAACTGCAGATGAATGCTTGGTAGGGGCAGACACTGAGCAAACTGCTAGTCTCTGGCCAGCCCTGCAGGAATAGGATAGATTTTTCTTCTGTGTCATGTGTCGTTTGGAAGAATGAAAACATAGCTCTTTTAAAATGGATTTTTGTGGAGTGTTTGTTTTTAGGGTAATATTTATTTTTGGAGTATGCAATATTTGTGCAATTTTGCCTGAGAAGGCTTCTCTTGCTAAAAGGCAGGCAGGAGAATAATTCGGGAAAATAACACATTCCCTCCTTGGCAGCAGCTCAAAGAAAATAAGGAGCCAGGGTGTTGCTGGTTTGACTTTTGTTTGCTTGTTTTTGTGTTTGTTTTATTTTGGTGGGGTTTTTTTTTGTGACAATTCTGTGTGTATTATAATTTGTCTATTTTAGATACCATAGTATAAAAGATTGTGCTTGTGTGGTTTGCCATCAGAGAACCCTGGAACCCTGCCTCCATTCTTTTTCTGTCTCTTTAAATGCAGCAGTAGTTTCTCAGTAAGCATATGCATCTGCAGCAAGTCTCATATCTTCTTCTCCTGCCATTGAGACAGAATGGGATCCTAAAATGACACACACCAAAACTGATGGAATGGGCTCTTTTGACATAAATTATAAAAGGAGAGAAACTTCAGGTACTTCATTTGCTTAATTAAATTGCCTTTAAGGTAAGGCAGGGCTGAACTTTTCTTAATATATTTGAAGAAAGGATAGGTCTGCCTTTTTTAGGGAAGCTTTTTTGATAAGTGAGTATCTTAGTCAAAAAACTTGCGTATGTTAATGTGGTATCTAAATCATAATGGCAGGGAAGAAATACCAGATAAAATGTCTGTGAACAAGAGACTCAATTGAAATAATTTGTATTTCCTGAAAACTCATCTTTAATTCCACTTGCAGTTACAAGAGGATCAATTCCACATCCTTCATTCACACAATTAGTTCTGGTGAAATCAATACCACCATTAATGGATGCAGGGTCTGATGCAGGAGGTGTCCTGTGTACTCTGAATATACTTTGACAGTGAGTGATGTAAGCATGTATTAGGAGAATAAGGGATTTTCCACAATTGCTACTTCATATCCTCACGGTGTTATTCTGACATGGAGCAGCCTGAGAAAGGGGCAATTTCCCTTGTGCTTCTATTTCTTGGCCAGCATCAATACATAATGCAATAGTGACACTGAAAGCTGAGTGATTTGAAATGAAAGGGGGGCATGTAAGTTTCTGTGGCTGGCAATAGAGGGAAAATTGAAGTTCATTAGAATGGGAAGGTTTCTTATTCTTCAGTCTCATTTATGGGGCCACATGTGGCATGGAGACATGCCTGTCAGCATCTCAGTCCAACACAGGTTTATGGTGCAGTGCTACTTGTTTCAGGTGGTGAGACTAGAAAGATAGGACAAGGCCTGTGGGATGTGCTTCTTGCAGGACAAATAGAACTTGAATGCCCTGGGACAGTTTAAAATGCTCTGATGTCACAGTAGTTGCTTTCATGAGACCTATTCTGTGGACTGCCTGAATTTTAATTTGTATTAAAGATCCATGGAGTTTTTATCCCCTACCTGCCAAGGGCACAGCTTCGTACATTTGATCACTGTGTGTGAACAAAGTGGGACAGGAAACCATATATGCCTAAGAATGAGAGGGCCAGGAGAGCAGCATTAACTGTCTGTCTGCAGGCTCGCCTGGACTCTCCTGGGTAAAAAGAAAGCACCAAAAAAGGCAAAAGGCCAGAATGGGAAGTGCAGTTCTGGGAACCTTTCGTTGCCTTTGAGAGTTGCTTCTTGGGGAGTTTGCAGGATTGGGCTCCAGGTGTACAAAGCCTGAGGCATGCAAGCCTGTGACTGCAAAGAAAGGGAGTTTGCCTTCAAAGCAAGCTTTCATTCTTTTAAAATTGCCTCCTCACAGTAACTACCCCCTGGCAGCTCTAACAAGAAACTAGAGCCTTACTAGAGCCTTCAGAAATATGCATGTGCAGGGGATTCTTTGCTGGTTCTGTTTATAGTTCCTGAGTGGTTAAGTGGATGAAAATGGATTTGGGGGGGCAGCTGTGCTGGAAGTGAGACACCTACCTATGTGCAGGCACTTACTCTTGGGGTGCTGATCCTTGATGGGTAGATGTGGCTGCTCCGTGCCTCCAAACTGCTTGTCAAGGCTGAAATTTGACTCAGACATTTGAAGATCAGATTAGATCTGACCTTTCTGGATGAAACACTGAGGTCACAGGACAGCTGAACTATGTAACTTTTTTTTTATTTCCTTTCCTGTTGCCTTTGTACATTTGAACTAGCCCAGCAGGGAAGGATGCTCAGTACTCTAATTTTGGATCCCTCCCAGTCCTTCAGGAGCTTGCTCCTACTTTTCTTGAAACTGATTTGATGAACCCAAAAGGTTAGAGAATGTAACACTTATGTGGCTGCTAGCCCTTGTGTGTTAGCTGTATGGTTTACATCCTGCATTAGGAAAGTGCTGCTTTTCATGTGTTTTTCCTTTGGAACTGTGCTTACAAATGGTGTGGGACTGGCAGCCAGACTGCTCAGCAGATACTAGTGTTAGTAATGTGATCCCTACTGACCCTCTCCCTGAGCATCTTTAGCTGCCTTTAGGTGCAGGGAATGCTGCCTTCCAGTCTTCCAGTCACTTGTAAGCATCCTGGCTATTGTCTTGCAGAAACTGTTTAGTTTCACCCAGTGACAGCAGTGCCCAGGCTTGCTGGGGTCCCTGGCAGTGAGGCAGGTAAGCTCTGAGCTGGGTCACCCACCTTCTCTGCCTGTGGTCAGGAACCACCACTGCAAATGTATGCCTTTTCCCTCCTTCCTGCCCCTTGTGTCTGCTCATCAAGAGGGAAGAACTCTGTCCCTGAAGCACAGAGGCACCTCCTAATCAGAAAATCTTGTCTATAGAAGAGTTTAGGGGTTGAAGCCAGGAGGAAGTGCTTGTAGAGACTGTCTTGCTGGCTTGCAGAGAGGGCAGGACCAAACAACTGAGGGAGCAGGGGAAAGAGAGAAGGGAAAAAGCAGCTGTATCTTAAGCCACTAGAGAAGTTTTTCCCTTGAATTTTTTTCAGTGGTCATAAATATCTGGTGAGTCACTTCATCTCCAGTGGTCTGTTTCTCTATCTTCGAGTAAAGGATAATCTGTCCCTTTCTGTATTTAGCCCATTAAGTTGCTGGAGCTTAGTTCCACTAGTGTTTATAAAGAATTTTTAATACCAAAATGCCAGGTTTAAGCACTGGCTGAAACCTTATTTTTGACTGATTTCCCAGCAAGAACTTAGACTTTTTTTTTCTGGGTTTGTTCACACAGGTATGTATTCTACTAGAAAGTAATTTCTAGATTAAGGGTATAAAAGTGCTGAAGGCCAGTGAATGAGATGGAAGATGTGGACCAGGAGCAGTAGTGCCAGTGTGCTTATGTGTGTAGAGGGAATTTCACGGATGCCTTCTAGATGGAACTGTGCTTGCTGCATCTGAAACAATCCTCCTATGGAGTTTTCATGCATGTTCCAAAACTGCATAAAAGGCAATTTTTGCTTACAGATCCATCATGGAGTCATAAACTTGAAAGTGAAACTGTTAAGCAAACTGCTGAATCTTATCTGCTTGTTAGGTTTCATGTCCGTGAAAGCATTTGAAGCTGTAAGCCCCGGGGCCAGGCCAGGCTGCAGTGGGGAAAATACCAGGGAAAGATTTCAGGCAATGGAAACAACATTACATGTTTCCACACCCTCTTGTATACAGAATACAAGACAAGAGCATTTCCCTTGAGACTTGCTGTGGAGGGTGTGAAGCAAAGTGGAACCCACTGATTTGAACACTCTCTGGTTTATGCCCTTAAATGGGGAAAAAAAATCTTTGGAATTCAGCTCATAGAAGGGTTATAAATAGATCTGTAGAGATAAAGTTTTGCCATAAATGCGTTGGTTTGGGATGTATTCAGAAGGGCAAAAAATATGAAAGGAAGGGTATGTTCAGCTAAATGCAGGAAGACAGTGCCATTACACATGGATGTGCATGTGACATTCCCAATCTTCCTTCAAGCATGGGAAAATCTAAGGAGCATGGACATTGCTGTGTCACTTCTAAAAGTGAAATACCTTGAGGTGAGGGAGAACTAGCATTCATAATTCATTAAATGGCTAAGGGAGCCTGAACCTATGGCAGCTATGTAAATAAAGGTCCTGAGATTTTGGCAGATTCTTATGTCCTTGTCTGAAGTAACTGATTTTGGCTAGGGAGAAGTGGTGTGGGGTGGATGAACCCCCATCAAGTGAGTGCAGGAGCAGCAGTTCCCAGGAACCTTCAGAAGTCAAGGTTCCAGGATCCTACCCTTCAGATTCCAGTCATCTTCAAAGGGATCTTTGCCCAAGTGAAGGAGTCTGTGATCAGGCCATTGTTTGTTTCTGATTTGCAAGGCTTTGATGTTCCCTGCTGTCTTTCTGATTGCCACAGGGCATGTTACTACCCTTTTCCCACTTCCTCCTTTTCTTTGACAGTGAGCTCCGTAATGGTGAAATGGCACTCCTCCCCTGATCATTTTTTTTTTCCTAGCCACAGGGTTCACCCTGGTAAAATCTTTCATCCCAGAAGCAAAGGTATGACCTTTTATAACTCCTCACCATTTCAGAGGACCTAGCAGTGCTACTTTGATAGCCCAGATTATAGCTAATACAAGCTGTTGTACTGACAACAATTTCTGCTCAGTCTTCTGGGTTCAGTAGACAGACAGACTCAGCTAAGGACTTTTTGCCTTCATCTACTTAATGACTGCAAGATAACTTCCTTTCTTTTGGCAATTTCAGAAGTCATTGAGCCAGGGAGAATTTGGCTTTGCCCCAGCCTAGTTAAAACTCACAGGTTTGGAAAAGAATTCTTGGCTACAAGGTGTGGAAATTGGGAGTGACTTGGGTTCCCTCTGAGATCTGGAGAAACATTTGGTCAGCTCTCATTTACTGGCATAGCTTAACCTGCTGGTGCTGTAGGATGCTTCTAGTCAACTTGGGGGTGCTTTGGGGTGCTGCACCCCTGGGTGGGCAGAGAGGGAGAGAGTTTGCTGCTTTGTTTGGCTTGGGAACAGCATATTCCCATGCACAGAGCCACACCCCTGCTCCGAAAATGAGAAGTTTCATGTGGATGTCTGATAAGTCACAGCTGCTACTTTGCCACTTCAAAAAGAACTTGCATTATAAAGACTGAAGTGCAGCATTTTAATTGTTGTAAATGTGAACAAGAGAGTTTAGGCAATCCAGATGATATGGAGCCAAACATTTATGTGCCTAATGTATATTACGCTGACAAAAGCAGGCCAGCTGAGAATTTCCCTACTGCTATCCCAGTGATTTAAAACACCAATTGTCTCTTTTCTGCTACAGTAGTGAAAATGAGAGAGAAGATTGGATCTGGGCATCAGTTGGCCTGAATTTGAACTTGATTTCAGTAGCTGTACTGATGTAAGCAATGTTATTAGGGTTTTTTTAAAATATAGATTGAATCTAATCTCAGTTACCTTAGTGTAAATCTGTTTGATTTCCTTGTGTTACTCCGAATTTGCTGTAAGCTGCTTGCTATCAAGAAGCAAGCTCTCTTTGTTTGGCTTTCTACACATCCCCTGAAGGACAACGACAGCAGGAAATTGGGTCAAAATCCCAGCAACAAACATTCAGTGGAAAATAGTATTTCATACAAGAGAGGGCACTGCAAACCCAGCGAGCCTGTAAAATTCCATTGCTCATTTGCTTCCTGGTGATTAAAAGGCCCAGCCTTATATGGGAAAGGTCTGAGCTTCATTCACTCCAATGACAATAGTAAATGGCTTACTCACTGGACACAGTATTCAGTCAAGGAGCAATGCATTATTACAGTAAAAGACAATGCATTATGACACCTTTTGCTTGCAGTTTTCTCTGCTGTGTGTTATTACAAGCTCTGTGACTAGGTTTTTTTTTTGTCCCTTTATTTAGATTCCTGTCAACTGCAACCAGTTTGGTTTGCCACTACTCCATAAAACCAGACACACCAGCCTATTTCCTCTCCTTCCCCCATCAACCCAAACAAGTGAAAAAACATTTCTCTACCAGTATACATATATGTAGCATCTTGGATTTATATGACTAAAGGTTGAGATTAGTGTACAAAACCTTATTCTCACTACGTATAAAGCACTAACTTTAACAAAAGCAATGACTAAATGCCAGTGTTACAGAGTCAGGGATGGGATTATAGCAGTGATGCAAATAAGGAGGGTGTGTGTATAAATAAGGATGAGTTTTGGGGCAGGAGGGGAGCAGTGTACCTTGGTTGGGGTTGCAGAAGAGGTTCCCAGTGCTCCATGCAGCTCCCAGGGATTTTCTTGCCACCACATCAGTTTCTAGGTAGTGAAACCCTACAGAGACGACACAGGGACATAAAGTCATTGAAGCACAGTTGTGTTTACATTCTTGCTTTTCAGTTTATTTTGTTTAGGGGTCACTAATCTCTCTGCCACCAAAGTTGTGGGAATGAAGTAGTCGGTCTAGTTGCATTTTATTTCACATTTTATTTATTTTTTTGAGTTTTTATTGTTTGTGTTGCATTGAGTACCTTAGAAATGTGGTGTTTGTGTCATCCTGGTGAATTTAGAGATTGTCTGGGTTCCCCTATGTAATTCTGCTGAAAACCCACATCTTTGTGGCCACAAGGGCTGATTGATCAGTTGGATCTCCCAGACTGCATGCCTCATTGCACACCAGGCTCGTGTTTTGAGGCCACTTTTAAAATGGTCTGCCACAGGACAGGTTAGCTGGATTTGAAGCAGGTCTTCTGCTCCTCCAAATACTTTTCATCTCTGGATGGCAGTACTTCTGAGGAGGTGTCATTTGACAATTATCATGAAGTCATGCTACAAGATGCCCACTGAAGAATACAAATGTGGCCAAAAGAAGTACAATCAGGTTGTGACTGCTGGGTCATGCAATAGTAGCACATGAATAATTCCATTTTCCAGGTCCTGGAAGAATCAGGGATAGCCAGTTTTGAGAACAAAATAACTACTTATCTAATCTCATTCATATTTTTTCATTCAGGATTTGGATATGAGACATTCCGTGTTATATCAGCTTTTTAAATGGCATCTGGAGCCCCTCAAAAAAGTCCTTGAATAATAACCACATTGAATCCAATATGTATTTTTGCATGTTCAGAAATGCCTTGTATTTCTTCTGTTTTGTCTTCATGAGATCAAATGGAAGATGGGAGACTGCTGTGTTTTTTATTTACCTCTCAAAAGAAGAAAGTGTAAGTGATGCATGCTCTGGTGTAGTTTCCCCCCTGCATTTCCCCTCCTCTGAGTGATTTGTGATCAAGCTCAGTGTTTGTGCAATCTCGTTTTGGCTACTTATAGAGAAGCTTTGCAGGAGTTTGTGGTGTTCAACTCTGCTACTCTGCACTGTCCCCAGCTGGGAGTTCTCCTTCACTTTGTTGAGGTCCTTCAGTAAAGGCTGTCAAAGTTGTCTACCCCCTTCCCTATTGTGCTTGTGAACTGCCTTAAAGCTTCAGTCCACTCTCCAAGAAAGGACTTCCATGGTCATTGCTTCACCTGTCAAACCAAGAAGTTAGTTTGTCATTCTTGGGTCATCTACTATAACAACCCAACTGGTTTTCCAAAACAGGCAGTTTGTTGGTTGTTTTCTTTCTGTTCACTACCATCTCTAAATAGATGTGAGCTCCTTTCCTGGAGTTAATATATAGTAGACAATATTAACAAAAGGGGAGGGAGTGGATGATGCGTTTGCCTTCTGTGTCAGAGTATCTGATAAAGATCAGCTCATCATAGGCAAAAATGAAAGGAATTTGCTGTATATGTAGGAAATAAATTTCATCATAAATGAAGAGATTGAAGGGGTGACAGACTACGAATTTTACTTATATGACAAAATACAGTTATACAGTTCTGAAGGCCCGGAGCCTGGTGTGATGAACTGGAAAAATACCTTATAATATGAGAACATTATTTTTGTCTCTCCTGTGACTCTTCCAGGCAATGGAAAGTCAGTGGTGGAAAGGCTGTTGGCATTAGCAGGCAGAGAACTGTTTTCATTGATCCTCATTCAGTGCCTGCAGGTCACCAAGGCTGAATTTAAGTATTTGCATTCAAGATTTTCCCCCAATTTAGAATTAAATATCAGAAGCTGTAGGCATAAAAACCCTTCACACCCAACACCAACATCCCCAGACAAAACCAAAAAGAAAAAGCTGGAAAAGACATATTTAAGTCATCTTGTCCCTATCCTCTAGGCAGTACAGGAGAATTCCCAGAAGTATATTCACACATGTTTTGTCCATAAACGCCTCTGTTTATTAACAAAATACAATAAACTCTAGTTTTACAGTGAGAATTGGGAGTGCACTTTCTAGTTTTCAGCAAGGGGAAATAGCTATCATTCTAAAGTGTGTTTCTTGGCCCATGGATATTGCTCATGTGAATTCAAGCAAAGAAAAACCTTAATGAATGGAAACTTGTAGAAGAGTTAACAGCATCTGGTTTTATTATGTACCGTGGCTTTGACATGATCTCACACAAATTTAAGACAAGCGTTACCTCACTGACTTCAATGGAGCTGCTTTTCATTTGCAAGGGAGTAAATGAGGCCAAAATCAGACAGAGACCTAGGGGAGACTCTTTGGGAGAGGGCTTAGTCTGGGTAATGTGCTTTACATACTATAAAATATATGGGCATATCTACGCATTGCAGTAAATGTGTCAGGCCACCTGGGTGAAAGGGGCCAAATTCTGCTTTGAGTAGCACCTGTGTAAATCCAAAATGGATTGTAGGAATAACGTGCCAGAGAGGACCAAAGAAGTGTCTAATTTTCTTTCTGAGTGTGAGAGTGAATTTCTTTCCTATTGGATTTCTCATGTTTCCTTGAGGGTTAGGATATATGGCAAAAGAAGACTGTTCTGCAGGGAGCTTCATGTTTTTTGCTCCTTAATTTCAACCATATCAAAAGAGAAGATATGTTGATTATTGTAAAGCCAGTTCAGACAGAAGACCACATGTGCAGTTATTCTGCTTTGAAACTATCAAAGGAAGCAGTGAAATAAGAACTGTCTATTTCTCAGATCAACCCTCTCATCAGAATTGTGTAAAATTACCTCTTCCTTTAAGCTCAACTTTCAGCTCAGCTAAATCTTGCAAAATTGGAGGAAGGTGGCTGTGCTCTATTGAAAGTTTAGCTTTCATCTCAAAAAGGCAGGAGAGCTTTAAAAATGCAAGTGTTAGCGAAGAAGGATGTTTGTGTAGTACAACAGTCTGTGGCTGTGACATGGGCTTTGCTGTTTTTCTGTGTCTGAGGAAATGCAGTTTCCTCATATGACAGGTATTGATTAAGAGTGAATAAAGGCCACAGAGAGAGGGTTTTATTGTCTTGGTTTTTTACTCCTTATGTTTTGGTAGTCCTGGTTATTGCTTTCCTGTGCAGCAGCACCTGAGGTACAGGCACATCTGGAACCAGAGCCCGCAGCCTCTTAAGTGTGAGCTTTGAAATGTTCTGTTTTACGCTTAGAGTTTAACAAAGCTCCCTTGATTTTAGCAAGCTTTCCTATCAGTGGAACCACTGGTTTCAGATGCTTTTGGCTTTAATCAGTCTTAGAAACAGTGATGTTTACAGGTGTGTGGCATAAAGATTCATTGTAATGGGGTTTGCAGCATGATGCTGTGCACTCCCAGTGGTGCAGAGAAACTATTTTAAGACTGTGGAGTTCTGTAGTGTTAACTTCAATTTTCACTTTCCCTGAGGTCTTGAAGGGAAGCAGAATGATGGTAATTAAGCTTATGGGGGGACCAAAATCGAGGAGAAGGCAGTAAGAATGGGAAATGTTTTAAATGGCCCTATCTCCTTATTTAAGTGAGCTCTTTGAAAGTGGGGTTACAAGTCTTTTCTCAGCCTATCACAGGTTTCTTACTGTTCTCTGTCTGAGACTAAGCTAATTATACTGCCCACAGGAAAAGCAAAGCAGAAGCTAGAGTCTCTGTGCTTCAGAGAACTGCTGATTATTCCCTGTGGTGTTGCAGAAATGTGTTCTTACATAACTGGTATGAGATCACCAACTAATTTCACGTAGGATGCTGTTCTGCCATCATGCAGAAATGACTTCTGTCAGCTGCAATGCTTTGCCAGATTCACAGTGGTGAGCATGAAGGAGAGAGTCTATTGCTCAGAGGATTTGAGATGAGATTTTTAGTCCTCTCTGGATCTTCCCCCTAAGGAAATGCTGCCAAAAGAGAGAAACTCCAGTGGGAGTGCTTTTGTTTGAATACACAACAGAAAAGTTTTACTCCTGCTTGCTTCCAGCATGCTTCTGTCCTAAAAGACACACCACGTTTCTGTCTTAATACTGTCTTTAGCTGAACAGTGCTCGCCAAATTCAACCTTACTTGTATATGCTAAATAACATTGTGCATGTTGTAGGTCACTTTACTGAGACAAAAATGGCCAAGGTCATGTGGAAAATAAGTGACAGAGGTAGGGACAGAGATCAGGACTTCTGTCTCCTACAGCAAGACACAGAGGTGTAAACTATGCTGTCATCTAAGGGCATAATATTCAAAAAATTATTTACTTACCTTTGTTTCACATAAGTCTGGGACTACCATATTAACCACAAAAGGAGAGATAAGTGAGCAGGGCGATTTTTGATTGACATTGACAAAAGGATTGACGTTTTAGAGCAGTTTAAACATATTTAGAGGTGTTAGAGGAATAAGAACAACTCAAGATGCTGAATGCAGGGTTATCAGCTGAGTAGTCTTCTAAGTGAAAGACACCTAAATAAAAGTTGTTGGGTGACTCGGATGTCATGAGATTTGATGCCTTTTAATATATGCTGAATTTCCCCATTGCTATTTAGTTAAATGTGTTTAGTTAAGGGGTGTTATGGTATTCTGTCCAAAGTACCTGGCCACCCTTGACCAGCTTTATTTTTGATCAGTAAAAGTATAGGGTAAGTGATGCTGATCCTGATTTCTGCTGCTGGATACTTTCTGCTGCTGTACATCCATGGAGTTGTAGTAGTACCATGCTTCTTGTATTGGGCTGCTTTTAAGAAACTTTCTTCATAATTTACTGAAGGTATTCTCAGCAAACGGGCAATAGATCTCCTAGGCAGTGCATCTGTCATGGTGGTTTCAGAAAGCTGAGTTGGCACAAAGTTCTTTTGTGCTGGACTGGGTGCACCCTCAGCAAATTTGCAGATGACACCAAACTGAATGATGTGGTTGACACATCTGAAGGAAGGGATGTCACCCAGAAGGGATCTGGGCAAGCTTGAGAAGGGGACCCATGGGAATCTCGTGAAGTTTAACGAGACTTAGTGCAAGGTGCTGCACCTGTGTTGGGGGAATCCCCAGTATCAATATTGGCCAAGGGATGAACAGACTCTAAGCAGCCCTGCTGAGAAGGACTTGGGGGTGCTCGTGGGTGAGAGTCTGGACATGAGCTGGCACTGTGCGCTTACAGCCCAGAAAGTCAATCCTATCCTGGGCTACATCCAAAGCAGCATGGGCAGCAGGTCATGGGAGGGGATTCTACCCCTCTGTTCTGGTGAAACCCCACCCGGAGCTCTGCATCTGGCTCCGGGGTCCCCAGCACATGAAGGACATTGACCTGTTGGAGCAAGTCCAGAGAAGACAACCAAGAGGATTAGAGGGATGGAGCACCTTGCCTATGATGAAAGGGTGAGAATTGCTTTGTTCATCCTGAAGAGAAGGCTTTGGAGTGACCTGGATATCAGTGCAGGAGTGAAAGCTGCAGGATGGAGATATCAGACAGGTGGTGTTGCATCTATTTTGGCCATGCCTAAAAGTGACACATTAGTTGAAACAGGTATGTCAGCAATTAACAACTAAAATTTTATGCTGGAACATGTCTATGACAGAAGGACAGAAGGGTTCATGGAAACAGCTGCTTCTCATAAAACTTTCATGCCTTCTAATACTCAAGGAGCATAAAAGCATATCTCTGAAATACCTGAAAGAAAAGCTTTATGTACTGTATGTGGCTATGCATTTATACAGGTGCACCTGGCTTTAACTGAAGGGCCATGTTGATGAGAGAGAGAATGTCTCATTTGTATTTTAGATATAAATTACGTTTTGACATTTACAAGAGTGATAGAAAACAGACACACTCCACTTGTGTTGGTGTTCTTGTTGCGTGTGTAAGAGATGACCTGTCCTCCTTACCCATATGCACTTTCTATATGGACATAATGTCCCTACTCATTATTCATAAAGACAGTAGTGGCTACCCATTTTGGCTGATGAAGAGAGGCAGGTCCTGAATTCCACCCAGCTGAAATCACTGATTTTTGCAAACAGAAATTGCATATACATTTTTTTTTCCTTTGTTGAAAAGAAGTGCAATTAGTGGTTTACAATGTTCATGTGTTCAGCACCAGCTGAATCTTGTTTCAGTCTATTGCCTGCTATTTCAATGTGACCTACTCTATGCATTAAGCTAAAAATCTGATGGGGATCCCCAATGTTAAGTGCAAATTCCCAATGTCAAGCTTTGTCAAGAAGCTTTGTCAAGCTGAATTAAGCTCCTTAGGTGATATCAGGAATGATTTTAGTTTTTGTGGCTTTTTTTTTTCCCAAGGGGTAGAGATGGAGGAGGCTGAATAGAAGTAACATGATCTGCTATAACTTTAAGGGATTACATCTTGAACTATACTGTTGCATTATATCTAAAGAATTAAGTCAATTCAGTGCCCAGTCTTTTCAGTGATCCCTAGAAACTCTTTTGGTGACCCATTTGTGCTCTTAGCAAATTTCTACCTATCAAGGCAAGGGTGTCAGCTCAAACCTTTTGGGTGTTCCAGCAACACTAAGAGGGCATAAAGTGTCAAACACGGTGGTTTGTATGAAACTGAGTCACAGTGTTGTCCCAGATTGCTTACTCTTTTATCTGATTTCTTTATTTTCTACATCTTTTGCTTCACTTCGGCTTTATTGATCAGATCCGACTTCAGGTTTAATATCATAGCAATATAAATCTTGTGGACAATTTATTTAAGTAGCTTTTAGGCAATTACATTGTAGCATTATTTGAAACCTGATGATCTCAGTCCAGGTTTACCTCTGGTGACATCCACTTAATTTCTATCCGCTTGTCATTCTACAGAATATATCTTGAAGTGGTGGAAAAAGAGCAATTGTTTCCCCTCTCTCTCAAGATTGAAACAAGCTTCTCTATTCTCTAGAGTACTAAATAAAGAGTTTTGAAGAAAAATGCATGTTCTGAAAATCCCCAGCACATTATTCAGAGACAACCCTTACAGACAGTGAAATACCGTATTGGAGGTGTTGCACTACAGAAGTTGTAGGTACTCTCTTATTTATATGCTGAGGTATGGTATTTCCAGCAGTTTTTGAAGGTAATAATTCCAATTTTGGTGTGTCCCATGTCATATTCACAATAAAATCTGGATTGCCACAAAACAGTATTTTAAAGAACTTTTAGTTATCATTTGGAGTGGAAGTTCCTCCCATAAAAGAACAATTCTTTGGCTGTTGTGGAGATTTTCATCAATGCCAGTTCAGTACTATTGCAGTATTTCTTCTCCTACTAATAGCTGATGCAGACTACCTGAGAAACATGTGCCTACCTTTAACTTTTACCTACCTGAATCTGTTCAGTGGCTTTACAATTCCTAGTTTGTAGTTGGGCTCACCATTGGTAACTGAGGGGAACGGGACCTGAAATTCCATTTTGAATGCTGCTTTGCCTTCAGGCAATTCAGTCACTGCTCTATGGCCAGAATATCAGATTTTGTTAGGAACGTCAGCTGTTTATATCAACCTCAGAATAACATCATTGCTTGAGCCTAAAATTATGAAGGACAAGGAGACCAAAGATTTAGACCTTTAGGTAATTGCTGTCTAATTATCATAGCCTTGTTAATGTGACAAAGAAAAAAAGAATATAAGGTACTTTGAGCTAGCAGATAAGAAATATAGATCTTGTAGTACATGCTAGCTAGAATATTTCAGTTTTTAAAATGTGTGTGTTAAGCTGCAAAATTGAAACTTCTGATTTTCTAGTACATCAGTAAGTGAAACCTAAGCATATGTAATCTATAAAAGTAAATGTAATTACTTTAGCAAATGTGTCACAGATGGCCAGGTTTAACAGTAAGGTACCTGTTTCTTGTAGCTGACTAGTGTCAGAAGGCAGAGGTGATGGCTTGAGACATGCTTTGCAGAAAGAATGGAGAGAAAATTACTGTCTTGAATTCTTTTGTATGTGAGTTAAACTGAGTTGCAGATCTGACCTCTGGCACTTCTTCCCACTATTTTTATTCTGTTTAAAGCATCTTGGTGAGAGTAAACCTCTTAATTTAAAAATCTCTGGTAACATTTTACCTGAGTGGTCTGCTTCCAAATTGAACAATTGATAAAATCTTGGAGAGCACCTAAGGCATCTGACATTGTCACTAACCTCTTTCAAGGCTAGAGAAGGAGATGGGGCTCCTCTTGCACTCCATTTCTGGTGCTGCTTTGGGTTTGCTTTAGCAGACTTTTTGGCCTTGTTTAATTATCTATAAAACACATTTGAGATTTCTGTAGTAGCACAGAGGCAAAGGGTTGATTGCAGAAAGCACTTCAGCTTTGATTGATGATTGCTATGGTGAAAATGATACCCTCCTGAAATGCTGTAGGAGCTCTCTCTCTGCTCAGACTGCTGTCACAAAGCACTGCTGGCATTGCTCTAGGTATCTTTATTATTTTCTCGACTTGGGTGTCACTTCCTATTGTGCATAGGCCCTTATTAATCTGCTACAAAAGTATACTTGTTTCCTGATCTTTTGGGAATTTCAGCAGCTAGAAACCCTGTTTTTCTCAGGTGTGTTGTGGCTTGAGGCTTAATTAGGGTCTACAAAGTGTTTAGAGGTCCTTTAGTGAAAGGTCCTCTGGAAGTGGTTAATAATTCACTGTGGTTAATAATCCATTGTGATGTTATTAACTAAAGTGATGCCTAGCAAGAACTAGTGGCTGGATAAGGCTATTATCAACTGCTAAGCTTTTTCTGTTCCTGCTCTTTGATCTTGCAGTTTTCTAATTCCTCCTTTTCAGCATTATTAAATTCCCCTTTACAAAGAATGCATGTTGGTGAAGTAATGCGGACCAGCTGATTTTTGGGTTACCAATCCAAACAGTTGGAGCAAATTGCTACATTTACAATTTCAGTCTCAATTTAGAGCACTGGGGTTTTTAGAATTGCTCTCTGTGAGGTTTAAAAACATTTAGAAATAACTGCCTTGAGTAGCCAGTGTACGTTACAAGACAAAACTACTAATAAAATGATGAAATTACTCCATTGATCAATTAAATTGCTTTTCCCCTTCTTCCCTAGAAAAACAAAGTTAGATATAAAATAGTCACAGATCTTGTTACAGCCAGGTCCTGCTGAGGTGTGACAGCTTGAGGAAGACTGGGCTCAGAGGGACTTCCTATGTGCTTCAGATCCCCGAAAGAAGCAGCTGTAATCTTAGTGCTTGTACTCCTGTGGACAGATGTATCATTGTTCCTCAACATTGGTTTGGGAGGGGGAGGCATCATGCCTGGTGTGTGGTCCATACCAAGGTACAGATGCAAGGAGTCGCAGCCAGTTAATCCCTTACCCCTGCAGTAATTCTGTTCCCTGAGAGGTTTTTTGTGGCAGTAACATAAGCAATACCAGTCTTTAGGGGTCCTATAATTCAGAGGTGTGTAAGTTGCTACCTCTCTGTCTTTGCTCTAGGACCAGGATGGACTTAGCCTCTGGTGCCTTCAAGTTGAGGTGTATGTGGCTCATCCCTCTTGGGGCTGTTCTGTGGGGAGTTAAAGAGAATGCACGTGAGACCTTGCTGAGAGGTGGCCTCATTCTTGTTCTCACCTATTCCAACCTCTCCAAGAGTTGTTTTTCTCCTGTGAGGTGTTACTGGTAGTGTTTTGTGGCATTAGTAACAACTCTGTATTGTGTTCTTAACCACCCTGTCTCTCATGCAATATCTGGAAAGAAAAGCTGCATTGAAGGCCTAAACTTTGTGGATTTTTTTGTTTTCCTTTGCATTGCTTTTTTTCTTTACAAAGCAAAATTGTAGTTTCTGAATGACCTGCAGACATTACGTGGGCAAAATTCCTACTTTGAATGGTTCACAGGATACTCTGCATTGTTTATGTCCTCTGACACCAAGCAACTTGTAGCTGACATTTGTTTTGTTTGCTTGCAAAAGAAAATTAATATGTCATGATGGGCAATGGAAGTCAAACTACACAAACAGCTGAGGATTTTTGTGTTCTCAAGTCCTTTGAAAACCTTAAGGAATTTTGGCTGCCTTTCAGAAATGGTAGAGTTAAGTCAGTAAAATGCTCAGTAGAAACTGTATGTCCCCGAGCATATTTTATCTTGACAAGTTATATACTGTTGAGAGCTGTGGCCATGACTTGAAGCCAAGTTAGGAAGAGAACACTTCTGTTACAGGGCTGCATTGGTGGGAATCTGAGGAGGGAAAGGGAAAGAATAGTGTGTGCTCTGAGAATGCCAAATGCAGAAAGCTTCACTAAGCTGAACTCTTGGGTTGTATAAATCATTCTAACTGCTAGCATCAATAGGTCTTTAGTGATTTACATCTCTTGGGCATCTGGTTTGCTTTCTATTTTACACAAACCTAATTGCTCTGGATGCATGAAAGCATGGATTTTACTAGAAGTTGTATTGATGGGCAGTAGCTTGGAGTCTATGTATTAAAGTTCACAGTTGGTATCCTTTACCTTAGGAGAAAAATAATAATCAAATCAGGTAATGTTTAGCCTCCATGACCTGGATCAAATCCATACACTTTGTTTCTTTGCACTGATGTGGCTATACTGAAATTTGCTCATCGGAGAGCTTGCTTTTGTATTAGTGTATGACTGGAAGGAGTAGGCTTTCTGGGTAGGAGCCTGGGAATTACAGGTTATGTGGCATTAGAACAGATGATTTATTGGCCTTTGGGTCCTCCCATCTGAAAGGAACAGGAGAAGTACATTCTAAGGGCAGGGAGGAAAAAGTCTAGCTCTCAGTGATAGCTGTTGAATGAAGCTCAATGCATCTAGTCACATTATTGCATGATTGTAATTCTTTGGGTGTATGAAGACAGAAAGGTGTTGCCTGTGTAGCAGCAAATTGCCTAATCTCTGTTTTAGTCAGCCTGCAAGTTAGTGATGTGGAAGTCTGCTCTTTTATCCCAAAGAGAGACTAAATGTAAAGGTTGTAGTTGTAGCAGGGTGTTGCATCCGTTGATGGGAAGGTATTTCTTCATCCCTTTAAGAAGGTAAAATTCACTTTGCCAGTACTATAGGAAACTTACATGCAGGCAGTTCGGAATGGATATTGGCTACAACAACTGCTGTCAAGGGTGGGGAAGAGTAACTTTGAAATGAGTTTGAATGGTACTTTTAATTAGCAGTAGATGGAATGGTTTAGGGTGAAAGTAGTGAACGAATTACAGAGGATTTAAATTCACTTCTCGGTCATCCTATATGAACACTGGCAAGACTTTTTGGAAGGGAGTTTAAAAAGTTTAATTTTGAGAGACTGTTCTGAAACCTTTGCTTTGGGGAATCTTTAGTATGATGTAGATCTTGTAAGAAGACCACAGAAGTGGTGGTTGGGGACTTCTTTTGCATGTCTGCTCAGAAGCCTGAGGTCGAAAAGACCCCGAGCACTCTTAAAGTAAGGAGGAGCTACCATGTTACTATCTGTCAAGCTAAGGGTCTTAAAAATAAGTGTGACTGTAAGTCACACAGCATTATGCACTGCCTAATAGAGTTGCATGTAAATGTTTGTGTTAAAAAGTGAAACAAATTATATTTAGACTTGTAGGTTGAATTGTTTTTCCTTCATAGAAATATCTTGAGAAGATGTGTTGTTGTGTTGCTGCTACTAAAATAGTTATTTTGGGCTGTTATATTTCAACTGATTAAAAAAAAAAGTTGGAGGTATGTTTATTTTTTCCTCCTTAGATGTTCTGTCCTTGTGGCAATGAGCAGTGGCTTAAAGCTAAGGGATGCAGCTCAAAATGCAGCTCTTGACTGCAGAGTGAAGGCAAGTGTTGAAAATTACAAACCTTAGAGGGCCAACAATAAAGCTGGCTTAAAATGGTAATAGATTTTGGTGGATTTCCCATATAAGTGCAGCACTCGCTATTTCCCTGTATTTACAGTTCTTTCACATTTTCACTTTAAGTTACATTGTGATTTATTTACCTGGAGGGACTTGGTCTCTTTGGAAAACTGCTGGGGAGAAGGTGCTTCTAACTTATGGCCCTTTATTGTCTGTTGACCTGAAGAATTGCTAATGTGTTGCATATTTTGTGGGGTTTTTTTCTCCCACACCCCTTCCCCACCACGACTATGTGTGTTGAGCTGATAGGTTTCATCTGTCCTCAGAAGTCTTTCTTTATCAACTTAGGTACTGTCAGATAAATTATATTGGGGAGGGTGGGGTAGTGTAGTTTGCACATAAAGTGGGATTGAGCACTGTGAAATTATTTCTCCCTTATGTAAGAGGAGAGAGCAGCTCATACGGGAACGTGTATCTGAATTAAACAGAGCATATATCCATTCATTACTTCAGGGGCAGAGGGCATGGAGAGCTAGTGGTGAAATGACTTACAGGGAGATTTATTAAGATACCAAGAGTATCTTTCTCCACCCTCCCTAAACTCAGCTAGTGCTGCATGGCATGGTGCACTCTGTACCATGAGAGATGTATCAGGCAACCTTTTTCCTTTTGATCTTTATGCAGTGGGGCTGAAACTGGACTATGCTAGAGCCATTTCACAAGGGCTGGGGCATTTGTCTTGTCCTGTCCTGTATTGGCTTCAGCTAATACAGGATCAAATCCTTAAGGTCCAGCATTAGCATTTATGAAGTGTAGCAAGTTTAATAAAGTGGAATCTATATAATTTTTTGTCTTCACAGAGGGGTCCTGCATTTGGCTCAAGATCTTTCACTAGCCAAAGACTTCAAGACTTTATTGAATCTCCCTTTTTTTTTCTTCTGAAGATTCTTGATCTTGAAAAATATTTATTTGACTTGGGCAACTAAAAGATACTAGAACATACAAGGAACTTGTAATTAGATACTTATTTTTAATTGCATTCCTCACCTCTACTTGATGACTCATTTTTAGAGGGGCATCTGCTAAATGAGTATACATGACAGAGGTTCTGGGGACTGAATGGCACAGTGTGATGCAGAATTGTAAGGTCAGATCCAGCTGAAGTCAGAGAAATTACCAGAGGTTTTTGCTCTCTAACAGCTACACAGTGATTTAAGGCTCACAAAATATATTCCAGCAGTGTTCAGGAAATGCACTTCAGGTCCGTTCTTAAGGCACATTCTTCCACCTGTGTATTAGTAATTCTAATCATTAGTAGACTATAGCTCAGAATTCAGTTTTGTCTTTAGGGAAGCATAATGAAATTTGCATTGCTTAGCCTCTACCGTAACTTTTTCTAAATACAGGTTTTCACATTCAGGCCTGTCTGTCCAGCACCTTTCATCAGCACTCAGTTTGTCATGCTGCAGTCACTTCTGAAACAAGCATATTCAATGAGGGTGTTTTCAACATTATGCTGAAAGAGTGAAACCTGTAGTGCTCTGGAATAGTGACCTAAACTCAAACAGGTCCTCCAGAGAGAAAAAGAGTTCATTATAATGTATATACGTCAACAGACTTGACTGTTGTTGCATAGGCCATGACTGCCTTATTTACTTCAGAATACACATACTGGTTTTTGTTTTCACAGTGCCATTTGAACTAATTTCTCTAAATGCTGAACCTTTCATTGTTGGGCAAATTTTGCACTTGGTTAAAAATGTACCGATATTATCCGAGGCTTTCATTTCTTGCAATATTTCTTCTCCCTAGGTGTTGAGAAATTGCACAATGGGGACTGGCAGGGTAAAGAAAATCTAAAGCAAGAAGGCTTCTGTGAATGATTGGTATGGGATTGGTACAGATTTTTAAATGTGAAAATTGTCACTATAAGCCAACTGAAGATAATACTGTTATTTGTGAAAGTACCACTAAAAGAATGAACCAGTTTAAGTGAAGTGGTATTTTGGGAGTGAACTCAGGCACGCTTCACCTAAAGCAGACATTCTTTTTTTGCTTTCAGTGATAGAAGTCCAGATGCATGCTTTAAACTTCCATTTGGTCCAGATCAGCATCACCAGCTCACGTCTTAATTTCTTTCCTTTTTCTTCAGTTTATCCTCCCTTTAAAATCTGGTTACCCAAAAAATTTTCTGAATGCTGTGAGCTGGAACATTCCCTTAAAATAGTATCTGCTAAGTTATTTTAGATTGCTGTCCTTCCTATGTCTTTTTAGGTTTTCATTTCTTTCTGCAATGATTCTTGATTATTATTTAGCCCAGGGCAGTAATAAAAAGAAGCTGCTAGTCTTGTACTCCATACTTGGTTTTTCCATATCCCCTGATTTCTGTCATGGCAGGACATGATAATGGTCAGGTGCCCTGATACTCAACATGATCCTTCATGTCATGTTTCTTGAAAAATACTATTTAATGGAAGCTTGCTTGTACGAAGTACTGGATGAGCTGTGTTGAAAAGAAATTAATTTTCATTCTATAAGAAGATAGCCTAAACAGAAGCTTTTATCAGACTTCCCTCTGGCTCTGAAAGTGCCCAGCTGTTAGGAAGAAGGAAGGGATGTGTGCAGGCTTCGTACTCATACAATGGTTGGTGTTTTTTTATGCTGTTGGTAGGGCTGCTCATTTATAACATTGATAGTTGTTTTACTAATCAAGTAAAAAACTGTCAGGGTCATATCTAAGGAAATTTTGTTCCATTAATCACAAAGTGTCATGAGGTAGATGAGAAAAAATAAATTCGTGAAAATTTTCCAGCCATATAGTGCTTGACTGTTATTGTAAAATGAGTAAAGGGACTCAAAATACACATTCCTTTGGGTTTTATTTCCAAATCTGAAAAAACCCAAATGGTCTATCTAGAGCCTCTTTAATGGAAAATGATTCCCAAGGGACTAAAGAACAACTGGGTTTTTTTCCCCAGTAACTAAAAGTTAGCACTGAAACAGGAAGTGCATATAAATATCTACTGAGCAAACAAGCTACACATTTATATAGTAAAGAGTTTAGAGGTTAAAAGTGTCCAGTTGGTACAAGGAATGTCCAGAGATGTCTGGAAAGACAGGAAACAGACAAAATATGTAGAAAATAATGAGTTCTTAGAGAACAAACATGAAGACTGATACTGGACTGTTGCAAAATGGCTTCATAGGTCCTGTGCATTAAGGAACCAGAAACTGGGAGCAACCAGCAAGATACATGCTCGAGGCTTTTCTGAGTGTGTTCTTTCATGGGAGACTTTTAGGGTGGAATTTATTGTAGATTTGACTTCATATTAATGACTCACATAAATGAGAGAAAAACAACATGGTATGAGTGAGATGTATTGCTCTGCTGCATCTCCAAAATGAGAGCAAGCCATTTTTAATAACTAATAACAGTAGAATCTCCAATTACTCAATGTGTCAGTAGATGGTAGGTACCTCAGTGACATAACAGAACAAGAAAATGTTATTTAATGCTTGCTTTAATCTACAGGTTATAAAGACTGGCATGAATTCACTTTGAGCTGTCTCTGTCTTTCATGTTAATTTTTGCTTTTAGAGTTTTAGGAATAAAGAAGTACTATCTTGCACTATGTATTTATCAATAGACCAAATTAGTGAGAGTTGTTTAACAGTTTTATAGAACAATGTGAGCATGAATTGAACAAAAGCCAAACCTCATTCCCTTTAGAATATTTATATAATAACTTTTCTGCAAAAATCAGGGTGGGTGCATGTTTGGTGTGTTTTCTCTTGTGTGATATAGTCAAAAAACCAGTGTGAGTGGGAAGGATGGCATTTGTGTGGTATTTACGATCCCAAGCAATTGGGAAGGTCATGAAGAAAAGTAGGTATTACAAAGAATTGTTTGGGTTTTTTTGTTTGGTTTGTTTGTTTGTTTTGTATTTTTTCAAGTTCGCATTCATACTTCTAAGGAGGAGTAAGAGAAAAGAATTTTGAGAAATGGCAGTGGAATTTAGCAAGAGATTGTTGAATTTAGAAGGAAATGTGAGGGAAAGAAATGAAGACAGCATTGGATGTGCAAATTTGAGATGAGAGAGAGGAAGGAGGGCAGAGGTGTCAGAAATGATAGAGAAGACAGTCAGAAACAAAAATGAGTTCAGTTTTTGAAGAACCAGTCTGAAATAATACTGTGAAAAAGAGGATAGGAAGAATGAATATAAGATGAGCGAGTGATTGGAATAATAGTCATGTAATTGACATCAGAAATACCAGCTTTGGGTACTGCTGGAGGTGACAAATTGTTTAACACAGATTTTGAAAGCTGTTGTATTTCCATTCAGGTGTGATGTTTTTTAGTATGTGGTAGACTAACAGTCTATTTTGTTAATTTCAATTTTGTTAACCACCGTAATTAAAAGCAATTGTGTTGATTTTGACACTGCTTCATCTGGTGGAAAATAAGTTTTTCCTGTTTAGCATGGATACTTCATGTATCTGATGGGAAAAAGTGTCTGAGTGGAAAATCCCACCCACTGTATTTTAATGGACCAAAAGCAAGTGATTACACTTTTTAGTCCTGGGTGATGCCTAAGGGTTTCTTTGATTTTTGATTTTTTTTAATTTTATAGATTTTAGAAGTTATTTTAGATTTAATGTACTAGTAAAATAACTTCAGTAGCTTAATGTTTACATGTGTACCAACCCCATCCTATATCAATCCCTCAAAATTCCAGTAGCTGTTTAGTCTCTATTTCAAAGTAGGATTGCAGAGAAGCTCCACAAAGCCTGCACCAGAAGATAAAGACATAGACAGAAGGACCTCCAAATCTGAAGCTTTGGAAGGTCTCCAAGGACCCAACGTGCTCTGAGGAAGACAATGATGATGAAGGAAGGGTCCTGAGCCCCCAGACCCAATTCCTAACGGGGTGTGCCAGGGGCGGAACGGGGCAGGACTGGGGGAAATAACAGAATGGGATTGGATGGACACTATTATAAAATCTTGAAACTTGGATCAAAGGGGGGATCCTGGGTAAATGTATTCCTGGAGCCTGGAGGCTCATTAAAGCTCCTGCTCACTTATCTCCTACTAAAAGTTGCCTGGAGTTGGTTTTTTTTTTTTCCTCACTCTTTAAGGCATCACAGGGAAAAGAAAGCAGTGCAGGACACTTACATGTTACATGTGTGTTTTTATATAAATTCCCTGCTTTCCAAAAGTTTTTGATGATTATGCACAGGATCTTCCTGTTCCTCAGTCTTTTGGTAATGTGGGTTCATGTCTTGTACTTTCCTGTAAACTTCAGTCAGGTGACAGTGCACTCTGCCTGCATGCTTTGACAGGAGTGCCCTTGCCCAGTGCATCAAATTGTCATTTGAAAGTCAGATTTTCCTTTGGCTTCAGTTATCTGGTTACACAGTGGGCTTGTATTATGATATCATCTCCACTTCATGGTAGCTTGCCATGCACAAGCAGTTGGAACAGATATCTTTTCAGTGATGGAAGGTGAATACTGTCAGTGTTGTCTTTGTATGTCCTTAACACAACAGAGCTGATCCATGTGTTTACCTGTTATTGAATGCTTGGTGTATGTAGGCAGCATTAAGATTTGATTTATGTGACTGGCCTGGTTGTAGTTTCATTGTCTGTCCAAGCTCAGAAAAAAAATTTTAATAACAGTTTTCATGAAATTTTAGGAGCTTGCTGCCTTTTTTCTTTTCCTTTACTTGAAAAGCATTAGAATACGTACAGAGTAAAATGTTGCATCTGTTTCTATGAATCTGGCCCCAGTGTTCCACTGAATTAAGGTCCTGGGTAGAACACATCATGACAGAGTACCAGTCTTCCACTCTGATCATGATTAACTGGCTAAGTGTGAATCTTGTGAAAAGTAACAGTAGGTGGATCTGCCATCACACTAGCCTTTAGAATTAAGTTTTCCTCTGAATGGTTTTGGGTTAGTTTGAGACACAGACCCAAGTTTAATGTAGAATTTGTCATCTTCTTTGCTTATCCAATACTTTTGCTGCCATTTTCTCTGTCCATGAATTTGATGAGGCTTGACTTCCTGATAGGACTCCATGGCACATTTTTAAATTGTTCTTTTGTGACTTGAAGTTATATTTTCAAATGAGTGTCTGTATAGGATTCTCTGTTGCATCTTTCATTGCCTTTTCTGTATATCTCCCTGTAAATGTCAGGCACTTCATCAGTTCAATGACTTCAAGTACCTTCATGTACTGCTGGTGACTCAGGTACTCTCAGCACTTCATGGAAACCTTTGGAATCTGCATGGCTTTTTACTCAGTTGTACTCTGTCAAATTCTCCTTGTTCTCTTCATGTATTGCCAAGTAATACATGCAATTTTATTGCCATCTTCCATCTTGTGTAATATGTCTGGGTCTATGTATATATGACAAATTTATATACACCTTTCCAAGATTTGTAGTCTGGCCAAAACAGTATTGCCATGTGGATTAGGTGGTGGCTTGTTGAGTTGGATATAGTGAATAGAGATTGATCATGTGAGGCAGTGCTCTCCCCTGTTGACTGTCAGTCAGCTTTGGCAATGCTGTCTCAAGTTGAAGTAGCAGGCAAATACTTGCTGGACTTGAAGTGACTGACACTGTGATATCTCCTATTTTTAATGAACATTAGCTATTAGGGGTGAAATGAAGAAAGTAAGCTTAAAGTAAATGATTTCCCTCTGCTGTGGTGGTTTGCAGTTCAGATAGGAACTGTAGTTGATCCTGACTGGAATTAAGTCTGTAATAAAATTTGGACACTAACTGCAGCCCATGTCCATGGAAAAAAAAATAGAGAAAAAAATTCCTCCATGAGAGCTAATTTTTGCAGAAATGCCTTTTGCTTGGAGTACTACATGAATTTTATAAAGTTCATGTACGTCTGCAGTTTATTTTAAGTGATTGAATTTATTTGGTGTAGATTTATTTCAATTATCTAATCAGAAGCAGACACATAACTTCTTAGGCTGTCAAAGGTATTCAGGAACTTATGACAAGATTCAAAGGAATGCATAAGATCTTGCTACACATCTTACTGCACATTTTTGTAGAGAAGAGTTAATTAAATTTTCTCTTTCTGCCCAGAGATTACTTTTAGGCTACATTAAGTATGTGGGGTTGTAAGGCTTTTGAGCATTCTCCCTTTCTGCTTCAGCCTTGTGACTGATTAAACAGCCAAATGCTTATCTGGATCAAAGAAGTAATAAGCAAAGGGGCATCCTTAGGCCAGTTATGAGTTGAAAACAATTTTAACTGTCAGGTGTCAAATTTTCAAAGCGCATAGCCTACCAAATGGATTAAGCAATGAGGGCATTGCATAATACTGTTTATCTGCAATGAAGAAACTTCCAGGGATAAAGAAGTAGTTTCCTAGAGAATATTTCTGCAGGCATGGGTTTGCTGGGTGACAAAAAGACTGTACCACCCTTGTGAGTCTTGCTTGGTGTGGCTTGTGGTCCCAGTCAGATGAGATGTGAGTTACCTTGTGAGAGTACAGCCTTCTTCTAAGCCTCCACATTGGGAATACAGTTTATTCTTGGGTTAACTCCTATGGAGACTTTATTTATGTTCAGTCACCAGGAGGGAAGGGGAAAAAAACCCCCCTCTAATTATGTGAATATACAGCCTTCAAGTATGTTTGGAGGGGCAATATATCAAGTTATTAGTCTTCGTAATTTAGACAAGAACATGCACTTTCCTAGGAAAGACAAGGCACAGTGTCTGTACCACATTAATACCTGACAGTGTAACCCTCTGTGATAAAGTACCTTGATAGAGCAACAAGGGGTGAATTAGAAATGCCTGGGAAGATATATGATGCCATTAGTAAAACGTGGAGATTTATGTATGACATTAATATCTATAAGGAGGCAGAAACAGAAATGTACTACTAAAGCTGCACAAATGTTTGGGTTTTTTTCCTTCCTCCCAGATGCAGTAACAGAGAGATGTCAGAGAAAGGGTTATTTAATGGGTAGAGTACTGCCTACAACTTGACAGACCTACCATTCCCTTCAAATTTTCATGTGTATCCTCTGGTAAATGATTAGGATTCAAATATTTGAAATCCATGGCTGATGGCCATTTTGGGTGTGATTGAACACAAGAGTTGGGTTGCCTTTCCTTGGTGTTTGTGTCTTACTACCTGCTGGGAATGCTTATGTACATCATGGGTAAGAGTTGAACAGAAAGAATGGCCCTGGAGGGGCAGAACCAACCAACAATAAGCACCAACCATAGAGGACTTCTGAAGTCCACAGGTTGAGCTCTTTCACAACAATGCCAGGACAGAGATGAATGTTAACTCTGCTGAATCATCTTTGTGTGACACCCTTCATCTCCAACAGCTGCAGAGCAGGGAGATGAGAGAGTGGCTTCATTCTCTCTGGTTGAGTGAGGCCTTTGCTGTTTCATATTGACGACTGCTGTTGTGAATTACTTGTGTTTTTGTCATGGCCAATCAGGCTCTGTTCTGTAAGCACATAGAGTTGGGATGGCAGCGATGCATCCACTTTCAGCTGTGGGGCAATCTGGTGCCTCCTGCCAAGGGGGAGATTTCATTGTCTCAGATTCATTATAATACAGAGAGATGAAGCCACAATTATAACCCTTGCACAGTCCTGGAATTTGAAAGTGTTCTATTGCCTGTTGGGAGTTTCTTACTGTAAAAAGTGAATTCAGTTCAGCAACAACTCATTTTCCCAAAGGTTCCTTTTTAACAATGCAGGAAGTTCTCAGTTGTTGAGAGCCAGTGTGAAAGGCAGCAGTCCATCTGTATTGTCTTAAAAGCAGAGAAGAAAGAACTGTCATTGTACATTGAGTATGGAAAACTCGAGGAAGAACAGACCATCAGTGTGTAATAAACTCAGGCGTATTATCTATTGAAATTGAGTTTTCCTCCTCTTTGCATGGACTGTTAGCATTTATGTAAAAATAGAAGTTCTGTTGGTTTTGAGGTAAGGCAGTTTAAGTTTAATGCAAGGTATTGGTCTTTTGTGTAAAGTGTTCTGATGCTCATAGGTGTGCAATGTAATGAAGAGTTTTTTTGGAACAGTTGCTAAATGTCCCCAGAAATTTGAGGATCAGAAGTTAAAGCTGATCACATCCTTTCAAGGAGATGGTTAGTTTGCTAAAGGAAAAAAACCCCAAACTAGTATAACATCTTATAAGTAAGAACAATCTGGCGTTCAAATATGGAGTCCTTTTACATTTGGTGAAATGTCTTTAATTGTATTATATTATATTACATGTAAAAGCACTTTTCATCTAAAAGATCTCCAAGGTCATTTCAAAAATGTCAAAGCTCATTGAAAGTATTATCCAGACTACACAGATTGAGGCATAGTGAGCTGAAGATTGTGTCTTAATTTACACTTGAAATGAGACAGGGAAACTTAGAAACCTGATTCAGGTCTAGTAGGATGGTTACCTGACAGTCTTTTGGGGTCTTTCTCTGTCAACTGGAAAACACCCTTAATGTATCCAACTTCTGCACACAGAGAGAGTGACAAATATCAGAGATGCTGACTTTGCACTTTTTGATGCCTTTTTTCATTTTTATGAGGAAAGTTGACCAGAAACAGCTCCATAGTGATTTGTAAGTTTCATTTTATTGTTTATGGCATAATTTTTTTAATGGTGTAGTTTAAAATGAAGCAAACCCTAACTTTTATGATGTGTAAGTGTATATTTTACACTGATTTTCATAACTCCCATTGGAAAGAAGTCCTCCAAGGAGCTGTAGCCAGGTTAATAGAGCTGGAGTTTGAGGCTCCACAGAGCGGGGAAGTCCTTTAGCTCTGTTCCATAACATGGATGGTTCTGGCTACTTTAGAGAAACAGGGATGAAGGGGTGTGATTTGGCAGCACTTGTTTTCAGTAGTCACATGATGAAAGGCCTGGTGAAAAGTCCTCAGCGAGTTTTGGATCAGAACGTGAAACAGTTTGCCTATGAAACACCACAGAATTTAGATTGTAAGAATAGATTTTATTAGAGACCAGGCTCTTTATACATATAAAAAGACTTAAAAAAATACAGTTGGAATAAGTGTTTGTGATTCCTGTAAAATCAAGAAATGCAACTATTCTAGTGATTTCTAAGAAAATGAAAGTTAGCATGTAGGACACAGAATGCTGAATTTTTGGGCCTGTCAAAACTTATGATGAAGCTTCTCTGCTATCCAGTTGTAGTCTGTCCTCAAATTTGGCAGACTCACTGATTTTTTGGCTGTTGACTGTTTTTAGCAATAATCTCTGACCATAATGCACCAGCTTTCTGGATGTTCATTATCTTAGGCTACCTGTATGAATTTTTAGTATATAAATGAGGAGCATTTTCATTCCACATCCTAGTATGCCTGATGCTTCAGTTTGATTCAAATTGAATGCTGTGTAAATTAGTGCAGTAGATAGTAAATCTACTAGAGAAACATTTCAGGCCTACTTATTTTGACTTTTAATTATTGGCAGATTGGAGAAGCTGCACTGGTTTCATCAAAACTCACTATTCTTCTGGAGTAAAATGGACCAGTCAAACAAAAATCTTGACCCCATCAGAATGAGTGTGCCAGCATAATATAAAGTCCTCAAACAGTCTTGTTAAATTCATGTTTTATACCATCACACAGACATTGGATGTAAAACAATAGTCTGGCTCTTGCAATAGATCAAAGTTCTGTTTGCTCATTCATATTTCTCCTTCATTTGGCAAGGGGGCATTCTTTCTGTCGAAGAGAAGAGGCCAAAACAAAGGGCAAGGATTTTTCCCAGTTAATTTTGAAATGCCTTGATTCTTGGATGTCTGATTAGGATATTTTAGATGTGGCTGTCCTTACCCTGGAAATCAGATGTTGTTACAGCAGCTTAACACAGGCAGCCAAAATGATTAGAAGCTTTTGAAAAGATTAATCTAAACATACAGTTTTGTTCAGTTTCACTAAACAGCAAGGCACTAATTGGAAACTTAGCAGGGGATTTATATCTTCCGTCTTACGTATCAGTTTTTAACCAAAATTGTGTCCTTTGAAAAGCTGAAGATGGGATCTGCCATATTCTCCTTTCTGTTCTCACACACATCCATATGTTTTTCAGTATTGGAAATTTGTTTCTGGGCTTGAGTTGCTTCTTCTTTTATGTGTATGTAATAAATAAAATAATGATGATTTTTGTGCTGTGCTTGCCTGATAGTCACACAAAATGGGAATGGAATTCTGTGGAAGGTGGAGCTGCAGGATCCAAGGTGGGCTGTGTGCTTTCCCCATCTCCCAGTGGTGAGGAGCATTTCCACTGGGTGGAAGCACCTTCTTTGGTGTAAATCTTATCAGCATTGTCAGGACCCTAATGGAAGAAGTTTCTGTGAGCTCACATTTGTCTGATGCTTGTGACATGGATCATTGGGTGACCCATGAGTAACATCATTGTATTCAAAGATGGTTTTCAACAGTTCATTTGTTTCTTTTCTTTTATACTGGTCCTCAAATATCAGCCTGATTTGTCACATATCTGATAACAGTCCTGTCCTGCATGTTAAAGCAAAGGTGGTTCATTGAATACATTGTTCCATAGACATTTGTTTCCTCAGTATTTCTGCAGTGTTTTGCTTTCTTTATTGGCCTTTGGCATAAAAACATGAAACTGAACAACTCTAGTTCGAATTATTTGTTGGGGAACCGACAAAAGAGCAGTTTAAGACAATACACCAAGCTCTCTTTTGGGGCAAATGTTGTTACAGTGAATATCTTGGAGTTTAGAAAATTTCCTATACATTGATGCCAGTTTATATGCCTTTGGACTCAGGTTGTTTTTCCGAGACTCAGGCTATCTACCTGCAGAAAATAGATGATTATTCAAAATAAATTTTAACCCTGTGTAGCTGCAAGGTGTTAAGTAGCTTTCTTATTACTTAGTTTTAAAGAAATCTTAAAAAGAGATCTTCCTTTTATAGTGTAAAACAGCATTATAATCAAGCTGTCAAGCACTGCTTTTTCTGTGTTGATCTCAAAGATCTTTATAAAGTAGTTTGGCATTGTTTTCCCTTTTATCACTGACAAACTGAAGCACAAAACAGGAAAATTGCTCCCACGACAGCACCAAGTTGGAGGTGACACCAGCCAAGTGCTTTGTCCACTGTGTCACACCATGCTTTGAAGAGCACTAATCTCACAGTTCAACTAGCATCAAACATGTTACTAAAACCATGGAAAATATTATCCATTAGGTTGAGATATGAAAACAGGAAAAATACTTTTTAAGATGATTGATGGCATCATAGAGCCATAGCAAATGAGAAATCTTTTGTAAAATCCAGCAAAGTGTAGAATTAGATTAACTTCTTAAAAGAGATTCAGGTAATAGCATAACTTATGCTCTGTCACATGACATTTCAGCATGCACAAGTGAGCCAGGCAACTGTGTTATTTTAACCCATATTCAACATTCCTATCAGCAAATCTGCTCAAAGGGCCCCATATCCATATCTTGTGCAGTACTATCATTAAATCTCCTTTTTTGCTGTTGCCTGGAATTTCATTATGAACCATTAGCAATGTCATACGAAACCTATGGAATCTTAAACATGTCTTAAAATCTGTGAAATAAACTAGACTCCTAACAAATGAAAAAGATACAGCATTTTTTGTTGCTACTGCATTTTTTTCAATTGACTCATTGCAATTTTTTCCCAAACATGTGTCAACTAAAATGTCTCAAACTTGCTTCAGTAGATGTGCCTTACAGTAAATATTGTTTCTCCTTTCTTCCCTCTCCTGGTTCCAGGATACAATTTGCTGGTTCATTTAAATACAAAATATATGTTATATGCTACCTTTTTTTTCATGAAGGGTGTTTGAATTAGATTGCTGTAGCAACCTGTCTTTGGACTGTTCATGGAATTGTGGGACACTGTGAGAGAATCTCTCTCTATTCAGAGGTCTCCCAATGTTTCTTTAACAAGCTATTTGAAATATACCAGACTGAAACAAAGTGAAATTTGCATTTTTGAGAAGCTTCTCAGTTTGTAAAGGAGGGTATGAGTCTTGCCGTACCCACTGGCAAAAAGGAAAATAGCTTTAAACTCTGACAACGTACCTTTAGTTACATGAATGGGCACTCTGGATCTTCTGTGAGATGTTCAGCTGCCACAGAATCATGCTCCTCTCCAAATTAGGAGAGGAAATTCAAAGGTGTGCTTTAAAAGCAGCAGCTCTTCAGCAGCCAAAGAAAGAAAGAACTGCCTGCTGCTCATCTTTAGTCTGTGAAAGGCATGTGCATGTGTTTCTCTGGATGTGGTTCAGAATCTGTTCTGTTGGAGTTGGTTTTTAGCATGGAAACAGTGCTGGGTAGAGGCTGAAAAGCAGGATGGGGGATAACTGGCAGGAGCCCAGCTTGCTCAGGGGGTTTTAAGGTCCTGCTGACAAGGGGGAGGCGTTGCCCTCACAGACCTTCCTTACACTGTGCAAGAGTGTGACAAAGGATGGACCACTGGCATGGGAGTGTGTTGTGCATGTTTATGTTTTTGCTTGGCTGCTGGGATTGATCAGGACCTGTGCTGAGGAAAAGTGATTCAGTGCTGGCTCCCTTACTGCAGTGTGTGGGAATGAGCTGAGAGCCAGAGGGGGCTCAGCCAGACGGAACATCCATTGATGCTCTGCCTTCAGTGTGCTCACAGTCATCTCTAATTCTCTAGCTCTCTTCCTTGCTCTGGAACAAGAAGTTGTAAGGTTTGGCCATCAGTTTGCTGCATTATCTTGGATTTTAGATGGGTGCCCTTGACAGCTTTGTGACAGTGTTATGCCTTCCTGTTGCTGACACCCTTCAGTCCCATCCAGCTCTCAGTCTGTCATGAAGCTATGCTGAGTTTGGAGTGTCAACAGAGCATTTGTTAAAGTTAAGTGATGCTCAGTGCATTCCACACTTGTAGAATTGTAATTGTCCTCCTGATGTCTACCAGAAGACCTTTGCTTCCAAAACCTGTTTTTTTTTGAACAAAGTGTAAATTTCAGCTGTGTTGCAAAGTCTCAGACTGGGCAAAATGTTGTTTGGCTTGTATTTTATTCCTTACATCAACACACATTTAAACTCCAGAGAATTAAGTTAGAAAAATGAGTGGTGAAGTAAAAAATGTGTTTTATTATACAGGCTACCAGTGGTTGGTTTAAATGTTCACAGAACACTCATTAGGTCTACTAATGTGTACTAAAGTTGGAATAACCTCAGGGGCAGGAGCTGGGTGTAGGTAAAGTGTTCAGCATAGTGTGGCTGGGTACTGGAGATCCTTCAAAGCAGATCGTGCTTTAAATTCCATGCTTCCTTTGGGAGCCTGATGACAAACTTGTCACAAATAGTTTCGCAGATTTAAACAACAAAACCAAACAAAACCTTCCTCCCCCAAACCCCAGTCTCCTCAATGTTTTCTTTGAGCTCTAAATTCACTGCTGATATTGGCTTAGGAACAGGCTGCCTGCCCAATACAGTTGTCCCACAAAAATGTACAGCTTCTCTATCTTTCAGTCTCCTATAAAGAAAATCATGGAACAAAATGTCAGGGGGAAAATTAAGTGAAATAGGACATGGCCTTCTTTGGAGTAAATATATGCAGTAATTAAAGGTTCTTCAAAAAGCCATTCTCTTCTAAAATTCTAATGTTTATGTTGGTGATTAAATCCAGAGTCGATAGAGGCTTTATGTTGGTGATTAAATCCAGAGGCAATAGAGGCAGTAGGACAGATGGGTGAGTAATGGGAGTATTAACCAAAAATGTCTGATCTGAGATTTTGAAACAGGATTCTCCCTGCATGTGCAACATTCCCACATACATTGTGTTTTTTCATACTGACAAGGAAACAGTGGACAACCTGCCTTTTTTCCCCTGTTATGTAATGGAATATCACATATTGAGTAGTCATCAAATTGTTGACACAAATTGTCAGAAATTCAACTTCATGTTTGAGTTATTAAAGGGACTAATAGCTGTACTTTGAGCAAGGCTTATGGCTAACTGGGCTTTTTCTCACCAGTAGTGAAAAATACTGTGGAAAAACTGCTGCTCTAGTTCAAGTAACAGACAAAACTGCTTTATGTCTCTGCTGTTAGAGGAGAAACTAAAAAACTTACTATAATAGATAAGATAGAAGTGTAAAACAAGTTCCCTAGCTATAACAGACAGAATTATTGCATTGCCAATTTAATATGTACCTTTAGCCAGTCATATATATTTATATAAAAAGCTTGTGAAAATGACATCCAAAGGGAGATTTTCAAAAGCAAATGAGAAGTCTGTAAGCTGCAACCTATTACACCTCTCTGTCGAATTTTAGTCTTTAGTCTGGCCCGCTGTAATAGTTGGGAATTTACATCGAGGATGACTACCCTGTTGAACAATTCAGATGTGGGTTTCTGTGTGTGGTTCTGATCTGTGGGTTGTTTGCTATTAGGGCATCAAGGAGGTGCTGCTGTGACAGGTGGTGGTTTCCATGTTGTCTTTTCAGGTGNAGAGCTGTCCTCAGGATTTTGGTCCCCTAAAGGTCATGGCCTTTCATGGGTGTTGGGAATGAAGTAAGATTTTGTTTCCANGATCATAAACAGAAGATGATATTTCTGTTTATGCTGAAAGATATTTTTTGCCATTTGTCTCCTTTAAAACGCCTGCAGCCCATATCCATTTGGGTTGTGATGTGTTTTGATCCTACGAGCTGAATAAAACCAGGCCAAGTGATCCCTGGGAATGTCTGCAACCAGAATTGCTGGGAAGCAGGGTAATTCAGCACATCTAGTGCTTTCCTCTGAATCAGCACCATACTTGATATGGTTCAATGACTTTTTTGGCTGCTGATTATGCCCCTGCCCTGAGCCAGGGGTCCAAAGATGTTCAGAAATCTAGGTTTGGTTTCTGTAGGTATTTAAATTTTTGTACCATAATGGGAAGAGCTGTCCTCAGGATTTTGGTCCCCCAAAGGTTATGGGCCTTTCATGAGTGTTGCGATGAAGTAAGGCATTTTGTTCCTCATCTAGGTTATAGAAAAGAGGGTCAAGCTCTTTCCAGGAGAATGGAAATAGGTAGCCCTCATGCCATTGTTTTTGTTTGCTAATGCAGGCTCTACCATCTGTTTCCACATTTAAAAACATGGAAAACGCCCCCCAGCATTGCCCTGATGTGAGAGACTACAGTGCCTCAACCCAGTTTCTAACCTGTGTGTAATATACTGGCACTGTCACTTACTGGTGTGGGAAAGCACCTGTTGTCAGGAGGCCCCCAACTTTGTTAAATGGGATGTGTGTGAAGCCATGCAACTCATCTTCCTCAGAGCTGAGGGTTGATCTGATCTCAAATAATCAACAGTGTAACAGTGAATGAGATCTCATGTTCAATCACTCATGTCACTGAAATGGCCTAAACCATTATGAAGTCGTGCTCTAAAATGATCTGGATGACTTAAGGGTACTCCAGCTTTTAAGGACTATCTAAGAAAATTTACAGGGTTTTTTTGTTGGGTGGTTTGGTTTTTTTTGTTTGGTTTTTTTTGTTGGTTGGTTGGTTTGCTTTTTCTCATTGCTGTTGTTGTTTTGTTTTTGTTTTGGTGGTTTGTGGTTTTCTGGGGTTTTTTTGTAGGAAAGAGAGAGAACTAGACAACGTATAGGTTGTTTTGCTTGGCTTCCAAAGAACTATTATGCTAACTACCATGTTAACACAAAGCTTGTTCCAATATGCAAAAATAACCCCCCCCATCCCAGCTTGNTTCTTTAGAGGTGTGTCACCCTGAGATTGCTGGAGCATCACCCAAATAGATTGGTTGTATATAAGCTTAGTAGTTGTTGGTAGCCCTTGACTTGGATATTTTGCAGGCTGTATGGTATAAAAAAGTATGCAAGTGTATCAACAAGTGGATAAAAAACTCCTCTGACTCAAATCCTGTTGTTATTATTCACTCATTCATAATCTTCCATTTCATAGATCATAGAATCACAAAATGGTTTGGGTTGAAAAGGATATTAGAGATCATCTCGTTCCAACTCCTCTGCCTCCTCCTGTGCAGGAATGTCATTCCCTAGATCAAGTTGCCCAGTACCCCATCCAACCTGGCCTTGAACACTTCCACACCTTCTCTAGGCAACCTGTTCCAGTTTCCAGTGCTTCACTACTCTGAGTAAAGAACTTCTTAACATATAACTTAAACATGCTCTCTTTCAGTGTAATAAAACCTTTGCCTCTTGTCCTGTCACTATCAGCCCATGATTGGACAGGCACAATTTACTCTTAGTGAAGCCATGCAGGCTGACTTGGGATACCTCCATATCTCTTACGGATCTTCTAGGAGGGTGAGCTCTGTGATCCTCCCAAGCACAAGGGAGTGTGAGGTTCAGTGTTCTATAGTTCCCCAGATGTTCCTTTCTCACCTTTCTATAAATGGGAGAAATGTTTCCTTTTTTGAAGTCACCAGTGATTGACTTTGCTTGACCACCTTGGCTTTTCAAATATGATGAAGAGTGACTTAGAAGCAATGCCAGCCAGTTCTCTCAGGACTCTGGGATACTTGTCATAAGGTCCCATAGACAAGTTTCATTACTGTTTTCCTTTTAAGAGATAATTCAGTTTTTGATAGCTTTGAGGGCACAAAGTATATGCATCAAAAATGTCATTGCAAGTAGGAAATGGTGTGAAATATATTCGTAGATTTTGTTTCGGTGAGGAATTCTTGAAGATATGTGGCAAAATGGATTAATTTTTATTTTAGGGGTTTTTTGGTACTATGCTTTGGACTGCAGAATAAAAAAAGCCCATGAAAGAAAAACATGTCCTTGGTCAGGAATATGTGTGTGTGTGTGCTTTGGCTCTGCTTTAACAGATCTGTGCCTAACTTAAAGAAGGTGTGCAATTTTGTTTGGGTGGTGACAAGAATGCTTAAGTACCTTGTGAACTAGAACACTTAGGAATGACTTGATGTGAAGGTATCACAGGAAACAAGGCTAAGTGAAGGCCCTAGAAAGGAAACAGGGTGTTCTTCTGATTAAGACTAATGTCCACCTTTGGAGCTTTGTCTCTGACATATGTCAGCAGTCAAGAAGTTAGAGAATTTAATGCTGTTTAACTGTACTGTTATTGCACTTCTGAATTTTTATTTTCTTCACTGTATGTAAATGACGGTGTATTTCTTTTTTCATGGCCACAGTAAGTTATGCATGAGGAGTAGGGTAAGGGTTGAGTAACTGCTTGCAAGAACTGGATCACCTCATGTAGCTATGTGACTCCTGAATGGCATGTCAGTCACTGGATTTTATTAATGATTGGAGTAGTTTTGCATTTTATTGGTGGAGGGATAGATGTAGATTTTCTCTGGATTAGGACATTCAACTGCAACTGACTTTAATGGGAGTTTTATTGAGGCTGAGATAGTCCAGTAAGATCGACTTCAGCACTGCTCAAAGGGAATCTGCATTCTGTTCACCAGATCTCTTCAGAAAAAGTGGATCTCTTCAGAACGTCCTGGGATGCAATCTTAGGCCCAGAATAGAGTTTCCTGTACAAACTGTCATCTCAGCTGGACACAGCTCTGATTTACATCTTGGTAGTACTGCCTTCATAAGACCCCCTTTGGCAGGCAGTACAAAATTAATGCAAACATCTCAAAATTCTGTAAGATAAGCAACCTGACTGCCCCCAACACTACTGCTTATGGTTTTATAGGAAATTATGCAAAAATACAGTGTCACTTGCAAAAGCATGGTGCTTTTTTCAGGGCTTTGTCTAATCTCCTGCTCAAGCCAGTGAGTCTAATGAATACCCTTGAGCTCACCTGCTCAAGGTGTGGATTGGGTGGAGAATAGGGAAGGTAAACTCTCTATTTGTCTAATTAAAGACTGATTGCCAAGCCAGCTTGTTTTAGCGATCTTTCTTCACCTGGTTTAACAGATAAAGATAATTTCTCTGC